>OY804601.1:57291315-57808020 GCA_963680895.1 Fragum sueziense
ACGGACAAAAAACTTATTTCAAGGGAGCGCAGTCGTGCTGTTATAATTTAACAAGTTAAGATATATGTATGAAATTATTTCCCTTCCTTCAATAAATGTAATTTAGCGTCTTCATCACTGTGAACAGAACTGAAAGGGAAAACTGATCCTTTTCAGTCCACACAAGCAGCGCAGGCTAACCAAGTGACCAAGTTCGACACTTTTAGTATTTCGGAGATATTTTTTTTGTTTGTTTGAAAAGTTAATTAAGATAGTCCACCCTTATGAGATCGGTGCGACATCGGATTTTTCTTGCAGCATAGTTTACATTCGTTACGTCTCTGAACTTACTCGTTCGATGTCGTAAATATTCGGCGGTGGAACGTTTTATCGCCTCGAATGTTTACGACGTCGCACATACAATTCCGACGTCGCGTGAATCTCATTATGGGTGTACTACCTTAAATAAAAAGTATTCATTATCTGTCAAGACAGCTAGTGTTTCTTTAATAATCACAGAGCGTGTCCAAAACAAATTATTTACATCGAAAAACAAATTACGTAACTGACGTCATACCTAACGTTTTATTTTTTACGTAACAGACCATGAGACGTATTCTATGCCGATCTACAAAACTGTTCATAATAAATATTCATAAGAAACTTAATATTCGTAATAAAATTATCATAATACAAACTAACTACGTATTAACGTTATCCCTTGCTTGAAGCCTTTTACGTAATTTTGACGTTTTACGCACACGTGTTAAACAATACACGAGTGTTTGGACAGTGACGTGGTCATCTTATTGCTACGTTTGAGGGTTGTTGCAATGCTAAATTATAAGTGTATATCAGTTTATATATCGTCGGTGCTATTGCAAATCTCGCAACTTAAGCACGCTGGAGTTACGAGATTTCGCTATAACAATGACGCACTAACAATAAATTTGCACTAACCTATATGTCTCCGGTTTAATCCCATTTGGTCTACTCCCAATTCGTCTACTCCCAATTTGTCTACTTTTTTTGACAGAAGTCCCATTTCGTCTACTTTTCTATACTTTGTAAATCAATATGATATTTTAAGATTTAAATTAAATTGTTTGTATTTTTATTGCATTTGTGAATATATTGACTTAATTTATTATCTTAAAACAAAAATAGTGTTGTTTATTGATAATTTGACATGGAAGTAGACGAGTTGGGACTCAAGGCACTTAAAAATCAGTAGACGAAATGGGAGTAGACCAATTGGGATGTTACCATGTCTCCGACAGTCGTAACCCTTTCCCAAACAGTGATGCCTTTTGACGCTCCATACGATAATGACTTTGGAAAACATGATTGAAAATGGAGAAATTGCTTGTTTTCTACCCAAAGACCATAAATTCTAAAATCTAATGCAATTGAAATTGTCGGCTGAAACATCTTTTGATTTAGCCCACAATTTTGCCGATTGCTATAGGTTAAGGTAAGCTTGCTGCAATGTACGTTTCTCAAACCCCAAAAAATATTTCTTCGCTTCTCACGAAATTTCTATCATTTTCTCTATCAAAAACAAATGCAACAATGCGAAATTACACAAACTTTTGAAATACAACTAGAACGTTATTTCATTTTTGTCTCGTTAATGAATAATTAAGATTCTGTTTTGAATTATTGAGTGTAAACAAGTAAACAATCTTTCAGTCTATTGGGATGCGCTTTTTCGCTATCATTAAGATTTACGTAACCTGACTTTCCTCAACTTTTAACGTAAAAGTATCATTTTACGTAATTTTGACGTTATTTACGTACGTGTCTCACCACTCCCTTGTTGAGGGAATGCTCCGATAATGACATGCCCATCTTTTTCGCCAAATGTCGTAAGGATCGGTTGAAATGGGCGGAACCCGTAAAATAAACCAGTGCGCATGCGTACTCGTCATACGGAACCACGATGATGTCTATTCTTCGGTGCTGAAAAAGAAATACGACGGGGAATCACGTGACACAACAATTTAAGAAAATCGTCAATGAGTTTTCGTTAAGACATGACTGATCTGAATTGGTAGTCCACCCCTAATGAGATTCGCGCGACGTCGGAATTATTCGGGCGCGGTCGAAAACATTCGGCGGTGGAGAGTTCCATCGCCGAATGTTTACGACCGCGCCCGAATAAGTTCAGATACGCAACGACTCCGCTAGAAAACCGATGTTTTATGAATCTCAAAATGGCGACATTACGGATATTCTACCTTAAATCAGAGAATGGAGGAAAACGCCAGGAATCAACTTGTGATATAGATCTAATGAAAATCAGATGATGAAAATGTTATTGACGACCAAGTAAAATTTAACTAGGTCGTCAATAACTTTTTGTCATCCGATTTTTAAAACAAGATCTACCACATCAGTTAATTCCTAACAATTTTCCACATTATCTGCTTCCACCCGAAGTCAAATTGTTTACAAAGTATTCACAGAAATACTGACAATTTCCTGAAATTGTAGTGTCACGTGTTTCCGCGCCATGATATAACCGATCAGAGACAGAGAGAGAAAAGAAAACATTGTTACGCAGACATTATGGAAAAAGTTTGTCGCACCTACAGTTCATTATCACATTCGTGTTGCAAGTGACAGTGTTGACATTTCATTCTTAACCCATTCCAAAACGGCACAATGTTAGGAGTGTGTAATTTCATAGCTGCAGCAGGTCACCGTTGACACAATGTATGTTGATAAAGTTCGTATTGGCGTGCAGTATAGCACACTGACAGAAACTATTGAGGCAAAAGGAGAAAATGCTGGTTATCAGCATTTTCGTCTTTTGCCTCAATGATTTTCAAAGCCGTTTCCATTAAAGACGTCAAAACTATGTCTTGTTTGAGAAAGGGCAAACCCCTTTCGAAACGAAATATGCTACATCATATAGAAATATTTCCTTTATCAAGACATAATTAGCCTACTTTGTTGTCTGCAGCTTTTTTTTCCAAATTGGAACAGTCCAAATTTCTGCAGTTTGGGAGAAGCATGCATTGCAAGTTTCATATCTGCAAGTAACTAAGGCCACCTTTCTTAAAGAAAACAAAATCTCGTAACTTGATTAAAGATGTACATGTAGTTTCGTTATGCAAAAAGCTTGTCAGACCTGCTGTTCATTAGCACATTCAAGCGACAATTGGCAATGTTGACATTTCACCCCGAACGTTGCTTTTATATAAGTTACGAAGCTGTTATGACTATGGTTTGAATCAATGACATGACCTTTAGAAGCCATTTTCTAAACATACTAGAATTTGAAGAATAAAAGGGCGTGGCTGCTTTGGAAAACTCTAACAGAAAAGATGGATATCGCTGCTTTTCAACGAAAACCTCGTAACTGTAGCTTGTTTTAAGCTGCATTTACGAGGTTTTTGTTGAAAAGTGACGATATGCTAATACATATACTTAGCATATCGCTGCTTTTCTGCAAAAACCTCGTATCTGCAGCGTAAAACAAGCTGCAGATACGAGGTTTTCGTAGAAAAGCGACGATATTATTATCTGCTCAAATGAATCCTATCATACCAAAGCATTCAATATGAGCGCATGACAATTTTTAAAACTCTTTTAATTTGGATCTGTTTTTTGTTCTATAAGCCTTGTTATGCATACGTCTAGATGGTTAAGTACAGATACGTGAAAATTTATACAATCTAATACCATGTAAAACATCAACTTTTACGACTGAATTATTCGGTACACATTGATTCAAGGTATACACATTTAAAAGAAGGAAGTTTCATTTATGCGCATATTTTGTAGAAAATTTGCATTTATCTTTGAAAACGAAATAGTGGTTATTAAGATAAATCACATAAATCCTTCTTCGCGAACTTACAAACTCAGAAGCAGGCTACCTTCGTCCTAACAATACCTGGCAATATTTTAATATGATCCTAAATGACAACATTTAAGACTAGTCCAATAGACCTTTAACGGGTTCTGGAGTGATCTCCCTTGAAAGTTATCTTCCTTGAATTATTGGGTTGTTCCGTTTCCGGTTAGGGCTGCAGATAAGAAGGGTTTTCGCTATTTCAAAATGCAAAATGTCTTGAATTGTTCTTCAAATCCTATGCAGCATATGCTGTAGGTACTCATTGTATCATCTTCTTAAGATGAATAAAATGCGTACCCATTATGTATGTTTTAGATTCGAAATAATAATTTAAGAATTGTTTACCCCGCTTATCAGCTGCTATGCAGTTAAATACCAAATATCATTCATTGCTGATGATTGGCCTAATAATTTAAACTTTTCAAACAAGACCTGATTTTGATGACTCTAAATATCGTTTGGAAAATATCGAGAGAAAAGGTAATCTTGTTAATATTGGGCATTTTCTATCCCTCCTTTGATAGTTTTGCAACAATTTACACGTTTTCTGTCTTATTTTGTCACGTGAATTAGCGTTCATTGTTGAGTAGTCTAAAAGGCTGTTGTTTGGAAAAGGGTTAAACTTTCAACTTTTTTTCTTTTCTTTCTTTCTTTTTTTTTTTTTTTTTTTTTTTTTTTTTTTTTTTTTTTTTAGCACGGGTTTGCAATCTCATTTTAACATACTATTTTTGAGCAGTTTAATAGGCTGTCGTTTGGGAAAGGGTTAAACTTTCAACATAGTTTTTTTCTTTTTGTTTGTTTAGCACGGGTTAGCAAATGTGTTAAATACGTCGTAAAATTGTGTAATAAAGGGTGAAAGTTCGAGTTTTGTCGTGTCTATTAATTTATCTTTCGGTCCTGTCAATCTTATGTCTATTGTGATAAATCCGTTTAATATACAGTAACTTGTGTTTTATCGGGCCGAGATCAATTAAAGGAATTTGGCTAACTGATTGGGGTGATATACACAAGGTCCATGGAAATTAACATTCCAATTCCCTTTTGTCGGCAGACAATTAATTATTAATCCCTTGACAAACAATGAAACGTACGTTTGACATACTAGAAGGTCAGTAACTATGCCAAAAGAAATGCGGAGATTTAAAAGCTTATTGAGAGGAAAAGTATACTTTCCTTTTTCTCAAAATGTACGAAAATATTTTCTATCATTCATATTTAATTTAAGTGCGTTGCAGATGTGAAGTTATTTAAATTTTGGATTTATTTCACGATATGAAGACTTTAATGTCAAAATGACTGATTTGAAAGAGTGTCTTGGATCAACTAACTCCAAAATTAATGTTGAATCAAGAAAGTGAAAATAATCCAACTAGAATGAAATATTAAAAACTACATTATTACTACAATTTGCAAAACAAAATAAAATCTTTCTCGTCATTGATAATCGGAAATCCTGGAGCTTGGCAAAGATTTTTTTATGGCTTTCAGCCTTTCAACTAGGCCGATTTTTAACCCGGATTAAACATATCAATTGGGTGAAATCAAAGTCGAAACTTAGTCTGGTATAATTAGTAATAAATAAACAATCCAATGTGTACGATGATTCTGCGAAATATGCGTCTGTAAAGAAAATAATCGTATTTTGCGAGCGAGGCGATGATCTTTACTCTTTAGCGTATCTAGAAATATAGACCGGAACTACCCAGTTGTGTTCAAGGGAGATAAACCCCATTAAATCAAGGGCAATATCAGGATAACTCTTGGATCTCGGTAGGGGTCTATTCGAAAGCTATTGCAGATGACTAATTTGATATTGAGGAATAAAAGAGTTTCTGAGCATTTTAGTCTAGAAAAGATTGAGGGAAAGGTGTAAATTGTTGATTAACAGCAATTCTTCTTTTTTCTCTAAACGTTTTCTCAAGCCCTTTCCAACAGTGACGTCCAAATCAGGTCTGCTTTGGAAAGGGTTAGCTAATTTGACCCCCTCAAAGAGCTCTTACTTAAAACAGCTTTAAAAGGAAATGAAGGGAAAGGAATCATGCTTTCGTGCAGCGCTTTCTCTTTTTTCCCCACACATGCTTTGAATACAATTATGTTAAAGGGACATTTCACATTTATTTCATTTTTTAAAAGTATATCTTGATGCAAAGATTGTTTATTCTAATGCGTAGAAATGCAATCCGTTTTTTGAAGTAGTTATTTATAAGCGAAAAATACGCCTTCAAAGTTGAGACAGAAATGACAAATTCTATATAAATCTGAACTGTTGTCCACAACAATTTGTTTAATTTTAGCACAAAAATATATATTTCTCGTAAACGGTTCAATATTTTGTCTTGAAATTTTGAGACTTTTCATAAGAAAACATGCTCTTTCAGATAGAATAAAAGTAAAATTCATGTAAAATAATTCTGAAATGTCACTTTAATAAATCTTTTCGCAACATTAATTTTGTCAACTTAAACATCATTCAATTTGGACCAGTTTAAAATTGTGATAACCTACCCGCCGTCCTTCCCCTGGAAGTTTACAAACACCAAGGTACTTTTTCTGGTTACCATTGTCTTCTGCTGTGACCAGATCGTCTGTCAGAAATTCTGAAAGTAGAAAGGGGTATACAATAGTTATTTCGTACGCTTACAGTGCAGCTACAATGAAATGTGATGTACGACGCCTGCGTATACACGCAATCTGACCAGGGCCCATGGTTTTCTATTAAATGTTAGTGTTCGTCCTAGTTTTTGGACCAATGAAATTGCAGTGACGTAACGTCAAAAGTTGCGGACCAACGTTGTAACACGCATATCGACCGTTTTCCGACGTTAACGTTACGCGAAGGTGTAAAGAAAGTTATAACTTTCCCCAAAACATGATAAATGACAAATGTTCAATGTTGGCCAAAAGAAAACATTTTCACAATAATACCAATACATGCATACATGAAAATAGCACCGTACAAAATTAATAATCTCAACTATCAATAAATAAACAACAGAATTATTTCGTAAGTATTGAAAAATCAAGCTCTAATGAATATTGAAAGTGAATATTTTACACCTGTAGGAGAAATGGAGCCGTTTCATACGCTAAATATAACTTGTCAAGTATGCATATTTTTGTTATTAAGATATTTCTACTTGCGCAAATGTAAAAAAAAAAATAAATAAACAAATAAAAATAAAAAATGTGAAAATACCTACTAAATAATCGTCTTCAAGTTTACTCGTTAGCAGACAAAAGATAGAATATTCTTTTAAATGGGGTCTACAACAAATGCATTATATGTAGGAAAAATGAAACTCCGAGATTAAATGTTGCAACATATTAGATGAAATCAATGAAATGCTTTACTTAAAAAAATGTCTATTATCTCAACGTTTTCTTATGCCTTGGTCAATGCTTTTCTTTCTTTTTTCTGTTACGGGTCTCAAATTTTAACCTTAAGTTACGTAGACCACAAATAGCAAGATAGTCAAACAAACAACGATAAAACAAGTGGATCTAGAGCATCGATACAAGATCGTAAAACGCCAAGAATAGTTCTTCACAAATCAACATGACGTCAAATCGTCAAAAACGCGTTTTTGTGACATTTTTAAGACGCTACATCACACTCTATATCTTCGCTAGTTGAAGAGATATTGACAAATGCATTTATTTTTTCAAATTTTATCCGAGATGTATGTCGAAAATCAATTCAAATTCAAAATATTTTAATTTTCTTAGAAAAAAAGCTATATATGAAAAAATCACCCTTGCATTTGGGACCGTTTTAGTGAAAATGTGACATTTTTAAGACGCTACAAACACAATAAAATAATGATTTTCTTCAACTCCAATCAAGACAAAAAATTAACTACAAAAACTAGAGCTCAGATGTATGTCCCAATTTTTTTATAATGATTTCTAATCGCTATTGGAAAAATAAATTAGATTTAAAAATTAGACATACCGAAAAAATCAACATGACGTCAAATCGTCAAAAACGCGTTTTTGTGACATTTTTAAGACGCTACATCACACTCTATATCTTCGCTAGTTGAAGAGATATTGACAAATGCATTTATTTTTTCAAATTTTATCCAAGATGTATGTAGAAAATCAATTCAAATTCAAAATATTTTTATTTTCTTAGAAAAAAAAAGCTATATATGAAAAAATCACCCTTGCATTTGGGACCGTTTCAGTGAAAATGTGACATTTTTAAGACGCTACAAACACAATAAAATAATGATTTTCTTCAACTCCAATCAAGACAAAAAATTAACTACAAAAACTAGAGCTCAGATGTATGTCCCAAAATTTTTTATATTGATTTCTAATCGCTATTGGAAAAATAAATTAGATTTAAAAATTAGACATACCGAAAAAATGACGTTTTTTTAACAGCGTGACGCCACTTATCTCTTTCTTTCCATTTAATTCCTCCATAGTTTGTTTACACCATCCAACTGCCGTAAGATTTACGCTATATCTTCTGTGACATCACTGACGTAATTTGCCAACGTTTGTGCGCTTTAAAAAGTCTTACTTTTTATTCTATTTGGATTCTCGCGAGTTTGTTTGGTAATTTCTGTTACACGTGACGACGTCATTTTCTGCGTCAGAGTTTATTTATTTTGTTTATCAAATTGTCTGTATTCAAACAATGTTGAAATTCGACATATATTAATAAATTACAATTCAATATCTTTTATATGATACCAAATACATGTGTGTTTCTCAAATAAAAATAACAAATATGCGGTTTTAAACAGAAGTGCATAGCCAATTTTGGCTTGGTCCGCAACTTTTGACGTTACGTCAGTATATTTGGAAATTTCGGCGCTATATTTCAAAACGCACTGCCGGTCAGTTTATGTCACGGACATACATAGCCACGCCCACGTTTCCTGTGCAGTTATGAAAAATTATGTAATTTTTGGAAAAATGGTGAAATTTTTGGGAAAATGATGCAATTCCAGTAAGATCCGCTTGATAGTAGCTCCGGTCGAAGGCGTGGTTTGAAGAATGACAGTAGAAGCGTATGTTTTCATTGGTTGACGAACACTAAGTCAGATAGAGTCTGTACAGAAGATTCTACGCGACATAAACGTTCAAAGGCTGCGCCTTTTGAACGTTTATAACGCGTAGAATCTACTATACAGCATCTATCTAATACTTATTCATCGCATGTTGCAACCGCAAGAGAGAAGCATTGATCCTAATCATCATAAGACTTTTTTTGACACAGGCTGTGTTGGAAATATGATGTTTAAAATGCAGTAAGTAGGTTGAAGTATTAGTTTGGTTGCTAAAATTACGTTCTGACAGTTAAAGTGGGTTGAAATATTAAACATCTCTTACAACCCATCGTGCGTCTTTTTAAATCGTACGTTTTTAAACGCTGCAAAATCGCACGATTTATAAAGGCGCACGACGGGTTGTAAGAGCGCCTCATAAGAATTGTCCGGTCAATTCTTTGCTGCGTGCAGTCTGCGTCGTGGTTGCGTCCACAAAAATCGTACGTTGCACGTGCGTGCATCGCACGACTAAACGTACGTTTTAGACGTAGACCGCACGCAGGATCACGTGCGACCGGTTGTAAGAGAGGCTTTAGTACAGTACAGCTCGCGCGTTTTTTGCCTAAAACGCTCGCCCACCGCGGTCAAAAAAAAATTCGGGTGGAAAATCGCAGCGATTTGCCATCGCGGCCACAGCGTTTTTCCACTCGAAATTTTCTTGCATCACCGCGATTCGCCGCGATGGGTGGAAAATCGCGGCGATCGCGGCGATCGCCGCGTTCGGGTGGAAATGCCAGGGAAGTCCAATATTATCCTACAGCGCTCAGTATTAAATGCGTTTTTGTTAAGATTATATTATTTCATCCTGAGGGTGTTTTTAAATTGATTTACAGAACTATTTCAGAAATAAAGAGAATGTTATATTAAATACAAACGTTTTCTTTAAAGTTCTATGAAGTCCGGTAATGACACATCGTTTTTGTAAATTAAAATAAATCATAGTTATAGGTTATTATATAATATAGAACAGGTTATTTCCGCTTCTTTGTACATTATATTATGCTTTGTTATGCTTGATTTAATTCAATTAACTTTTTATATAATATTCTGTTTTTTTGCAGATACATGTACGTGCAATCGTAAACTGCATGTTCGCTTCCCGGTCATAAATACGAAGAGTTTCTCTGTTTGAATTACATATAAAAGTAATGCGTATTTTTAGCTCGACTTTTCGAAGAAAATGAGAGCTTATACTGTCACCCGGGCGTCGGCGTTGGCGTCGGCGTTGGCGTCGGCGTTGCAACAAAGGTTAAAGTTTTTTCAAACATCAATAACTTCCATACTATCAAAGGGATTCAACCCAAACTTGGAATACTTATTCACCATCACACCCTCTACCTTACTACCAGGGCCCATGACCCTGGCTCCACTATATTTGGAGTTATGCCCCCTTTATATTTAGCAACTTAGAAAGTCCAGCACTTAGAAAGTCGAGCGCGCTGTCTTCGGACAGCTCTTGTTCAGTTTACAAGATAAACCAGTACACCTGCGACTGGCATTTAAGGTTTATTTTTACCATGTTGGAACTTGCATGCATGTTGAAAGAAACACCGATGTTTTATGCATGACGCTACATTCTTAGTTACGCCATTTCCAAAATTGCTACGATTTGGTACGTCCTATTAAAAATCTACTCATACGATAAGTTGGATGTTGCTGAAAACAGGATTGTGAAGGATATATTACAACAATAGGAACTAGATAATGAGACACAAGAAGACCAGGGTAGTAATCAGTATGTTCTTCTTTTATCTCAATATTCTCAAATCATTTCAACGATAGTCCTTCACTCTCTTTCGAAGGGAAGAATATCCGGGGATCCAATAACAAAGCTGAGCACTGCAGAAAACAGATCAGAAAATATAGATAAAAATTGTCTACAATATACAGGTCGCATAGAAAATATTGCGGTAGCAGGGGAAATGCTGATCATCAGTATTTCTTCTTTTGTCTCAATTTGTTCTCAAGCCTTGTGTATGTATGTGTTATTCTATAATTACATGCGCTTCCAAAAAAACTAATTTTGTGCAATCATCACTGCACAAAGTATCTGCAATTATTTTGTAATCTATATGCATGAAGGCCGTGTAGCAAAGATAAAAGAAAAATAACTTCGAATACGTTGAAAAGAAGGCAAAAGGGTCATTTTTCTGTTGAAGTAGAAGAAGAATCCACAAACCCATTCAAAATTAACAAAAATCAAATCTGCAAAGGCATTCTTATCTTATCAAAACCTAATATATAATTATATAAAACCCAATAATTACGATAAATCAGCCAGAAAATACAGGCTTACCTGTCCGCGCAAATCACCGCGAATCGCGGCGAATCGCGGCGAAAAAATCGCGGCGATTCCCGCGATTTCGGGTGGTAAAACACGCTCGCCGCGGCCACCGCGTTTTTCCACCCGAAACCACCCGAAATTCAATCGCGGCGATGCGCGGAAATAGGCAAAAAACGCGCGAGCTGTACTAACAATAGTATGGTTGATGCATTTGTTTTGCGGTTTGACATTGAAATCGGGAGTGGAATTTCTTGTTTAGATTTGTCTGTTTTTAAGCCAAAATTCCATAACTGCAGCTTTGAAGTGTTGAAGGGTCTTGAATCAAACTTCTCTCTTCATTTTCCAAAATATTTCTAGTGTTTATACCATATTTTCTATTTCTATAGCATATTTAGGTTTAAAATGGTGTCTGCTGTTAATTAATTTAATATTTCGCGCTAATGGGGATTATTATACACGCGAGATGTCAACGCGTATCAGATGTCATACGACATTGACGTCATTCACTAATTTTCTAGGGTTTTTTTTCACGACTTTGTCACCTGTGTGCCCTTGTGTTCCTAAAAATAAACTTCGACCTAGATAAGAGCTGGTCGAGTTTAAAGGTACACATGCTAGGTTGTCAGACGTACAAACAGGTAAAAATATATTCAAGAAATATAGCATGGAATGGCCAACCTGCCTAGCTAGAAAATTTCTGTCCAAGAAAATTTCAAATGAAGTTCATTGAGTCCTTCTAAATCAAGTCTGTATATGATTAACTAACCCACACTTTAAATCCATAGTAACATTTATGTGGAACTGGAACTTGATAGATAGTGAAAAACTTGGTACCAGCGCTAGAATTCCTTTCCTTTTGGCTCTAGATAATGCAATGGGCTCTGAGCCAGAGGTCATACCTTAACCTGCGAGATCAGTGTTGGAAAATGGGCTCAAACAAACGAACTCAAGAGACAGGGCCAAACGAACCATACTTTAAGGCCGTCTACCCCTAATGAGACTGGCGCGACGTCGGAATTATTCGGGCGACCGAATTTAGAAACGTAACCATGACGATCGAAAAAATCCGATGTTTTATGAATCTCAAAATGGCCACATTACGGATATTCTACCTAAACCCAGAACTTTTGAACTTTTGTATCAATTCTTCATCCGTAATCCCATGAAAGACAATTGACGCATAATGGCATGCAGCATTAACAAACGAATACATGCGAACTGTCAAAAAGTCACACACTTTTGACGTCATTAGCTAATTTCCAAGTTTTCCCCGGCATCTGTCACCTGTTAGACCCACCAATCGTCGATGTTATTCTAAAACCGCGTAACTACAGCTTTAAACAAGCTGTAGTTACGAGGTTTTAGAATCAAACCATGACAATACTATCCTTACCAAAACGACAGAATATTTGACATGTCCAAATTAAAAGCCACAGCAGGAAACAAAATAAATCTAACTCGACGAATAAGAACCAAATTTGGTGGTTATAACTTTAAGAATATGGAAAAGATTAAGAGGAAACAAGAGCTTAACGTAACGGCGCATATACGCCCGAGAAAGCCCTATTAAAACCACCGTCTTTTGAATTATTTCTTTTTTCCTTCTTAATTTCTAGCAAGCAATAGGCATACGTGCTGCTTCAAGCATTGACCAAGTCTAAGCTGATAAAGCCCTCTTAAGGTTAAATATTTAAGATGTTTAGAAGCATTATATTTCGCAGACAGATAACTGCTTAATTATATACCAAGATACGTTCATAGAGGTGAATCAATGAAGAATTATCCGAAACAGTACACGTAGACAAATACCGCAGAACAGCATCAACTTAAGGTAGTTCACCCTTTATAAAACTACAGCCAAGGTTAAGATGTTACGAAGCATTATATTCCTCAGACAGATAACGACTTAATTATATACCAAGATACGTTCATAGAGGTGAATTATTGAGGAATAATGCGAAACAGTACACGTAGGCAAATACTGCTTGAAATACTCTATCCATAATTCGATACTAAACACTTCGTGCATCTTCGGGTGTCATCTGTAGCAACGGAAATCAACGAAGGTATCCGGTATAATCCGGATAACGTCGTCAAATTCCGGGCATCATTCGTGGCAAAGGCAATTGAAGAGGGATACCCTCGTCAGTTGCCATTGTCCCTGATGACGCACGAAATTGCACGAGTGTTTAATATACATGTATAATAATGGATGGACTACCTTAACCGTTTCCCGTTTCATAAATGGCAAATACGTAGACTCACCATATTTTGAAGCTGTTGCAAGATGACAAAATGGGTGTTGATAAAGAAAGGATCTGTGTATAATATAGATGAGAAAATATTGAAGCAAAAGAAGAATACACTGACTGTTGGCATTCTCTTTTTCCTATTAGTGCTTTCGCAAGTGTTCTCCTTAAAGCAGGCCTTTGTTGGTAAATGGTGAAACCTTTAAGCTTTCAACATTATACTTTTATCTTCATTGAAAATTATATCAGGAATGACATATTAATAGGCATTATATTTCAAAGAACAAGATAACAGGTTATTAATAAGAAAGATACGATGATAAATGAAGCCATTTATAAAGACAATGAGAGACACTGCACGTAGACAGGCCTACCACACGCAGACCCGTAGGAAGCAGTTTCAGTCCCTAACCATAGGTGCAAAAATAATTACTGATCGCAAATTCGAATTCAACAATGATGCAGATAACAATTCCAAATGTATGAATGTTTACGGTTTTGGCATTTCTGGGTTTAAAACAATTTTAGGAAATGAAGAAATTGCTTGTTACAAGCAATTTCTTCATTTTCCACAATGGTTCACAAACATCTATCGTGCTGCCAAAAAGTGTCATTTGGAATGGGTTAAGGGATGAACATTGAACGAGTTCTGAAATTTTGGTAACCTAATCAATAAATGAAGTTATCGTAAAATGACCACAGAGAAAGCATTTTACTGACGTCCCGAGTCCCTGCCAAATTTAACAGATTTTACAGGCTATCTTCGAATCCTTTGAATTTGGACCCATATGAATATTTTTCCTTATAAGGAGAGTAGTAATTGAAGACAATGCAAGGGATATCACGTACACAAAAACAACAAATCATAATTCCCTATAATAATGTAGACTCACGTACACAAAAACAACAAATCACAATTCCCTATAATAATGTAGACTACGAGTAATTTTGATCCTTATATGTATTCATGGATGAAAATTACATTTACAGAGTAGCCTAGCCTATGCATATCTAGGCCTACAGCGTTTTTAGACTATTTGAATAGCTCACGATATATGACCTGGCAGAGCATCCCTAGCTAATAGCTAGAGATGCTCTGCAATGTCATTTATCATGAGCTACACCAGTCCAGAATATGGCGTTTTGTAAATTGTTATGATATACACACGCAGTTATTTTTTGAGGCCCTCGTGAAAAGAAAAAGCTTTGGTTAATATTCTGGAAAATGAAGGAATTGCTTGTAACAAGCAAGTTCTTCATTATCCACATTATTGTCTTTCAAAAATGAAAAAATATTTAGAATTTCAATAACTTGAATTTGTCGTCTGCACTACCTTTCTAAACGGAACTTTTTTGCCGTCTGGTGATGGGTTAATAAGACAATGCTAGAACCAGCACGTAGACAAATACCAAAGTCATAATTCTCGATAAATATGAGTAAATAATATCTTCTTATCCTAATGGATATTTATGACAGATAATAGGCTATATCTTACAGAATACATCTCTTTGAACTATAACTAGATCTATATATGGTGTTTTAAATTTGAACCAGAAAGGGCAATAGTAATTTGGGCGAGAGTTCGCAACAACAATGCTAAAGACTGCACGTAGACAAATATTAATATACCACATAAAAGTTCTTAACATTAAAGTACTACAACATCTTATCCTAATGAAAGATAAGTCTTACAGAGTAATATAATAGTCCCATCTAAATTTACGTTTCAGACAACATTATTGTTTACGACGAGTGTACGTGTACTCTATCCAATTTGAAAGATTCTGGACACGATAAAGTGGATGTTGATAAAGATAAGATTTGGGTACAATGTGAAAAAACAGTTGAGACAAAAGAAAGAAGGGTTTGTCATCAACATTTTCTTCTTTTGTTTCAATATTTTCCAAGCTTTTTTAATAGGGACGTCAACACCGGGGGCCCGTATTATCAACGATCTTACGACTACATTTTTGTGTAAACTGTGTTACAAAACATCTGATTGGATGAGAAATCAGATTGGACCAATCAGATTTGTTGTTGCAAGTAATTGTATAAAAAATAATCGTACGATCCTTGATAATACGAGCCCCATGACTTGTTTGGGAACTATTTACTTATGAAAGGCAATATTTTGTACGCAATATATTCCCTGCAAGTTGTTCAACTGAGATTGACTAGTTGTTTACATATTCGGACAAATACCATGATATGATTGAAAAGTCGGTATCGCTGCTTTTCATCGAAAACCTCGTAACTGCAACATAAAACAAGCTGCGGTTACGAGGTTTTCGTTGAAAAGCGATGATATATTGCTATTAATCGGTCATTGCCATTCTACTAGACTGATGTCAGTCTGTTAAGAATAACATCATTTGTATTGAGAAATATGAAAATAAGGCACATAGAAAATTGTTGCTCTGTGTCGTTCTTAACACGTTAAGAACGACACAGAGCAACAATTTTCTATGTACCTTATTTTCATATTTCTCAAAACAAATGATGTTATTCTTAACAGACTGAAATCAGTCTACCATTCTACTAGATTATTCCAATACAATTTATCGTCGGTGCTATTGCAAAACCTCGTAAACCTTTAATCAAGCTGGAGTTACGCGGTTTTATAATAGCACCGACGTTATATTGTAAATGGAATAGAACCGCGACTCACTAGCATAACGTTAGTGGGAGGGCCAAAATCACGTAACTACAGCTTTTTCAAGCTATATTTACTAGATTTTGACATCCACCTGACGATAAATATACATTGTAAATTGTTTACTTGCAAATAAGAAATATCATAACAATGGATACACCAGAATTGCTTTTCACAGAATAGTGAGTTTTACGAAAACATAGCGAGATCAATGTCTTTGATAGTCTCTTTTCTATAACAACAATGCTTTTGACGGACGCACGAGCTAAATTGAAGCTTGAAGAAAAAAGAAAAGGAAGAAAATAGTAGCACTATTTTCTCCCTTTTGTTCAGTATTTTCAAACCAAATAATGAAGGATTTGCATTTTGACAACCAGAATAATTGTATTCGTCTGCAACGAAATCCACTGAATTTGGAAAGTCTTTTATCAATTCAAAATGCACAGTTCCGGCAAAAATGTATCATTGGCCGTTTGAGTAACTCTTCAATTTGACCAACATGGGTAGATAGTCACAGAAGGCACTCATATCAAGGGCGGATCCAGGATATTTTTCCAGGGGGGGGGGTCCAAGCCCAAGATTTTTTTTCCAGGGGGGGGGAGGGAGGGGGGTCCAAGCTCTTGAAAATTATGGCCTAAAATATGATAAAATGCAACATTACACTGAATTTATGTAGTCAAATTTAATTTTCGGCCAATACCAGGGGGGTCCGGACCCCTGACCCCCTCTATATCAGCCCATGCATATCCTTACAGTAAAACACCTATAGATGTGATATTCATTAAGGCATTATAGCATACAGATCTGCATCCACATCCATGATCGTATCCAAATTATGCTGTAGTACTGACATTTTTGCACGAGCTCGGCCGTGATGTGGACATGGGATAGAGTATGTGACCAGACCTATAATCATGTTACAAAATCGATTGATCGCTTGGACAAATGAACGCACCCTGACTTACAAACGTACAAACCAACACAACACCAATTGTTGGTGTTGACGCAACACGTCAAGTGCACAGCATGCGGGCTAGACCAAAATTGTTACAATTGTTATCGGTCACTCACACTTTGTCGCTTTTCAACGAAAACACCGTAACTGTAGCTTGTTTAAAGCTGCAGTTACGATGTTTTTGTTGAAAAGCAGAGACATTTAGGTGAATATATTCCATAAAAGGGATATACACAGTCCTGTAGCGATATTATGGCACATGTTTACAAAATTAACCTAAGTAAACAACACTATAAACGATTCAAAATCTTTTACTAATGAGGGAATAGACCGATAACGGAAAAGAGGGGAGTCAGGATGTACATTTGACTATTTATAGTAACAACTTATAGGCCTACACACTGAAACCTGTTCAACCCTAAAATAAATCAAAATATTTATATCGATTCTCGTTTAAAGGGAGAATGGCACTTAAAATCATGCAAATTTTCCGAGAACTTCGTACAAAATAAATATACATGTATTATGAAAATATGGCCTTTAACTTGCATCTATGCCAAATCTTAGCTTTCTATCTTGTGTATTGGCTAGGATGTCGACGGATTTAAAACCCCTTATGTTCCATTATTGTAAATATTATTCCCGGGACAACAAATCATGGGGTTTTAAATCCGTCGACATCTAAGCCAATACACAAGGTAGAAAGCTAAGATTTGACATATATGCAATTTAAGGACCATATTTTAATAATATATATTTATTTTTTTGTACGAAGTTCTCGGAAAATTTGCAAGATGTTAAGTGTTATTCTGCCTTTAACTTTGAATGTATAGCGGACGAGAATTGACCTGGCAGAGCACTCCATTCGATTAGCATGGGCTGCTCTGCCAGGTCATTTATCGTGAGGTATATAATATATCGAACGAAAAAACTACTGTCAATTTGCAAGGGATGGTTCAAATCATGCAGGTGTCTAACACCTGAAAGATTTGAACCAACGTATGCAAAATTGTATTGGGAATTATGGACGCGTTTCCCCTTTTTACAGAGGCCATATGTAAAATTGTAAACATGTGCATAAAAATCATGGTCCTGATCCAATTTGTCGGGTACGACGCTTAGACACACGTATGCACGGACAGAAATAATAGCAATGGCTAAGGTGCGTTAACCATTAAATGAGGTGCCGTGCTCTAGTGGTGGGATGAGGGCTTCGGGATGAAACTTGGGTCATGGGTTCGTATCCCGCAAGGAATTTTTCTGAGCAAAAAAGTTATCCCATGTTGCTCCTCTTCACCGAAGTGTATAAACGGGTAGGCCTATCACCCCCTCACAGAAATCCTTGATCCGCAGCTGAATATGACCATGAGTTCGTAGATTTCAGACTTACAACCAATCTTTACTTGTTTACTAACCACAAGCGGGCTCGACTCGACACGATTGCAAGAGGTCAGTGACCGTTTTATTTATTCCACAAAATTTATATAATAATTATGAATGATAATTCTGTATGAAACTGTAAATTAATTATTTAATATAGATTTTATAGTGGAACAATTAATCAAGGTCGCAAAATACGAAAAATCATAACAGCCGTCGCAGAAAACGTAAACATGGTAAAAGCAAAGACATTGGATAATAATTATCGAGTGTCGAAAATCGGTGACGCTCATAGAATGAGCTATGGTCGTAAATAAGTAAATGACTCTTGGTTATCTTGGTTATTCAGTCAAAAAGACGCATTGTATGACAATTATCATGAAAGTATTTTCAGAATACGCCAAACTTAATTTGGTCTATAGGCCTACACAATACGGATAGAAAATTGTTGTTGTTCATTTAGAATCTATCCCAATGTCGAATGCGTGTAAAATACAACAAAATGTCTTCACTCCCATTCATTTGAAACTCTAAACCATTATTGACCATGTACACAGCACCAGCTTTGGATAATGTAAGAAAGTTCTGGTAAACAAAATTTGTCACGTTCATGGAACAATCCTCGCTTTTCAACGAAAACCTCGTAACTGCAGCTTAAAACAATCTGCAGTTACGAGATTTTTGTTAAAAAGCAGCGCAATACTGTTCTTTCCTAGCCTATCCCTGTCCAGACATTGAAGACAGTGGCATTACAAACTATTTTTGGTTCAGAGTATTCAGATTGGTAGGCAAAAAGCAAGGGGAATGGAGATAGGATGAAATATTTTGTCGCTTTTCAACAAAAACCTCGCCACTGCAGATTGTTTTAAGCTGCAGTTACGAGGATTTTGTTGAAAAGCGGCGATTTCAGGTCGTCAACCCCGCTTATCATTCTGAAACGAATACTATTGACCAAAGTTGTATCAAAAGCTTTAGTTAAAACATTTCCCAGACACGCCCTTGTTGAATTTAGCAGAGACACATTTTAAAACATTGAATGAAATGTAGAAAATGCCGATAATTAGCATTTTCTAATTCCATAAAACCCTTTTCATTTTTCAATATCTTTTTACAAATCCTCATTTTTATCAACAATTGCTAGTCTTCCACAACAGTTTCAAATTTAGACTAGTTAAGAGTTTATGGTTTTGGAAGGGACCACATTAATTCATTAATAATTGCTAATTATTGTCATTTCTTTTCAGTCATGCAATAGCATGGCAGTCGCACTCAAATTGGTCGAGACGATCCAAATGAGTTCCAACAACATACGATTTAGATACGTGTAAATCTACGTTAACATGTATTAACCCATTACCACACAGTGACTCTTTTTGACTCCCCATGATATAGAGGCTTTGGAAAACAATGAGGAAAATGAAGAAATTGCTTGTGAGAAGCAATTTCTTCATTTCCCACAATGTTTTCTATTTAAAAAGACCAAAAATGTACAATTTCATTCACTTGAAATTGTCGTCTGCATCATCTTTGAATTTGGACAAGTCTAAAATTTTGCCGTTTGGTAATGGATTAAGAAATTTGTGTCCCTACTCATTTGAAATTCAACGCCATTATTGACCACCAACGTAACAGCAGCTGAGGTTACGTAAGAAGACTGTGCAAACAAAATATGTCACGTACGTGCAGGAAACGTTGGGTTTTGACTTGTCTTTTTCTGTCATTCTATGCCAAAACAGTAGTAAATGTGAGCGAACTCCAAATTTTTTACAAAGATTTTTTTTATACAGTGAGTAGACCTACGCCAATTTCACTTAGAAACGCATTAACCAATTCCCACATGTAGACAATTTTTAATACCCCTCAAGATAATGAATTTGGAAAACATGGCTGGAAATGAAGCAATTGCTTGTATCAAGTAATAGCTTCATTTCCCACAGCGTATTTCCCACTAAAATACAAAAGCATGTAAAATTCCATTTAGGCCTATTTAGAATTGTCGTCTGTAAAATCTTTGAATTTGGACCAACCTAACAATATGTCGTATGGTAACATGAAATACACGTACATAAAATAAAATATAAATCGCCGCAGACTCTATATATCTAAGACAGTTTTGTCAACAACAAAAGTTACGATGACAATCCAAGGTCTTCCTTAAAAACCACCGACACCACAATTACTGAACCTTGATTTTACGACTTTCGCGGGAGGAAAACAAATTCGACGTTCATTAGCGTACCAACACACACAATACGTCTTAGGTTCACGTCTTTTGTGAGAGGAAAATAAATAGCCGCTGTTTTATTTCGAAGTTCATTAGCGTGCGAGTGTACACAACACGTCAATATAGCAGTTTTTGACGTTCCTTGCAGATAAAAGCTGTAGAAAACATTGAGAAAAAAGAAGAAAATGCTGGTCACCAACATTTTCTACTTTTGTCTCAATATTTTCTGTGAAATATTGTACAAAAATCCTGCATTTTTAAACATAAATTTTGACGTCTGCAGAAGCTTTCATATCTATTCAATCTAAGTGTACCCGTTTGGGAAGTGGTAATGCTTTTTCACAGACGACAATAACTTACATTGGTCAAAATTCAAAGTTGACGCAGACAACACAATTAGTGGATCTTTATTTTATATCTTGTGCGGGAGGAAAACAACAAAACCATCTTTTATTTTTGAAGTTCATTAGCGTGAGAACGCACGCACGACGTAAACATTGCGGTTTTATCATCTTCATTAGGTTTTACAAGACAATAATCTTCGATGCTTGCCAAAAAACAAAGATGTTGCAGACGTCAAAATTAACGTCTTTTAAAAACTTCATTTAAATTCATTCGCCAGTATTTTTTCTGTTCCCGAATGTTTCTTAACTCAAATATGGGGACGTATAAGCAAGCATTGTTTGGGAATGGGTATTGCGACATAATTGGTTAGTCATTAGAAAGTTCTGGTTGATTTCAGCGACCTATCGTGAATAATGTGCTCTATTCATCCTTAGATATCAAACACTTCGAGCAACTTCGGGCGTCATCCGTGGCAACGGAAATTGACGAGGGATACATCGTCCATGAGATCAGTATGAAACATGGACAGTGTCCGTCAATTATGTCAAAAGCAACAGAAGTAGCCACAGAAAATGCATTTCGTGGAATGTCAAAACCTCGTAACTCCAGCTTAAAAACAGCTTGAAAAAGCTGTAGTAACGATGTTTTATACTACACCGACAATCACTGAATGACGATAGAAGGCAGTTGACTGACGTCCCAGGTTTTACAATTGGTGTCAGTAGCATAGCAATAGTAAAACTGGAAATAATTGATTATGAAACGGAATCATGTCAAATACAACAAACACACGTCACATCCAGTCTCAACATCGTCGATTTTTTTTGTCAAAACCCCTCGTAACTACAGCTTCTTTAACGCTGTAGATACGAGACTTTGGGAGAAAAGAAACAGCAGCATATTATTAGGGCACGCATGATTTGCATGGACTTTTTTCTATCATTAGTTTGTGCAAACTTAACAATGTTAGTCTATTTCCGGTTTGAAGTGAATGTTAGAAGTGAATGCTTTGACAATGTTGTTAATGTTTTTTTTTCTGTTCGCCAATTATTTATTCATATATTAAATCCAGTCGGAATGCAATCCAAAGGTGTGTAAAATATGTATCTTCTCTTTTATTCTTCTCTTCCCTAACGATATTCACCAAAAATATTTCATTGCGTGAAGTTATGAGGAATGTCTTTTTCTTGTAGGTCAGGTCAGTAGGAAGCAATTTATTCAAAACCCCGCGTCTGAATATGGGGTTGGGGGGCTTAATTGGATTTTCACCAATTTCAGAGCAAAATAAAGAAATTTCAGCCTATTTGGTCAACTTTGGAGGGGCTACGCCCCCTGTTTATATGGGCCTGTCTTCATAGATAATCATGTTTTTTGTTCTTGCTTTGTTTTTAGGCATATGTATGTTTATTATTCATCTGTAAAATGCTCTTCATGTATGGAAGAGATAAAGTAATAATAAGAGAGCGAATAATTGTTTGTCTTTAATATACTCAAAAGCAAAGTAAGCCCTTCTACTAGTAATTTCATTTCTAATTAACCTCTACGCGAATCATTTGCTAACGATGCATCAATACGCACAATTAAAGTACATCTGTAGCAACTTTTATGGGGTTAAATTGTTGGCTTGTTTACCAAGAAAGACGAATGTATCTAATTTTCTTCTCGTGGATAGTAATTATTTCGTCGGTTACTTTCGAAAATATCGTAACTACAGCTTGAATAAGCTGTAGTTACAGCATTTCCGAACGTTGTCGATGATATGTGGGTTATTAACCGATTTTTTTCTCCGAATTTGGCAAAGTTAGGAGAATCACTCGAATGACGTCACAGCAGAATGAATCTTCTAAAAAGCTAAATAATGTGAAAAAGGGCGGAGGGGCATTCAATATGACACAAAAACATCCAAATCGGCGCTTTAGCGCAGACAAGTGTGGATTCAAATCGGTCTTAAGTTTCTACAAGTAAACTGGTACATACTCGTGGTAATAATGAATCAAAAACGCCGATCTTGGTCAGGCTTTGTGAATGCGCAAGCAAATCTCAATCCATATTGTTCATTAAACCATTAGCCCTTAATCCAGTAATGTCCCTTTTCCTTAACCCCGCTAAATAAGCATGGCAACTCTATTCATTATGTTATTTCATAACACAATAGAAATGTGAGAAATTGCGTCTCTCTCCTAAATGACGATAGTTCTAAAGTACGATGTTCTGATATTGATTTCGCAACTCTTCAATACTTGGTAATGGATGTGGAATTGGCTGGTTTTTCCCATCGGTGATAAAATCGTATATGAATGAAACATGTCAGCAAGGATCTTGATAAGGCCTGGATTCTTATATAAAATGAAAGGGACGATTTTCGTGTGGCTGTTTGTAACACTATTGTGCCTAATAATAAACAGATACATGTACATGTACATAAAGAAACTGCAACAATATTATCAACAGGTTAAAATAACTCTAGTTCTAGGAAGAGACTACCGTATTTAAATGTGAATTTGGTTGGTTTTCTCGCCTGTGATAGAAATCATCATCAAATCAAGAAATGCATATAAACAATCATAATATCAGCTCCAAAGTCAGGGACCTAGCTGCCTATACGCGAGTACATTTTTTTGACCAGGCTATCGTGGGATTTAGAAGGGGTCGTGGGGAGTTGTCCGGACCCCCCCCCCCTGACATTGGCCGAAAATCAAATTTTGACTATATAAATTTAGTGTAACGTTACATATTTATTAAATTTTAAGCCATAATTTGAGCTTGGACCCCCCACCCGCCTGGAAAAAATCTTGGGTTTGGAGCCCCCCCCCTGGAAACAAATCCTTGATCCGCCCTTGAAGCTATGACATATATAAAGTAAAGCCTTTCATCTACATTTTCATGCTAAAACATGTATTTTCGTTTATGAATATAGCTCTCGAAAGGCCCCAAATTGCACAATTTTCCCCAAAACTTTCATAGGTGCATCATTGCATGTTCCAAGGTTGACCCCCTAGATTTGTTTTCATCCACATCCTTTATAGGCTAACTATACGCCACTGAAAAGTAGACAAACCTTTTCACTACGTGTTTTTGTCATAAAGAACAACAGCTTTATTAATGTTGTGCGGACTGTTTTCCATAACCAGGTTTAAATAGGGAACGATTTTATCCAGTTAACCGTAACGTAATTTCGGACAAACAAATAGTATTACGTGGGTGTTGTTATAAAATCTCATAACTACGGCTTGAATTAAGCCGTAGTTACGAGATTTTGTAACAACATCGACGGTTTATCAAAACATGACGTTAAACTTAGTCTATTTTAGCACAAAATTCATCGCTATTCGTTACGTTCCTTTGTCACACAGTAGATATAGCGGAGAAATGTTGTTTCTCTACAGATCACACTTGTCTAGTCGGGGTTTGAATAGTTCTGGACAGTTCGATATAACGTAATGAATGTGAAATAAGCTGTCTTTTATCAAGGTGATAAAATCTTGGCTGTGGTCTCAGAAATGAAAAGCCATTACCCCCATCCCCTCTTATCTGTAGCTATGTGCAGTTTAATCAGAGTCCATACTAACTAATTACAGGACATTATTACAGAACAGCACGAATGCTGATCAGAATGTGCGTATACGCATGCTGATCTTGATCCATGTTGACCTCTAAAGCTATTGGGATCTCTTTTACGGATCTTAGCTCATATTTGCCCAGGCACAAAACTGGCGTTCGATATTGTTCGATACAGAGCAATAAATGTAATGAAATACTAAATCCTACGTGAACATAATTGCGTGCTTCTTAATAAATAATTAAAAGACCAGCCATTTTAGCTATGACATTGGTTTCAATCGATATTTACTAATTAAGTTTATAAGTCACGCACCTTTGACTCATCTAAAGTGCAAGTCTAGATTTGTGAAATGATTAATAAAACAGCATCGTTTCTACCCTTTTCCGGCTAGCACGAAACAACGACTGTTCACTATTGTTCTGAGGCGTAAAAGATAATGGCAACAATTATTAGACCCTTTCATGCTTGTTTTTACCGTACCATTTTACACCGGAAGCCTTTAGGCGCATGCGCGAGGTTAGACTGGTTTATGGTTACCATTCCTGATACTACTTAGTGCTTATTTAAAAGTAATATGAGGGACGGTAACCAGTCTATACAAGCGCATTATAGCGCATGCACTTAACCCTTTCCCAAACTGCAAAATTTTAGGGTGATTCGATTTGAAAGCTGCTGCCGACGACACAAGAGGTGTTGTTAAAGATCAAATTTGTGTACAATACAGCACAAAAAATATTGGGGCAAAATGAGAAACTGCTGGGTTATCAGCAGTTTCTTCTTTTGTTTCAATGTTTTCCTTAGCCTTTTCTATTAGGGACGTCAAAACCCGGTCTTGTTTGGGAAACGTTAAATGCTTCTGGATGCAAAGTGGAAGGGTGAAACATGGCGTGAACTGGTCTATTTTATGTCTACTTTACCGTAAAATAAGGCTTTGTCACAAAATCTACGCAAATGAAATAAAGATATTAATGAATGGGCAATCTATTTAGCAAATCCCTCGGTAAATAAAATCTGTCTGGGAGATTCGTTTAACGATGTATTATTTTATCGTTAACTACATCTATTGCGTCAATGTATTTGGTCATATAAATGCTAATGGGGAACCAAGCTAGAAATTGTTTAAATTGCTAGCATGCAAACATTTCTTACTAAAACTGTAAGAAAGAATAGCTACAAAGCCATTGGTTGTGTACCTACTGCGTCGACTACTGGTAATAAAATGATGAACTATTCGTCGGTGTAAATGCAAAACCTCGTATGTCGATTCTGGCGATTTTCAAAGTACAAGCTTGTGTGCCCAGTTAAGACAATTATTGCAGGTTTTGATATATTTTTACTGATCAGTATTAAAACATTTTAGTTTGGGAAAAGTTATTACACTTTTTTCCCTCCCCTTTAAAATTTTCCAAAATCGAGATTTTTGCATTTACAACGACGTATTGTCCCAACTATTTAAATGATGTACGCCGCGACAGATATTTTCCGCAATTGTACCAATTTTCTGAGAATGACTGTAGAAGGCAATCTAATTTAACAAATCCCATGGTATCTGAAGAATTCGGTTAACCCTTTCCAAAACCAAACAAGACCTGGCCCCGGTTTCTCGAAAAAACTTAAGTATATTCTCATGAGAACATGCTCAACTTCAAAGGTATACTCTCCAACGTTGAAGGGTATTCGATTGAAGTTCACTAGGATTTCGTGCGATTTGAGCACGGTGCTCAGATTTGAGCATGAGAACGTGCTTAAGTTTTTTCGAGAAACCGGGGCCTGGTTTTGACTTCGCTAGAAAATAGTCTTGGGAAAACATTGAGGCAAAAGAAGATAACTGCTGATAATCAGCAGTTTCTCCTTTGGCCTCAATGTTTTTTGTGATACATATTACATAAACTATGTCTTTCTCTATATTTCATCTGTCGTCTAAAGCAGCTTTCAAAATTGAACAGTCCAAACTTCTGCCAAGTAGGAAAGGGTTAAAGTCATAACTTTATCATTAATTGCATCTATTGCGTCAAGGTTTTTGGTAATAAAAATGCTAATGTGGGGAATACCTAGTTCGACATTGTTTAGCCCTTTTCAAAACAACAGCTGCTTTTGGCGTCCCTAGAACATGCTTGGAAAAGATTGAGACAAAAGAAGAAAATGCAGGAAAACCAGTATTTTATCCGTTTGTGTCAATAAATCTTAGTTTTATTGTTTATCTATCGACGTATATTTAATTTTTCACCGTTATGGTGCGACGTAAGATTTGTTGAAAATGTAGGGATCAAAAGAGCAAACGATTGATTTCAAAAGAAATTGATCATAGATAAAACATTTTCGTGAATTGCATAAATTGCGTCAAGGTATTTGTTAATAAAAATGCTAATGGGGCGAGGCGATTCCTAGCCTAAGTTAGACGGTGTTTAAATTGCTGGTATGCAAAATAATTGTTGAAGCTGTCCGTTTGAATGACTAAATCGATGAGACTAACATGCTTTCACACAGTTTTTTAGAACCGCATAAATCGTAAAGAGACTGCACGTTGACGCAGGCTGATCTGCATCCATGTAGGGGTTGTAAGCCATAAGGACCCTTTTCCAGATCGTGGCTAATATTGAAAGAATTCGGTGAATAACATAAACTGACACGATTTAAAAACGCAAAACACGTTTTCATTAACCATTCCTTTTTTATTGCATCGATCGGCACCATATTTGGGGACATGTATGAGAAAACGTATACGCTTCACGCCCCAGCGATTTTGTCGTGTTTTCTGTAAACTATCCGGACATCTGAACCGCCCATCACTGAATGCTCGTGTGTCTCGTGCATTCAGACCAAGTGTTAAATCACTAAGATTTTTTGTGTACAAATTGCCACTTTGATTTACTTATTGAAAACATACGAGAACAACGAAAGAAAATTGTGTATAAAATGCTGAGGCTTACTTTGCGAAAAAAGAACCGAGTTTTTTGGCTTTTGGTTTGCCGTGTTTCGCAAATGAAGGTAGCTAGACGCTTTAATGTAGCCGAATCGACGGTTCTAAGGTTTATGAGACGTGTAAACGACAAAGGAAGATTTACAGACCACCAACGTCCCGGTCAACTGCATGTAACAACTGTACGTCAACATTATTGTATACGTCAACGTCACTAACGCAACAGATTTGTGACGTCCCAGTCTACAGCAAATTATATGGTTGGTAATCGCGGGCGGCCGATACATCGCGACATGGTGTTAAATCGCCTGTGAAAACACTGGGTTCGCTGTCGTCGATGTTCAATACCAGGCTCTTGACCCAACGTGCATTTTGGCATAATCTGACGTCCATTCAGGCATTATTCGTGGCTTTAAAGGTCATTTTCTGTCCTGTTAGGTTAACAATTGTAACATTTACAATTTTACATGGCTATACATCGGTTTTGTAAGATGCAGGGGATACCATTTGTAAAAGTACTATTTTGCGTTTTTAAATCGTGTCAGTTTAGTTTTATCGGTAATTGCATCTTGCGTGATCTACTTGATTATAAATAAAATCGCTAATGAGAAATACCTAGATAGACATAGTCCAAATTGTTCGAGTCCAAATATTTACCGCGTCACATACAAATATACAGCATTAAACCATTCCTACATAATGAAATGTTTTGACACCGCACACGATGAAAGTTTTGGAAAGCACTGTGGGAAATGAAGAAATTGCTTGGGACAAGCAATTTATTCAATTTCCACAATGTTTTCTTCCAAGAAAGACAAAATATGAACTTAACATTACATTCACTTGAATTTGTTGTCTGTAACATCTCTGAATTTGACCAACCTAACTTGTGCCGTTTGGTAATGAGTTAAGAAACTACCCACATGGGATGGGATTTTAACCCTTTCCCAAACGACAAAATTTAGGGTGATTCACTCGAATAATTGTCACAAAAGAAAAATGGATGTAAGTAAAGATAGGATTTGTGTAAAATATGGTTATCAGCAGTTTCTTCATTTGTCTCAATGTTTTCCCAAGTATTTTCTATCAGGGATGTCAAAACCAGGCCTTGTTTGGGGAAGGGTTAACGTAGATTAAAATGCACCTACTTTACACTGAATAATCTTGGTTCGCTTCAGTCAATTTGAGTGTTCTTTCTCGATATTGCGGTGTGCAATACTTTACGATCGACTGAATTTTAAAAAGGATTTTCTTTGTTTCTATCGATTGAAAAGTACATGTACTTAAATCTAAGGTAAATAACGGCTTTACTCAGACGAATTCATAAATTAACACGAACGACTGATTTCAAAACACATTTTATAAACGTCCCCCTAAGAGTTTTTCCCAAAAAGACCAGGCGATTAAGAACAATTGATTTGGAAACATCCGACGAAAATGAGATCATTTTGGAAAGTGACATTTTCACCACAAACATTTCTAAGACTTGTGACTCAATTTTGCGGGTTTTTGTTTTGTTTGAGTCAAGTCTTGAATAATATCTGCAACAGCTTTGAATTGTTGAGTAATAATTTTATCGTCTGTTTTAACCGTTTCGCAAACAAGACGTCGTCGAAAAGGCTTGGAAATGTTGTGACAAAAGGAGGAGATATGCTGATAACAAGCATTTTCTCCTTTTACCTAAGTATTTCCTAATCTGTATTGTGCCCACAGCATAACTTTATCAACACTGATTTAGTCGTCTATAGCAGCTTTAAATGGACCAGTCGATAAATTGTCGTTTTGAAAAGCGTTGGAAATACAACAGGTACGCACTTGCATCTCCAAACTACCGACTTGGAACAGATTGAAACAAGTGTAGACAGATTGTGAGACTATGACGAATATTGTCGCTTTTCAACAACAAGCTGAAAATAAAACTTGTGCAAGATCTTATGGTCAGCAACATTCTATCTAAATTTGTCAGTATTAGTCTACATTTATGGCCACAAAAGTGAAAAAAGTGTCGAAAACTGAAATTTTGTCAATTTCAGGGGCACATAACTCATATTGTAGCAATGCAATCATCCTAAAATTATACAAAAGCAAGATCTTGTTGTCAACTAGATTCTGTCCAAATATCATCTTGATTGGTTATCAATTGTGGTTGTTAGACTGAAAACAAAGTCGAAAATTGCAATTTTGTCAAATTCAAGGGCACATAACTCATGATGTAAAATTCTGATCAAGCTGAAAATTACACCCAGGCAGGATATTATGCTTATGTATATTCGGTCCAAGTTTTGTCTTGATTGGTTAATATTTGTAGATTTTATAGTAAAAATAAAGTCAAAACCAGCTATTTTTGACATTCAAGGGCAGATAACTCAGGTAATTCTGGTTCAATCCAAATTCTTTGAAGGAATCTGAGAGAGGGTCACCCAAGGATCATTCCTGTGAAGTTTGGTTGAAACCCATCCAGTAGTTTCTGAGGAGAAGATTTTTAAAGAAAAAGTTTACGGACGCACGCACGCACTGACGCACGACGGACACATCGCCATGACAATAGCCCACTGGCCTGAAAGGCCAGTGGAGCTAAAAACGTCATAACTGCAGCTTAAAACATCGATATATCACCCGATCAACACAATTATGGACTTATTAAAGTTAAACTAAAGCTGCTACTGACAATAAAACGTATCACAGTGGGATATTTTCTTCTTTTCTCTCAATGTTCCCTATGCTTATATACATACGCAATTTAATGAGTAGTGCGATTACATTTTGTCGTCTGCCATTCCTAAGAATTTAGTCCAGTTTGTTTTACTGTTTTTCTATGTTTGGGAAAGGACTGGCATGTCCTATATAGTGTGACGAAAAGCCATTCTTCAGGAAATGACCCACTTTCGTGAAAGGAAATCATTTAAGTACCAAATAATTCGCATTTTGTATTAGATAGAGGCTGTATAGTAGATTCTACGCGAAATAAACGCTCAAAGGCGCAGCCTTTGGGCGTTTATTTCGTGTAGAATCTACTATACAGACTCTATCTGACTTAGTGTTCGACAACCAATCAAAGCATACAATTAAACAATCCTTTTTCAAACCACGCCTCCAACCGGAGCTATAATTGATTGCATCAGACTTGAATTACATCATTTTTCCAAAAAAAGAAACAAGAAATTAATAGCACAATATCATAGGCTCGGGACACTGAAACAACAATGTAAGCAATTCCCGCCGAAATAATTCCATCCGATAGAGACCTAAATAGCGTATTCACAGCTTGATTTTAACCATATACGATGTTTTGGACGTCAATATTCTTCATTGACCTCGCTTCATTATTGGCTCATAACACTAAAACAACAGCGGAAGTAATTCCCCGCCAAAAATTGTGTAAAGACCCGTGAAGTGCGTCCACATGGATGCAAGTTTCAATTTGGACGGGTTTTTTTTGACGAAATAGACGATTCAGATTTAATCACGTCAACCCAATTGTTAGACGAAATATCGACGCAGCAACTGTTGTAACCTATTTACGAAGAAGGTAAAAATCAAAGTTTTACCATTTGTCTTTTTGTCTAGTAATCGAGAACAAACTCTACTTTTAGCCATTGTTACAGACGACGCACAAATCCTTCTTTAACCTTTTCCCAAACAAGACCTAGTTTTAAAGCCCCTAAACGAATGGCTTGGGAAAACATTGAGACAAAAGAAAAATGATGTTGATTTACATTATTTCATTTATTTTTTTCCAAATCCATGATATGTCTATGTTGTGGGTACTCATCGAAATTGACTCACCAAGACCATTTGCCAAAATGTTTTCTGTGCTGTTATAATGAGAAACTCAATTTTTTATCAACATAATATTTTGTTATTTAGAAGCTTAGAAATGAGATCCCTATAGAAATTGATTGTTTGGAAAGGGTTAAAACAAAAAAATAACTTGCGAAGGATCTGTCATGTATCGACAGATGGGCGGAGCTAAAAATCACAGGAGACGGGGCGTGGCTATATATATAGGTCACGTAAACTGGCCGGCAGTGGTGTCTACGCGAAATAGAGCGCCGTTATATTTGAAAATACTGCAATTTCATTGGTCCAAAAACTAGGTTGAACACTAATGGTAAATAATTTACGCGGCAGATTCGATTGACGTCTGATTAGCGTAAAAAGCTATAGATCTACACTGCTTTTCAACAAAAACCCCGTAACTGCAGCTTGAAATAAGCTGCAGTTACGAGGTTTGTGTTGAAAATCAGCGAATAGAGCCTCTCCCAGACAAATATTTGGGCCGTGGATTCTAATAAATTGGAATTTTGATTCAAATTGTTTTTCGTGGCTCGAGAATATAAAACGACCCATTTTTATTATTAAACCTCTCCAAAATGACAAAATTTGGACCTGGTAAATTTAGACGTTGTTGCATAAAATTGAATTAACCCAACTATCTGAATGAAAAATATCATTGATAGGGCGGAATTATTACGGAGAAGACAGAAATCCTGACAATCGTCATTTTCTTCCTTTTCATCAAAGTTTTCCAAGGTTTAACACTTAACAGCGTAAAAAGGTGCCACTTCTTGGAAATAGATAATATCATTATCATCTAGGCTATATTTCCAATAATATCATTACTAAATGAATTATCATTAAACTGATTGACTAATTGATTGAATCATTGGTTTATTTGATAATAAATTGATTAATCGATTAATGAGCCATTTCTTGCACTTTCTAAACGGTCGGAACCAAGAAGTTTGTCAATTGGAAAAGTGCACAATAAAAGTGTTGTAGAAAACTGAGTACGTGAACTTGACTTTCCGCAAGACAATTCATTTATTAATATTAACTAAGTAGGCTAGTCTACTTATTTTATCACGTTGGTTTGCGGTCTGCATAAGGAAATAACAACTTAATTTGACAAAAGTGCTTTCTTCGTAACGCTGAACTAGTATCTACTAAGTCTAGTATCTAAAACAGCAAAAATACTTTCACGTTAAGGGTTTAATCCATTACCACACAATGACTCCCCACAATAATATGGCTTTGGAAAACATCGTGAGAAATGAAGAAATAGCTTGTCACAAGCAATTTCTTCATTTCCCGCTATGTTTTCTACATAGAAAGACCAAAAATGTAAATTTCATGTCACCTGAAATTGTTGTCTGCAAGTTCTTTCAATTTGGACCAGTATAAAATTTTGCCGTTTGGGAATTGCTTTTTAAAAGTCTTTTCACATACACAACCCCACGTCAACATCACGCCCAAAAGGTTAGCCCGTGCAGCATATATTCTAGACGTGGTGTGGTCGTGGTGTGGAGAATTCTTGTAATCAGCACTTTCTTCTTTTTCCTCAATGTCCCCGCACCCCAGCATTATGAGCGGATATAACAATGAATGCATTGTTTCGGAATGTGTTAAACCCACTTCGTAATGAGAGTGCGGACACGTTGATCTGCGGTCTACATAAGGAAATAGGTACTTAGTTGACTGAAGTGCTTCTACGTCACAAAGTTCGTTGGTGCAAGTTTGCAACGCCAGCAGAAATTTTTGTCGATGAAGAGCGCTTCAAATGCTTCAACTCAAGCTTATTCGAGCTATGTGTACAACGTTTTGGTCGACAATGGACTACAACGCTCATTAGAAAATGCTTCAGAAAACAATGTAGGCAAAAGAAGAAAATGATGAGAATCAGCATAAATGTTCTTCTTTTGTCTCAATATTTTATGTTCTTTATTATAGAAGATCATATTTCTATCAAACTCTGTTTTTGTCTGTATAATCTTTCAAATCGGACCTGTCTAACATTTTATCGTCGGGTAAATTATAGCTCATCATGAATGACCTAGTAGAGCATCTATAGCTATTAGTTAGGGATGCTCTGTCACGTCATTTATCATGAGCTATACAAAACATGGTCAAATAAATACTAACAAATAAATCATTTGAGCATCTTTATAATTTTATTAGCACTTTTATGATATAGAACACGTGGCTTGAGCATTTAAACAAATTTGTGTCATGAAGAAAGGCATATGTTAAATGGAAAAGCACATAACAAATCGCCGATTTTCAACAAAAACTTCGTAACTGCAGCTTACAACAAGCTGCAGTTACGAGGTTTTCGTAGAAAAGCGAAGAAATGTAGCCAAATTATGAAAATATGTAATGATAGCATCAAAAATGACAAAAACATAAAACGAGAAGATCATATCAAGTTTCACACCTTATGCATTGAAATGCAAATTTGATAGGATGAAATTCGACTTTCAAAGGTTTGCGTAGTTGATGAAAGCATTGCGTAATTTGTTGAAATCTACCTTAAAGTTGCATTCTATCTAAAGTGGGTCGTTCGAGGAAGATTTCACAATACAAGATTAATCCGTTTCATAATGCTATTAAGTTTAATGTGTTAAGTACAGATTAGCCTAGATTAAAAATTAATCTACTTTTAATAAGTAACTGACCCATATCAGTAGAATTCTATGAGACAAAGCAGGTACATTCCTTTCTTTCAGTCTTAAAATTTGGAACAATCCATTGTAGCATATTCATAATACACAACCATTAATTAAGCATGTGAACAACCATTTGGCAAGAAATACGAAAGAAATGACAGAAACAAACGCTCTTGTAGGTCTTGGTTTGGTGGCCAAAATAATAAACAGGCGCTCAGTGTTGTAAATCTCTGCGATTCGATTTTTTTTCTTCTAAAGAACAAAATGCTGCTTTTCCTCTAAAACCTCGTACCTACAGCTTTAAACAAGCTGTAGCTACGAAGTTTTTGAAGAAAATCAACGATAAAATCTTTAAAGGTTTGGTTACACAAAAGGATGGGTTGCAATAAGGGGTCAAAAAATAGATTTTCTTTAAATTTTGTGCATTGATAGGGTTACATAATATCTTTAATTTGTATGTGTAAAAAATCTGGTTTCAGCTTATTTTTCGAGATATGGGTAAATAAAGTGGGTGGGGTAAGATGGACTGAAACACAGTATAGACCTTGAGCCACCAATAACCCCTGCTCCCCCCCCAGGGGGAATTTTGAAGGGTATGATTTTCTGAAAGCTTATAACAAATGCTACAAGATGAGCGTTGTTTGCACTCTGGCCGTTGGGGCTTTTGGCTGTAACCCCTTATCTAAAACCCTTAACCCTTTTGAATTTTCTATTCAAAAATACAAACAATCATTTGGTCATATCTTCATTGAATTTTGACCTACATATGTCAAAATGGTATCAAATGAAAGCTTATGACTTGCTCTTTCATTTGTAGTTATTTTATGCAAATTAGCTCATTTGCATATTCATGAATATTAATGATTTTCCTGAAAATTGTCAATTTTTGATTAAAATTTGGCTAATAATTTCCAAAGCAAGGCGTTTCTGTCCATGGGGAATTTTGTAAACATGGTTTATCAGTAAGAACATTTTATTAGAAACATTTTGAGCCTTGTTTGCGCTTTGGCGGATGGGGCTTTTTGCTGTGACCCTTATCTAAACCCTTAACCCTACAAAATTGCTCATTCAAATTATGAAAATGAATTTGGTCATATCTTGGTTGAATATTTACACACGGATGTCAGAATGGTATCAAATGAAAGCTTATGACCTGCTCTTTCATTTTCAGATATGTTATGCAAATTAGCTGATTTGCACATTCATGAATATTAATTATTTTCCCTAAAATTGCAATTTTCGACCAAAATTTGGTAAATACATTCCAAAACAAGACATTTTTGCACAGGAGAATTGTGTAAACAGAATTAATCTTAAAGAAAATCATATAAGAAACATTTTGAGCGATGTTTGCACTTTGGCTGTGGGTGCATTTGGCCAAAACCCTTATCTAAACCCTTAACCCTATAAAATTGTTCAGTCATTTCAAAACGTTTTTGATCATATCTTAGTTGAATATTGACCTACAGATGTTAGAATGGTATCAAATGAAAGCTTACGACTGTCCCAATAATTTGCCATAAATTTTATGCAAATTATCTCATTTGCATATTCATGAATATTAATGATATTACTTAAAACTGTGACCTTTTTGGCGGGTATTTGGTAAATACTTTCAAAATCATTGTGTTTCTACTTAAGGGGAATCATGTAAACATAGTTTATCTTTAAGAACATTTTATTAGAAACATTTTGAGCAATGTTTGCGATCTGGCGGTTGGGGATTTTGGCCGTGACCCTTATCTAAACCCTTAACCCCATCAAATTTTTCATTTAAACTTTCAAAACGTTTTTGGTCATATCCTGATTGAACAGTTAAAAACAGATGTCAGTACGGTATCAAATGAAAGCTTATGGATGACTCTTTCATGTGCTATTCTTTTTATGCAAATTAGTTCATTTGCATATTCATGAGAATTAATACTTTTCCTTAAAATTGTGATTTTTCAGCGAAAACGTGTTAAATACTTTAAGAAAATACTTTCAGAAACAAGGCGTTTCTCTTCAGGGGGAATTATGCAAACATGATTTATCTTAAAGAACATTATATAAATAACATTATAAGCGATGTTTGCACTGAGGTAGTTGGAGCTTTTGGCAAAACCCCTTGTCTAAACCCTTAACCCTATCAAATTGTTCATTCAAATTTTCAATATGTTTTTGGTCATATCTTGATTAAAAATTGACATACAAACGTCATAATGGTATCAAATGAAATCTAGTGAATTGCTTGTATATTGGCAATTTGCTCATTTGCTTATTCATGAATATTATTGATTGTTTAAATGTTTTGGATAAAACCACATTTATTGTGGAAAATCCATAAAATGTATTCCATTTGACAGTGCTATAGTTATATAGTAAACATTTAATGTTAAGTACATAGTAACCCTGTTATGTTTAGTGCAATAAATGTTGATGGTTCTTTGCATTAAATAGACATTCCAGTGTTGATCTAGGTCGGTTTCCATCATGATAACCTTGCCAAACTCCCAGAGTGTAAGTAATTCCAAGATTGCCAACAAGTGTGATGTTAATCATTTTCCGTCAAATTGTCCTAGAACAGTGAAACAAGTAAGTGTCTTAATATGGGATTTCATATGCTGATCTAAACCAGGTTTTAGTTGTAGCATTTAAATATCAGGAAAGTATTGAACTGAAGATATCTATGGTTATCTAATGCCATCCTTGAAAACATATGTCATATTGAAATATATTGTATATGTATATATGTATCGCAAGGGAACTATTTTCAATTCATCGTGAGGTTATACTATACTTAAAGCACATATAAGAAATATGTATAGGTTCGTAAGAATGTGAATGTACATTCAACATGGGCTGTCTGTAGTATGGATCAGTTCACATCTGTTCTGGTCTGATACAAATATATGCATCATGAATAATTGCAATAATCTATTGATCGCAATTGGTTATTGTCTGTTCTCTAGCTGCATACATAAAGCGCGTACATCTCTTGATTTCATGCATCTGATACATAGGCTTCACATATGGCACGCCAAGCTTAAATCATCTGAAGTGAAAATACCTCAATAGAGCATAAAGGAATGGTAACACTAATGTCCCTGATCTGTCAGCCATGTATCAAATACACTTAAGGCCAATAAATTGACTTGGCTATGAGGAATACACAAGGAAGGGCTCTCCAGATGGAACAAAATCATGCTGTTTTCTCAATGTGAATGGAAAAAATAGGGGCTTGACAATTGCTTAACAATGTTATTCTGCTATATGTATGCAATTGGTTTACATTCCAAGATCTCTATTCAGCCATAAAAATTACAAAAATAATTGAAACAATTAATTTTATATGTGTATCAGAATAAAGACCCGCAGGTTAGACACCTTTTGTATCATTCTATGGCATTTGATAATATGTTTATGTTCAAAGTCCTATTTTGCGGCAATTTTGGATTCATCAAAGGATAACATTCTGTCAACTTAACTAGATATAAGCAAGAACACCAGTACAATATATGGAATCAATTAAACTTATTTGCACTTAAAACAATAAAGATTAAAAAAAATCAAATGAAAACTAAATACATAAATTGATGAGAAGATTTAAAGGAACGAAATATGATGGGTTGCACACTTTAAAATCGCAGTTACTTCCAAACAAAACATCAAATAAATCTCAAACAAAGCTTAGATGATGTTAAAAGAGTGAACATGGATATCAGATGGTTAAAAACTCATGAGAAAGAAAAAAAAAACCTTTTGATAAGAATTTAACTTTAAAACAATCACAAATTGTAGAGAAATCATTAATGTACATGCATATGCAAATGAGCCAATTTGCATTAAATAACTGCAAATTAAAGAAAAGGTCATTAGCTTTCATTTGATACCATTCTTTCATCTATAGGTCAATATTCAATCAAGCTATGACCAAAAACGTTTTGAAAATTTGAGTGAACAATTTTATAGGGTTAAGGGTTTAGATAAGGATTTTGACCAAAGGCCCAAACCAACAGAGTGCAAACATCGCTCAAAATGTTCTAATAAAATGTTCTTTAAGATTAACCATGTTTACATGATTCCCCCTGAGTAGAAACACAATTTTTTTTTAACTTATTTACCAAATTTTAGCAAAAAGGTCACGTTTTTAAGTAAAGTCATTAATACTCATGAATATGCAAATGAGGTAATTTGCATGAAATGTATAATAAATTATTAAGCAAGTCACAAGCTTTCATTTGATACCATTCTAAAATCTGTTGGTCAATATTCAACCAAGATATGACCAAAAACGTTTTAAAATGATTGAACAATTTTACAGGGTTAAGGGTTTAGATAAGGGTTATGGCTAAAAGCCCAAACGGTCAAAAGTCAAACATTGCTCAAAATGTTTCTTTATATAGTTTTCTTTAATATTAATCATGTTTACATAATTCCCCTGCACAAAAATGTCTTGTTTTGGAAAGTATTTACCAAATTATCTTCAAAAATCCCAATTTTAGGAAAAATAATTAATATTCATGAATATGCAAATGAGCTAATTTGCATAACATATCTGAAAATGAAAGAGCAAGTCATAAGCTTTCATTTGATACCATTCTGATATCTCTGTGTAAATATTCAACCAAGATATGACCAAATTCATTTTCAAAATTTGAATGAGTAATTTCATAGGGTTAAGGGTTTAGATAAGGGTTACAGCGAAAAGCCCCAACCGCCAGAGTGCAAACAAGGCTCAAAATGTTTCTAATAAAATGTTCTTACTGATAAACTATGTTTACAAGATTCCCCTTGGACAGAAACACCTTTTTTAAGAAAGTATTTATCAAATTTTCGGCAAAAAATGGAAATTTTAAGGCAAATCATTAATATTCATGAATATGCAAATGAGCTAATTTGCATAAAATAACTACAAATGAAAGAGCAAGTCATAAGCTTTCATTTGATACCATTTTGATATCTGTAGGACAATATTCAATGAAAATATAACCAAATAAGTATTGTAAATTTGAATGAAAAAAATGATAGGGTTAAGGGTTTTAGATAAGGGTTACAGCCAAAAGCCCCAACGGCCAGAGTGCAAACAATGCTCAAAATGTTTCTAAGATATTGTACTTTATGAAAATCTATGTCTACAAAATTCCCCCTGGGGGGGAGCAAACATGTTTCTGGCCCAGGGACTAGTAGGGGTTATTCTAAGTCGCATATCTTTCTTATTTTTGGCCTAAGATGCGTGAAAATTTGTATGCATGTTTTGTGATATATGCGTTAAACATTTATGGGCTTTTATTTGATATTCCATGTATATCTTTTCCGTAATATTCATTCTTCTTTCTTTCGAAGAATTTCGCTATTTTTTAACGACCAACTTTACCAAACTATCTCCACACGTTTTATTTGAAACTCGATTTCTATGAAACTTTACAGATTTATTGTCCAGATATTAATGTAAATTTGTGTGAAATTTAAAAGAAAAGCGTTAGCCCGTCGTTGAGATATTTGACCTTGACCTTCTATTCATAAGGATTTGAAACATGGTTTCTTTCTATTGTTCCTAATGAGTTTCCTAGCAATATTTACTTTTTTGTATCGTACAAACCATTCGGAAGAATGGGAAAGAAAAGAAATTCTTTTTACTTCTCAGTTTTCTTATCAAACTAAATATTGCACATGAAACGTGTCTACGCGGAAAGCGCTGTGATTAATATTACTACCACAGGTGAGTGAAATTAAATATTAGCATTATGTTAATATTGCTAGACCTACCATAGCTTTATATGCAACTTGAATTGTCTAAGAGTTTATATTCATTCACTCATCTCATGATGGACATGAATCATCAATTTGCTAGGAGAAAATTAATCATTTTCAGATTGTATTTCTTATGTGGTTATAAAGTAGACGCATTGTGAATGATTTTACTAAATGACCAAATGTGCTTACAATTAATTAACTTAAGCTAAATATTTATATAACGTTATATAATATCAACAAAAAGAAAATAATGTTAAATGTATAGACAGGCCTTAAACAAATATCTATCAATGATTTCATTAGATGAAATGACCGGGTAACTCTGAGAGGTGACCAAGTTTATTACATTGATTATATCAATTTTAACGGAAAAATCATACAATAAAAACCCCAATCATGTGTGAAATGCATTCTTTTATGAATGGGCTGTCACATGCCATTCAACCCTAACCATTTTCCCAACAATGTGTAGTTTTAACGGACATTCCCGAATTTAATGTTATTTTGAAGGTCAAGGTCAAATATCTCAACAACGGGCCAACGCTTTTCTTCCAAATTTCACACAAAGTTACATTAATATCTGGACAATACATCTGTAAAGTTTCATAAAAATCGTATTTCAAATAAAACGTGTGGAGATAGTTTGGTAAAGTTGGTCGTTAAAAATTAGCGAAATTTGGCGAAAGAAAGAAGAATGAATATTACGGAAAAGATATACATGGAATATCTAATGTAAGCCCATAAATGTTTAACGCATATATCACAAGACACGCATACAAATTTTCACGCATCTGAGGCTAAAAATAAGAAAGATAAGTGACTTAGAATTACCCCTACTGTGTTTCAGTCCATCTTACCCCACCCACTTCATTTACCCATATCTCGAAAAATAAGCCGAAACCAGATTTTTTACACATACAAATTAAATATATTATGTAACCTTATCAATCCACAAAATTTAAAGAAAATCTATTTTTTGACCCCTTATTGCAACCCATCCTTTATCGAATCTTTAGAAATAATAATCATACATAACATTTCCGTTCAAGAGTCTCTTATAAAAGTCATTAACCTGTTATCTTTAATAGCTTATAATTATAAAAAAAGAGTTGTAAAGACTTCATAACTTAACCACAGAATCACGATTTGTAAAGCCCAAAATATTCTATCAATGTAAAAAGCTGTAGTAAAAAGAGTAGGCTAAACCATACGATTGATTAAATATAAAGAAATGTTACCAAAACCAGTCTTGAATGTATCAATGGATTTAAGCTTTATCATATTTTTGTAACTAAAACTTTGAAAGTTTTTTATCTGCAATGTTCGTATCTCTCATTCGTTTTCAATTTCGAAATTCGAAAAATAAATTGATGAAAACAAATTGGAAAAAAAAACATCAAAAAGATTTTCTCCTACTCTTTAAATGTCCTGATTCCTGTTTCATTTCATATCCTGGCCCTATATTTGATAAATGAGACGTATTTCGAAATCATCGAGAGAAAAGAAGAAAATCTTGGCACTTGTGTAAGCGTTTTCTTCTCATATGTCGATGTTTTCAACTCTATAATTATTTTTCTTTGACTATTATGCTTTCGTTTGTAAATCTCATTTCGTCGCCTTTCAACAAAAACCTCGTATCTACAGCTTTAAACGCGCTGTAGATACGAGGTTGTTTATGAAAAGCAACGATATGTTACCATTTGAAATGTGCGTCCTGTGACATTTCTCACTTTTAAACAAAAACCTCGTAACTGCAGCTTAAAACAAGCTCCAGTTACGAGATTTTCGGTGAAAAGCGACGATAAGGGTTAACAAACATAAATAAATATTTTATGCATACATATAACATCTTAATCAGTTGAACAATCACTAATGCTTTTTTCGTTTCTAAAACGTCTCAAAAAGCTACTGATTTCATCACTTTCCAAGTCCGAAAAAATATCACCGAGCGCAGTCCTGCGTGATCTTGGCCTACACCGCACCGTATCATCCAAATCTTCTTCATTTTCCGACTCATCTGATCTTAATCTATCAGAAATCGACACAATATCTTCGCTACTTGTAAGTCCCATTCTTCGTGAAGCGAAATTAAAGTTTTCTGCTTCTTCCTCGATTTCGCCTGCATCTGCTAATGTTTGAGCAAATTCTGGTTCCACGCCATCGTAAATGTTCCCCATCGCATTTCTCCTGTTTCTCACATAATTCACAACCTGCTCCTCTTCATCCGACGTTTCACTTGACGAATCATCAACGTCTACGTCAACGTCGCGAGAATTAATGACGTTACCCTCGTATCCAATCAAAAACATTTTCAAGTCCTCTTCGTTGATATTTTCGTAAACGTAACCGAGTCCGTTCCGGCGCGATTCGAGTCGATGCTTCCCAGGAAGGCTGACGTTAAATCTAGAATAAAGTGCCAAAAGTTCGAGAAGGCACTCGTTTTCAACTTTCTCAAAAATGTCCGCCAGCGCTAGTCTTCTCTCACCGATTTGATGTAACCCACTAACCAACATGTCTAGGTTAATCTCACGCTCGGTTACGTCTGGGTAATCTTTGTTAATCTCATTTCCCCATTCAAGCGATGATTCACTTCCCTCATAATAGTTACACGTCTCGTTAGTTACTGTCCCCATTTCGAAATCTCCCACGATAAAGTTTGGTCGTACTGAATGCCCTTGTTTTTTCGTTTTATCAGTACAAACGCTAAAACTTCGTTTCAACATTTTATCTCCTCTTTCCACTGATTTTTGTCCCTTGAAAATATTTCCAAGTCCATTTCGTCGACGTTCGATACCCCGCGCTAGAGAGGGTACCACGACATTAGGCATAGAGTTGCTCCGTCCTCGAATAATAATCCCTCTCGCCATTATTTTCTTGATATTTTTCCAAAAATGTTTTTTTATTTAGTCCAAATTACAAATTTTATAGTAAACGATATAATATCACAATAATGTTTGTTTTATTTTCTATTTCCTTGTTTGCTACAGAAGCCGATATTTCGATATGACTAACAAACGGATCGCCGTGGTTAATATATAGGATCTCGTGCGTATTCGTGAGGTCATTGGTCTATTTTTAGATTGCGGTATTCTGTTTACCAATGGGGTTTCCCTAGGAATGGGCGGTCTTTGCTTAATGTGACAGTCTTGACGCTTCAATAAATTATATTGTCAGTGAAATTTGAATCGCTTGTTTGCATAAACAATAGGAATCTACGGAGCATTTGTTTATCGTAGAAACGGCCGATATTTTGTAGCTATGTTTCGATTTGATTAAAATCTATTCGACGCCACTAACCTTCATAGCATATTAGCCTATATAGGCCCTATACCTTCATATGACATTGAAAAACATTGCTAGGAAAAGCAAAAAAATGTTGTTTCTTCCATTTTCGTATTTAAATCTGACTCTATTTGAACGGCGAAGTAAAATATTTCAATGAAATGACATTCTTTTCATTCAAAATGCCTTTGCCTTTATAACATTCAACAAGAGCTTCGCAAAGCGGCGCATATACGCCCGAGAGGGGCTTGTCAGTAAAATTGGCCATTTTTTCGATTCAAGGGCAGTTAATTCAAACATGAAAAGTTATCAAAATTTTGTTTGCACAACAAGACACCATAGAGATTCTTTGTGGCTAGTTTGATTAAATTCTGGTTGAAACTATAGGAGTTGCACACAGGAGAAAATGGACATTTTTGAGAAAATGGGCATTTTTTCTTAAATTCAAGGGCAGATAATTCAAGAACGAAAACAATTATCTAAATTCCGTAAGCGATGTGCACAACTAAACACCATGGAGATTCATTGTGGCAAGTTTGATCAAATTCTGATCAAAACTGTAGGAGGAGTTGCGCACACAAAAAATGGGCATTTTTTTTTAAATTCAAGGGCAGATAATTCAAGAACGAAAAGAGTTAATTAAATTCCGTAAGCGGGATGCACAACTAGACACCATGGAGATTTAATGTGGCAAGTTTGATCGAATTCCGATCAAAACTGTAGGAGGAGTTGCGCACACAAGAAATTGCTAACGGACGGACGGACGGACAGACGGACAGACAGACGGACAGACAGACGAGCGGGGCCATAACATAATACGACCCTTCGGGCGTATAATAATAAAAAGGATATAGCATTTTAACTATTGTCAAAGTTATACAATAATTCAAGAAAATTCCGGGATCTTGCAGGCAGTGTCAAAAATGATCAGATGTACGTACGTACAGTCTGCTGCACGTACATGTATGTGCAGTCTAGCATTTTATACCACTGTTCCACAAAAAGTCACCATTAGGCTTACTCGGGTTAGAATGTTAGAAAGATCCTTGTAATCTTATAATTTATAGGCCCTAATCTTTGTTTCAACAGAGCAACATGTAAGAGGGGCGTAAAGACATTCCAAATTTAGTCGTTGTAAATGCAAAACCCCGTATCTCTTTTTTGGAAGATTTTAAAAGGGAAGGAAAAGAGTGAAATAACTTTTCCCAGACTGAAATTTGGACATATTGTTCACAAATAATGAGTCATTAATACTGATCAGTAAAATAATCTCAAAATCTGCAAGAATGATCTTAACTGGGCACACAAGGTTTTACTTTGAAAATAACAAAAATCGACATACGATGTTTTGCATTTACATCGACGATTTATTTCTATCAAAATAATGTGTTGTTGGCACAAATTAGAATCGTCTCGACGAGACTATTCTAATGAGTACCCACAATCTATGGTTTGATGAAATTAAATATAATATATCATGATTTAAAAAGCTGTCAACCATTGCATCATTATATGCATATTCAGATAAAGACCAACATTGGGTCTAATACCATCTTTAATGCATCTAACAGCAGTTAGGGAGAAGCATTGATCTTAATCGAGTGTTCCAAGGTTGTAATGTCCATTTGTATGAATAGGCTCGCATTTCCGACTATTGCGCATATAAAGATCAACACTGTCTCTAATATCCTCTTTAATGTGTGTAACAGCTGTTAGGGAGAAGCGCGGTTCTTGACCCAGTGGGTTAAGGATTGTCTTGTTCTTTCGACGTCTCAAATGACACATATCATGAACTTTTCTTTGTTGCAAAAATGGACGAGCAGGTGGACAGACGGACGGGTGGACGGACAGAAAGTGCAAATCCAAAATGTTTGAGAAAACATCGGGAAAAGAGGAGAAAATTCTGATAAACAGCATTTTCGCAATTTTGTCTTAAATATTTTCTGTACTACATTGTACGCAAATTCTCTTGACCAACATCTATATTGTGTCGTTCACAGAAGCTTTCGAACTGAAAAAAGTTTGTTTATATCTTTTCCGTCGTATGGGACAGTTTTCAAATATATCATCCTTAATAGCGGAATCCCTTGGGGGTAATAATTTAGTAAGTTACTTTAACCTATTACAAAAAGATACAGGATTTCCGGCTGATCAAAAAGTAAGATAAATATGCGGAAAATCTGACAAAACTGTCGAAAGATCACCTGTTCACGAAAATTGCGTAAAATGACGAAAATATCGCATTATCATCTGACATCATTGCAAATTATTGTGGAATGTGGAGTTTTCGTAAAACCCCTGATACAACTACCCAATAGTTACAGATAAGAGAGGTTGGTGTTTTTTTAACTAAGCAATTTCACTGATTGTTCATTAAACCCCATGTTGTGAGTACTCATTTGAATCGTCTCATCGAGACGATTCAAAGAGTACCCACAACATAGGATTTGGAATTGAAATAACAAATTTCGAATGTCTTAACCCCATCTTATCTGTTACTTTGATATTACCCTTCCTGTAACAATATCTTATCAAGGGTTGGGCAATATTCATATTTAATATATCATGAGCCGCACCATGAAAAAGTGATACATGTAAGATCTATATCATTCATACCACTACAAAATATTGTAAATGTGAAGTTTTCACATTTTTAAATCTACGTTTCCTGTTAACGCATCTAATGAAGTGTTGGACAATATTCATATTTTTACAAATATATCCCATACAACTCGCTTGAATTTGGATAAGTTCTAAATCTTGTCGTTTGAAAATGGGTAGATAATGATGCAAATCGAGAAAAACATATATCAGTCATAATCTCGGACTTTGAACTCTTTCCCAAACGACAAACTTTAAAAGGGTGTTTCAATTTCAAAGCTGCTGCAACGATAAAATAGATGTTGATAAAGATAGGATTTCAATCTGGATTAGTGATTAATGTAAGACAGAAAATATTGAGACATTTTCTTATTTGGTCTCAAACCATTACCCTGTAGGCAGTCAAAAAGAGTGTGGGCCTATGATAATTATTGAACCAGTTTCTGTCGTTTTTTTATGGTTACATTTCAAAATGGTAGATACGTGTCCCTACAAGAAACATCATTGTGATAAATCCTTTTCGATGTCTTTATTGAGAGTCACAGTTTGTAAATCAAAGTGGCACGAACAAGTACATCGTCGCTTTTCAGCAAAAACCTCGTATCTACAGCTTTAAACTAGCTGTAGATACGAGTTTTTTTGAAAAGCAAATATTTCATGATCAATAATTCTTTCTTTTAAACAAGATCTGCTTTGACGTCCCTAGCACAATAGTAATCTCGAGGAAAAATATCCAGCATTTTTACATTTTGCATACACATAGAATATATTTTTTATCAACATACTTTTTTATCGTGTGCAAAATCTTTGAATTTGGACCGACTTATGTTGTTTGGGAAAGGACTAAAGGTATATCGGAAAAAGACAATACTATAGCGGTCTGAAAGGCTATAAAGGAATGTTTCTTACACCGACTGTGCGTTAGCTTTTTTCGGTTCTTGATATAAAAATGAGCTTTGGGAGCAAGAACCTACTCGAATGTCATTCCAATGTTTACAAACATTTCGCTGTATTTTCAACAAAAGTATTGTAACTGCCGCTTGTTTAGGCTGCAGGTACGAGGGCTTTGTTGAAAAAATGACGATTTATGATCTTAAGTTTATAATGTTCTGAATCTTACCCTACAGACTTGTATGCTGTACAAATTTAATGTCGGTGTAAATGCAAAACCTCGTATGTCGATTTTTGTGGTTTTCAAAGTAGACTCTTGTGTACCCAGTTAAGCCAATTCTTGCAGGTTTTGAAATATTTTTACTGATCAGTATTAATGGAACATTTTTTGTGAACAATATGTCCAAATACAGTAAAAATATCTCAAAACCTGCAAGAATTGGCTTAACTGGAAACACAAGATTTTACTTTGAAAATCACAAAAATCGACATACGAAGTTTTGTATTTACACAGACAATGTACTTATTCTTTTTAAATAAATGTAAAATTTCGGCAAAAGAGAGACATGTTGTCTTCATTACGTCCTTGAATCTAGTGATATGTCTATTCAATGAATTGACAACGTAACAATTTTTACTACGTCTTGGCAATTGACGTTTTCTTGACCTAGGAATTAGAATTACAAAAAAGAACATGATATTTTTGAAATGACGACAAATTCGCAAGTCCAACCCATGCAAAACAAACGAAACGTCATGACGAGAACGTATTGAAGACCTTCCTCGATTTTTTTCTAATTACAAAATTAAAGAAAAGAAATCAAGGTCAAAAACCAACTTGATTTCGTTGCATAACGAACGACAAATGCAAATGGATTGTTGATTCGTTCTCTATTGTCTTAGAAAAACGCGACTCGAAGTCTCGACGCCATCAAATGACGCTGATTAACCAAGATGCACTCAGGCTTTCAAATTCACGTGATCGCTAATTGTTCATTATCCTTTATCAAACAAGATCTGATGTTCTGGTTCCTTATAGAAAAATATCAGTTCTATACACTGTGACAATAGACGAAAATACTAGCATTTTACAAACTACACCTTCATTGTCAACATCTCTTTGTTTCCTGCAGCGGCCTTTAAATGGGATAAGTCTATAAGTCTATTTTTTTTTTGGGGGGGGGGGGGGGTTAAGCATCAGTAAGCAAAATTCAGAATTAATGAGACCGTCGCTAATGGGAAATGCATAAAAAGTAAAAGCTTTCAGGGACTCTAAAGAAAGTACTTAGACGTTTAATCGTAAACGTTTACAAAATAATAGGATTGGCATACGTACTATACTTCTATCAAGGCTAAAATCTAGTCCAAGTTTTACTACAAAAGGGAATAGTTCAGTGAAAATTCAAAAAGCGTGGGCATACAACAGTAAAATTATATTAACCCATTACCACACAATGACTTTTAGACTCCCTATAAGATAATGGCTTTGAAAAACATTGTAGAAAAAGAAGAAATGCAAAATTTGATTCAATTCATATTGTCGTCTGCAGCATCTTTGAATTTGGACAAGTCCAACATTTTCTCGTTTGGTAATGGGTTAAGGAATACAATAAACATAAACGAATGTAGCCTACTTTGAATGTTTTCGTACACGTAACATGCAAACGTGAATCCATAATACGATTCTCTATGAAAAAAAAACGTCATGTGTGATACAATAATGCAACAATTCACGTAGCTGCACCAACAAATCTCCTACAGACCTTGACCTTCAAAATACGCCCAATAATAGTGATAACAAGAAATTCCGCAACTTTCGAAGGTTATCGAAATAAATTCGCAGACGGTCATGCAAATGCCAGATTCACTTGTCTTAATATCTTCTTTCGTAATTGATATAGGTGTCTCAAGAAAACCTAACAAGTTCAACTCGATACCAACGAGGTGGAATTTTTTTTCTAATTTATTGATGGTCAAATTCGCCAAGTAGCCTAGTCCTGTGCCTTTTTAAAGCGCTGAATCTTTTTTTTTTTCCTTCTGCAAACAGCAAAGATTGAAGGTAGCCTTTAGATACTCTCCATTCAGGGTTTACCGCTCCTGTAAATAGGCCCATGCCGAGGTTGTTAATAGTAACTGTCGCAAAAAGAATAATTGAAGAAGGCAAATTCTCACATATACAGCCATTCCACGAAAATTGACTCATTTACAAAAACGAAAATGTTGAAAAATGAACTTTTCTGCATGAGCACAATTTTTATGTTAAAATTAAGTGTCACATGTCTACAATGTATGGTTAAAATTTTACCCACAACATTTTAAGTCCTGCTGAGTTATCGCATTTTCAAATATACCACCATAACCTTGCTGTTACGGAGCATATAAAGCAACTCGAGATACATATAGCATGAGCTGTGGCCAATGTTATAACCCAACATCAAAAAGATTGTTTGTTTGACCATCATCAACCATTTGCACAACTTACAAGGACAAAATGATAACAATTCAGCTGTAACCCTATGTGGTAATATCAAAACGAGTAGTTCACTGTTTAACGCAATATTCGAGCATTTTAAAAGTGTTTGTGATCGTTTGTATTCTTTTTGAAGTCATCTTGCAAAGTTTGGTTAAAAGTAAATATTCCGTTAGTAATGCCTCTTCAGAGTATGTTTTCCAGTGCACCTGGCTCTCGAGCTTTTATTTCTTAGTATGTATGATCGTGGTAAAAATGGCCCTTGTGTTACGGAAAATAGATAATTTCCATACCCTTATTACCATTAGTGTCATTTCTTTCAAAGAACTTTAAACGCTAAATGTAAAGATTCTTACAAAAAACAAACAAGAAATTGGTATAAAACAAATACTAAATTCAATAATACGAATGAATCAACAGACGTTTCTTTTAGTACCCTTAAACTATTAATCTCATTGGCAAAATTGCCGAACTGGTACCTTTGCTATTCTGTAATATCACACTCAGTGTAACAATTACATTGTAAGCATCGGGCAAAACGGTCTGCACAGATATGTTTGTATATGCACCACAAAGTCGTCAACCGGGTACCACCATAGACAATTTCTAGGGTTTAATTCCGATTGATCTACAACAATCATCCAACCATCCAACAACAACTACTCCCAATTCGTCTATTTTGAAAACCAGTGCCATCTTGTCTACTCAGGTTTTGTATACCGTTTCCATTTCGTCTAAATCTGCCTGCTTTATATTTCAGTATATCTTATTTTTTTGTTAAAAACAATTGTGTTTTTTTCTTAATTTGTGAACATGTTAGAAGATATAAATTTGGGGGGGGGGGGGGCGGTATCTAGAAATATATAATTCGATTGTGTGGTAGACATGTGTGCATTGGTCTGGTAAATTTGTAAGGATGTTTCAATTTGAAGGGATGTTAAATTGAACATTTTTTGGTAAGTGTGCAGTTATTCGTCCCCTTCTCTTCTGAATTTCTTTTATTTCTAATTAAATTATTTATATAAGAACACATACTATTTTAAAGTAAATTGGTTATTCATGCAAATCATATATCCCTAAATAAAAATATGGCTCTCAAAAATCGTTAACAAATAACTCCATAAAATACAATTAAAATATGAATTACAAAGTGAATAAATGAAAATGAATCATTTTATACAATTTGATGTCAAGCATAATTATTCCATTTATTGCCATATATTTTATTGAAATAAAAGAAAAAGAAAATGCATATATATTAAAATATTGAAAGATTTATAGAAATTAAAATGAATTATGTAGGTCTAGTAATGAAAAATGTATGATATATTGTAGACCAAGTCGAAGTAGACGAATTCTGAAAGTAGATTAATGTTGATTCTGACAATAAAAATGTAGCAAACGAAATGGGAGTAGAATAAATGTTGGGATGTTACAGTCACTTTGACTAGATCCAAAGCTTGATTTCCAAAATCACAGCGTTAGACTGTCAAACCCACTGGTGATTGGATTGGCAATGGTTGACACAAGGTTTATGCTTTACGTGTGTGGACTCGTGTCAAAGGATCAGTATTTGTAATTCAGATGGAGAGAGAGCGGTGTAATTTGTCCTAGCCAATTACATAGTAGAAGGGAACATCGGTTTTCGGAAAAGAAATATAGAGAAGCCCTTTCTTCACAAACTATTAAAGACCCGACAATACAAATATCTCGGTTTAGTTTCGGGAAAAAAGATGTCAGGATTAATGAAAACTAAAGAGAATGTGCAACAAGACAGTCTTGGGGTGTGTTACTTCAATGTCAGCATTACAAAAAAGAAGGGAAAATGCATCCTGCATACCTGCTCCTGAAACTTGGGGACTAAACTGTGACAAGTGAGTTGCAAGCCACGTTTGCAGAAAATTATTTCTGTTAACATTATCGCCTGGCCCAGTTGAAAAGGAAATGTTTGTGTCTTCTTTTATTTGCCATAAAAGCGATGTATGCGGGTTTTCTAAGAACAACAAGTACAAAGCTGAAAAATGTCTAATGGTGGACTTAGAAAGTGGAAATAGCGTTAGGACCAAAAGGGGCATATTTTATGGCCTAGACAATTTTGTGTTTCTCTTGCAATAATCAATAGGCTGCTGTAACCATGTTTGTCTACTTGAGAAACCACAAACTGTTTCTAACATGTTGTGTAACATGCTTAGACAGAACCTGAAGGGGTATGTTTGCTAATCTATCGCCCAAAGATGGCAGTATATGCTCAATATTTCATAAAATATAGTATATGCTTCCGTAACGAAGAGTCTATATTTCGTAACGGAATATTACTATGTGAATTCACAGATAAACACAATTAAGCGGCTTTGTTAGTATTCCTACTTCATATACTTTCTGATTTAGTTATAAACATTTTACATCAATATGTTTTATGTTTCGTAATTTAGGCACAAACTTTATACCCAAATATATGCTTCCATAACATGTTCTTATAGCATATGTGGCAAAACATGATATAATAAGCTATATTTAGACAATATTTAACTATACGGAAATGTAAAATCCAATTTGATTCATGCAAAATCAATTGATCAACAAATAAATCTCATTAATATCCAGGACATGCTACCACCAAATAATATATGCTCCGTAACAGTTATTTTGACCGTAAAACAAAAAGGGAAGATACGCAGACCCCGCATTACTTTGTTTTTTGTTTGAAATTCCAGCTTTTGCACGTCAAATAAAAAAAAGAATCGAGCATGAATAAAGAAGTTTGGTATTGTTAATCTGGAAATGAATTTGTATAATACTATATTTACATACTTCTAAGTCGAATTTCACATTCAACATTCCATTTTTCTACTTGCAGTAGCCGATATAATGAATCTTTGATAACTGCAGTGTATTATTTTGTTCACTGTATTGAAATATTCCTGTTAGTTTAACTCAGGGCGTCTTTTGAAGTACGTTACGGAAAAATATGCGTAACGGAAACATAGCGACCAAAGGACTTTCAAGTCTCTCAATATGTTATACTCTAGATTATACTTAAAACTTGCCTCTATTTCAACAGTTTGGCAACCGCTCTATCAAAATGTGACAGATTTAGGAATGTCTGTGCATTATTGTGGGCTACACGGACGTAACGGAAGCATAGTAAACGAAATGCGACAAATTCTATTTGTCCACGTTCTTTGCTTTAGTGAAGAAATACTAAGATATTCATAAACTTTAGGGTTTTGATAGTTAAATTAAGCCATTCTCGGACCAAAATAGTTTGAAAATCGGCACATTGAGAGAAAGGTTGGCTTTCTTTCATGCCTTTGAAAGTTCGTTACGGTCACATAGGCAAATCTGGCGACATACACACAGACATGTTTAAATTCTATTTCATGTATGATGATGGAATCATACTTAATTTAGTCGTTGTAGTAGGGTTTTGGGAAAATAATGTCCAAGAGAACAAAGTCTAAGTCAAAAAACGGCTGACTTGGACGGTAGTTTAGAACAAAAAAATGTGCGGCGACATCAACATTTTGACGATTTTGCAATATTCAACACAACCAAGCACATTCATAAAATCGTTTGAATAACTTAAAAATCATACTACTTTATTGCAAATTATGTCCCGTGATAAGAAATATCTTGCTTTTTGTTGTACCTAATCGATAAAGGTGTAAAATAATGCAATGAAGGTCGGCGACATGCATTTTCAGTAAATGGGTCAATTTTCGTGGAATGGCACATATAGCATGTAAACTATTGTTCTACTTGTTGTCGCTGCTGCTGCTTCTGTTTGAATGGATCGTCAGACGTTATCTCACGCTAGGTGGCTTTAAAAACCCGACGCCCATTCTTCGTAAATTGTGACGTGCGCGGACAACGGATCAACACAAAGGATGCAAAAGTTTTCAATATCTAGAGAAAAATATTAAAATAGTGCATAGCAGTATAATGTAGGCCTACTGTAACCGTAATAAAACTGTCGAAAGATAACGTAAAATGTGTGAAGCCAGGTGTTTAGTTAGGTTGATACCAAAAATGCATTTCATCATAAAAGTGGCCCTCGCATGACGGCATGACTTCAAAATCTGCGTGTTACTATTTATAGCAATGCTAATTAGTCGTTCCCGGTCCAATTAATGTTTTCTTGTAAGGATGTAAACACGCTGTTTAGTTTCTAATTAATGGCTTTAAGGACAGATCCTCCAGTTGTTACTGCGCAACTTACTGCGCATATCTTAAATAACGAAATAAAGCTGTTTCAGTAATTGGCCTTTTTCAGCAAATATATTATTTACATTTAGTTAATTTTTGGTTGATAAATGACAAGACCCTTTTCAGTTATTTCAATTTTCTCTGTTTGGTCAATTAAAGTGTAATAGTACTCGGATGGTACATTTCGCTTTTTGTTACGCGTTCAACATGTTGCGTTAGCGATAAGAAACGGAGCAACAAAAGCAAGGTGGTGTCTTTATGAACTAGTCCGCTTCAGATGGACACAAAAGATGACACTTTTTATTATCTAAAGCTGGTAATAAGGAAGAAAATGGATAAAAGTAGTGAAACAATTTCGGACAGAGCTGCAAAAAGTAAACCAAATTTTACTTATAACTAAGAAAAACGCTTGGTTTGATATATTTTTCTTTCTTTCTTTTTGTAGGTATGACCAAGCACTATGTCTATACCAAAAAGGAAAACATTCTTACCGCTGGAATATTTTTTATAATCAGAAACGTTGCGAAAAAAGAGTAATTTCAGCTATTTTGAAAGAATGTTTTACTAAAAATTTCAAAATCATCACTTAATTTTCCCATATTGATACTCATTTAGACAGAATAAAACATATTGAACACAATAAAGACTTATTTATGTAATTCTAGTCATTTCAAACACCTTTTTGTGGGTATTTAAGTGATACCTTATTTTTGCAATTTTAGACAAGAGTAGTCTCCCTTGAAATCAAATAACTTTTTAATTCACTTGGTGACCTATAGTTTTTAAGTCATTTTTTTACTTCTCATATATCTAAATATCAGTACAGAAAAAATAAGAAAATTCTTACCGTAGGAAATAAATGGAGGATCTGTCCTTAATTACAGACACCGGGACACAATGACATTATTTATCCGTTATGTGATAAATCCATATGTTGTGGGTAATCATTTGATTTGAATCGTCTCGAGGAGACGATTCGAATGAGTACCGACAACATAGGATTTTATCAACAATGAGTAATGTATTTCCATTTAAAAAGCCAGCTTTCCATTTAATCAAGAACTCTGGGCTTAAAGGCCTAGGACGAAGTTTTGCTAAACGTGACGGTTATCAAGTGTCTAGAATAATTGTTTAACGTAGCTTGCCAATCGTGTAACAGACGTCAACCAATCGTGAATGCGTTTTCTCACGTCCAAATAGGTCATTGACACTGCTTTATGTCTTGACCAAAGTCAATAGGAGCATAAAGAAAGGAATGTAGAGGCGAATGATTCCGCGAGTCAAAGTGAGTTGTGATAGATTTTCATTATTAATTGTTTGCAGAAGATAAGGTGGATAAAGGAAATAGCGAAATTAATGACTTTATTCTTCAATTCATTTTGTATGAATCTAGGTGGTCGCCCAATGCCCGATTTGAGCCTTAAGAAACAATGGCTTGTTTACGTCTGAAAATTAGGCTACATAATTCGGTCGATAAACGTTCCTTCAAAATTAAATGTAGGTCTACTTGTTACTAAACTGATATTCAGTGATATATTTTACTGAAAGAGTTTGTCTTGCTTACGGAACTTGTTTACCTTACTCTATCCACAATAAAAGAGATTCTTTATGCAAAGAATGCACTCTAAGAACATGTATTCACATTCGCGTGAAACAAAATACATGTTAAGGTATAAAGTGCCTAATGAAAAACACCACTTTCTAGCCATTCGAAATGTTTCAAATTACACACACTTGTAAATACACTTCACATAACTTGATTCACCGTGCCGGATTTCAAGATTATGCTTCAAGAAGAAAATAATTAACAAATATCATTTTACTCTATATTCATATGCAAGGGAGGTAATTTTGAACATTTTTGTCAAATATTTCCATAAATATGCATTAATTCAAAATTCTAAACCGTACAAAATGCTTATGTTTGTATTTGGTATGGAAATGTAACACAGTTTAGGAATTACTGGCACTTTTCAAATTTTGCCGCTGGCTTTTTTGTGCTAATTAGGCCCTTCTTACCTTAAATTGCAAGCAAAATGGCAAATATGGCCATTTATTATTGCATTATTTTCTTTGTCGAAGATGGGTAAAATAAGGTGACTTTTCGTCTACTACATCGTTACTACAGAATGAAGCATACTGTGTTTCCGAAGTTTTGGAAGAAGCCGCGCCTTTTGAACGTTTATATCGCGTAGAATCTACTATACAGCCTCTATCTAATACTAAGTTGCTAAATTCGGTTGAAAAATGAAGTTTCATAATTGTGTTAGATGAGTATGTCTGTGAAATACATCTCAGTTACTGGCTTTTCTTTACATAATTCCAAAACACGGATGCCTTTGAACCTTGAAAGTTGAAACTTAGAAAAAAATTCAGAAAATGCATAATTGTTGAAAAGGCTTACTATGATTATCTTGCTTGTCATGAATATTTTCCATTCTATATAAAACCATTTTTATTCTGATATATTGATTTCATTCTGCCTTTGCTTCACTCTCGTTTGCTTGGTATAGCCGTGTATAAAATTCGACAGATCCAATGTTGTGTACGGAAAAATGCAAAACTAGACTACAGGTACATGTAAGTCTCTTATGGCACACGACGAGACTTACATGCCCTATTCATTTAAATGCCAACATTTTCTGGAATAAAATGCATTTCAGACCAATGACAAAGTCTAAGATAACACATTATCAACATATAAGGGAGACTTGAAATTTCTGCTTAAGGTCAATACTATTCTGTGAAGCTTCTCTGAGACTTTTGACTTCACAAGAAGCTAAAAAAGTTCATGAGTTCATTGAACGTATCTTAGGCGACGAATTTTATATGATCTCTAAATGTAAATGACCTTTCCTTTTTGTCTATGACCAAGGATCTGAAAAATGAGCTCTTATAAATATTTTAAAATAGCACAAATCTAGATCCGAATGTGCCCATGTACAGTGTTCTCCCGAGAATAATTTGAAGCTGAAGTGGCATACATGTATTAAATAAACATCGTCGAATCTTACAATGGGCCTACAGTGTTTATGCAATTACGTCGTAATTGTGAATAAAACATAATGGGAAAAGAAGGAATTGCTCAAAATGAGCAATTTCTTCTTTTCCCATTATGTGTTTATTCAAATTTATTGTACAGAATGACTAAATTCAACAGTTTTTTTACATGAAATACCTCAATTTCCTCTATTTTGGTGACCATTTTGAAGAAATTAAGCTTAAGCTGTGGGGTCATTTTGAGGCTGTAGGGGCCTACTCTGATCTAGATGAAGCTGTAGTGGGTCCGATACAGCTTATTGGGCTGGGGAGAACACTTGTGTGATCTGGACAAATACAACTCTCTTATATTTTCTACAGGACGATGTGAAGTTGTTAGAGAAAAACGCGGATCTTGATCAGACTGTGTGTATACACAGGGCTACATTGGGCTTAAAGTTTTAAAGATGGTATATTTTGTATCTATAGGTATTAAACTAAATTACGGCTATTGGCACCTATGGTTCTAATCAAAACCGCGCCAAAAACGTCTTCTTTCTTTTTGGACCATCTGATTGGACAATCGTTTGCATTCCGCATATCTCTGGCATTTTCTTGCCTTATCTGCCTCAAACTTTTTATCAAAAAATGGTCACAATTCCTATTACAGATTTTTTTGGCGATTTCCGCAATTGTTATGTCTTCTTTATTCGCCGTTTTGACATTGGATGTGTGTATGGGCGACGCACGAACGGACAACAATATCACGTTGTCGAATACATTGAATTTAACGAAACTAATCAGCCCTCTCGTCTTATATCAGTGTCCTCCATTATGATATCAAATTAACAATGTAGCTAAGAGAGAGCAAGAATGACGTCTTCAAAGAACTTCTATCAAAGCATTGCCTATCATCTGTGTATAAAATTCTTAAACTTATTATAAGCCAGAGCTGCAAGTAAGAGGGGTAGGGGATGATGACTTAAAAAAAAAGATATGAAATAAATTTGTTTTTCATCTATTATTCATAAAACCCTTAGTCGTGAATACTCATTTGAATCGTCTCATCGAGGGTTCCAATCGGAAATCACAGATTTAGAACGATGTCACACCTTCTTATCTGTTGCCCTTATAAGCTTTTTCGCCAGGGTTCACATTGCGGTGACTATTCGCACTAGACATTTTGTATCAAAAGAATCACTAATTGAATTTTAACATGACGTCCCTGCAAATATTAATGCCCTCAAAGGTAATATCAAAATAACAAGTTAGCTGTGAGAGATGATACGTCTCATCAGAATCACGTCTTCAAAGCACTACCGATAATACGTATAGGCCTCACATCAGTTGGCCTTTCGCATTTCAATCGGGTTCAAGGAGTGATAACAATCATCAAATAGAAACGTCATATAAAGGTTTCATTTTAAATATCACTGTCCTCAAACCTTATCAAAGTAACAAATTAGCTAGCAGAGAGAATATTTGTCTTCTCGGAATCACATCTTCATAGCACTACTAATAACGCGTAGGCTATATAGCAAGGGCGGATCCAGGATTTTTTTCCAGTGGGAGGGGGGTCTAAGCCCAAGATTTTCTCCACGGGGGGATGTCCAAGCTCAAATTATGACCCCCCGACCCTCCTCTTGATCTGCCCATGTATAGGTCTGACATCAGTCATCTTCGCAAACCAGTTAACGGTTCTGCCTCCACTTTGTTCCTTACGTTCGTAAGGAACAACTGCTTTCAACTGGGTTAATAGAGTGGTAACATCCAGCATTAGACATTTCGTATGAAGGTAAAATGATAAGGCTTCTCTTCAAATATCAATGTCCTCAAATATGATATCAAAATAACAAATTAGCTGTGAAAGACGACCAGTGTTCACACAGAATCAAGTTTTCAAGGCACGTATATAGGTCTGACATCAGTACCCCTATCAGCTTACAACCAGGTTAATGGAATGGTAACAACCATTTCTAGAAGTTACGCATGAAAGTAACATGATATTACCTTAATCAAAATAAGGCTTCTCTTCAAATATCGCTGTCCTCAAACACATCAAAATAACAAATTAGCTGCGAGAGATAATTGTTTGTCTTCTCAGAATCACGTCTTCAAAGAACTATCAAGAATAGCTATACATTGACCCCACATAAGTGCGCCTTTCAGCTTACAACCAGGTTAAATGAATGGCAACAGCCAATTCTAGAAACCTCGTATGAAAGTAACATGATAATTACCTTAACCTTAATTACGACTCTTTTAATATCAATGTCCTGAAAGTTATTATAATATCAAAATAACAAATCAGCTAAAAGAGAGGATGAATTGTATTCTCAGAATCAGGGCCCCGTTTTACTAACGAACGTACGATTATTTTTTGCGTAATTACTTGTAAAAACAAACCTGATTGGCCTAATTCGATTTTTCGTGCAATCAGATGCCTTGTTACACAATTTACACAAAAACATGATCGTAAGATCGTTAGTAAAACGGGGCCCAAGTCTTCAAAACACAACCAAAAATAGATATACATGTATACATTGACCCTACATAAAGCGTGCATATCAGCTTTCAACCAAGTTGATAGGGCAACCACTCAACACTAGGAATTTCGTATGAAAGTAACACGATAATTACCTCAATTTAAATAAGGCTTCCCGTCAAATAATAATGTCCTCAAATATGATATTAAATTAACAAATTAGCTACGAGAGAAGACCACTATCCCAAGAATCACGTCTTCAAAGCACTACCAATAATACATGTAGCTACATTGGCCCCACATAAGAACGCCTTTCAGCTTTCAAACGGGTCATCGGCACTGTCTACTTTTCAGTCAAATATTTTCAAAATGTTTAATCGAAGGGTGGTCATTTAATGTAACTAATTTTGGATTAAAGGTACATCTCCGTTATTAAAATGTTCTGTCACATGAAAATAGAAGAATTGGTGAGCCAATTGGCCAACGCATGAACGGACACAACGTGTCTACGTGCAAAATGTTCTGTCCACAAACTAATTCATTTTCCAACAAGGCTTCTCAGTAAATACCAACGTCATACAGAATTAACAAATTAACTATAAGAGAGGATCATTTTCTCGTCAGACTCACGTCGTCCAAGCACTTCCATAAATTCGTTGACCTCGCATTTAAACAAAGCTCTTAGCTCTTAGCTTTTGCATTCAAATAATCGGTGCATTAGGAGAAGGTGACTGGCCTTGAAGATAGGGAATTAATCTTAGAGAAGTTGACACTTTTGTGGAGAATTCCTTTCTCCACAGCAACACGTATTCAGCTACCCCGGTATATCCGAACAAGCCTGATTTTGACGCCCAGAGAGAGAAGGTTTTGAGAAACATAGATGCAAAAAGAAGACAATGTACAGGATAGCACAGAAAATGTTGGCCATAAGCATTTTCTTCTGTCTCAAATCTTCTCTACTAGGTGTTCGACCTACTTTTTGGACCAATGAAATTGCAGTATATTTTAAAATTCCGCCGCTCTATTTCGCGTAAACGGGCTCCCGGGTAGTTTATGTGACGTCTGTACATAGCCACGCCCAGTCTCCGCTATATATCGCTAGCGAACACTAAGTCAGATAGAGTCTGCTGCGCGCATTTGAATGTTTATTTCGAGTAGAATCTACTATACAGACTCTATCTCATACTTGGGATGCAGACTCTGGCACCTGATAGGGAACATATGTGACCCGTCACGCTAAAAGGGACCTTATTCGAACTCCAAAAATCCAGTTTGACAAACTTGTCAGACCCAGCACAGGTCAACCAGATCCCCTATGCGAAAAATGAACATATTGAAGATAGGGAAAACATTCCGGATTTAAAGTGAAAAGTGTCGGCCCTAGTCTGGCTGCGCGGACTGCGCAGACAGACTAGGGTCGATATTTTTCACACATCCGATAAGGTCCCTTAAAATTAAGCGCGACGGGTCACATATAGGCTATTGATGTGTTCAATTGAGATGGAAGTCATTGTTCGAATATCACGGATTCTTTGTGCGTGATGAAGCTATTTCTTTCTTAATCCTAGTCTTCTCTGATGTAAATACGCTCTTTGATATTTTGATTTTTCGCTATTTTCGTAAATAGCGAAAAATCAAAATATCAAAGAGCGTATTTACATCAGAGAAGACTCGGATTATTTCTTTCTCAGTGCAATGTATGCCTACGTCCGACAATTCAATGACCCACTATTTTTCTGGTAAGTTCTGTAGCAAAAGATATTGTCCTGTCATTGACGCCAAAGGGTTGATACAGATTTATTGCCACTTTCCAAATTAAAATCTTGTTTCGACATCCCTAGTAGTAAAGGTTTAGGAAAAACACTTAGAAAAGAGGAATTGCCGATTATAAGCAAATTTTCATTTTCTCTCAACATACTCTATAAAATAACCGTATTTTCTGGTTAAAATTGCTAGATCTAGATAAATTATTTTGTCCTTTGCAACTCTTTTTAATTTGAACTGATCTAAAATTTTGTCGTCTGCGAAAGAGTTAACATTGGAGCGGAACAGCAGGAATGAATCTTAATTATTCAATGACCTTCTCTTTCTAAGCTTTCTCGCGGGGTGCTAAATTGTCCTAGCTGCTATTGACGCCCGGATTGAGACCTATCATCGTTTTTCCAACAAAACCCTCGTATCTACAGCTTTAAACAAGCTGTAGATACGATGTTTTCGTTGAAAAGCAGCGTTATGGGAGAGGAAATTTTCTTCACAATTGTCTTCGTCAGACAACAGGGGCACATCTTAACCTTTAGTAAACAGTAAAATCTAAGAATTTTTCAAAATTCAAAGATGTTGCAGACGACAATTTAAAGTGAATGAAACTACAGTTTTTGATCATTTTGTATACTTATTAGGAAACATTGTGGAAAATTAAGAAACTTCTTGTCACAAGCATTTTTTTTCCATCTCATACGATATTTTTCAAAGCCATTTTCTCGTGGGGAGCCAAAAAGAGTCACTGCGTGCTAAAGGGTTAACCTTTTCCCACACAAGAACTAGTCTTGGTGTCTCAAAACAAAGAATTAAGACAGTATCGTAAGTAAAACGAGATGAATTTCATAAATTGCCTAACACTTATTTCGTCGTCTGCACATCCTTTCAAATTGGACAAGTCGAAAATCATTAATTTGGAAAGTAAATTCAATGCCAACAAGAGTGCCATGGTCACAATATACGCCGCCACTTATAAAACTTGAGACAAAAAAATGACATTGACAAGGATTTATAAATATTCACACAAAAACCTGTAAAAAGTTGTGTTCACAAAAAGGGTTTCATAAATATCCAGTCAAAAACCTGGAAGGAATTGCGTTCATGAGGCTGAAATATCATTAAGCCCCAGAGACTAAGGTTGAAGGGGGCATAACTCTGGCAAAAATCAATGTACCATAAAATCCTTAATTCATGCACATCTACCAATTAAGGTAATAACATCCACCAAGTTTCATTAGGATTCAGTAAGAATCTTAGAAGAAGTTGTGTTGTCAAGGCTGCAATTTCAATCAGCCCCAGAGACTTAGTTTTAAGGGGGCATAACTCTGGAAAAAATCAATGAACCATAAAATTCTTCCTACATGCACATCTACTAATTGAGGTGATAACATTGATCAATTGTCATTAATATCCAGCCATAAACTTAGGAGGAGTTGCGTTGACAAGGCTGCAATTTCAATAAGCCCCAGAGACTAAGTTTTAAGGGGGCATAACTCTAGCAAAAATCAATGAACCATAAAATCCTTCCTTCATGCACATCTACCAATTGAGGTGATAACATTGATCAAGTTTCATTAAGATCCAGCTAGAAACTTAGGAGGAGTTGCGTTGACAAGGCTGCAACTTCAATAAGCCCCAGAGACTAAGTTTTTAAGGGGCATAACTCAGGCAAAAATCAACGAACCATAAAATGCTTCCTTCATGCACATCTACCAATTGAGGTGATAACATTGACCAAGTTTCAAGAAGATCCAGCCAGAAACTTAGGAGGAGTTGCGTTGACAAGAAAAGTGGACGTACGTACGGACGGATGGACGGACGGATGGATGGACGGACAGACGGAGAAGATGACGCCAATATACGTCCGCATCCGGCGGCGTATAAAAACATTGATTGTATCCTTTTATAACGCCGGTTAAAATGCCGTAAGTACAGTTTTTTTTTCAAGCTGCAGTTACAACATTTTCGAAGGTATCTAAAGAAAAGCTCTTAGTCTGTAATGTCAAGTTCTCGACGTGCTTTTGGCACACACAAAAAAATGCCAATGGCATTTAGGAATAGGATTTGCGCCATATGGGGCTTTTATGTAAATACTAGCCATAACATGTAAAAGTTGTCCAGAGTAAACTTTAATAAAAACATAACTTGCAAACATTGTTCCTCTCTAAAAATATAATATATAAATTAAAAAGATTTGGTGTCCCTCCATGTTTTCTGTTTTGGTCAGAGATAATGAGCTGCATTTGATAGTTACATTTGATAGACCCTCTGGCTTACAGACTATACGTATGTTCGGACTATCCCCATCTGATGACTATTTATCTAGCCTGGGCCCCGATCTTTGTATTCTAAGAGGCTACTATCTGTTATAATATTTTGTCAACGTTCACCGTTTTCGACAAAGAAATGACATTAATTACTCAGTTTGTTCATATGTCGATTGTGATAAATATTAGTTGAACAACTTACGACCTTCTGATATTGAAGAAACAAGCATTTCGCTTTTTTTTTCAACAAAACCCCCGCAAAAGCAGCTGAAAACAAGCTGTTGTTACGAGGTTTTGATAAAAGGCGACGATTTTGTTGTTCACAAATGTAATATGACAAGGACGAAACATAATTACTTTCAAAGTTCGAATTTTATTTCATTCACAGTCCACTAATTACTATCCGAATGCTGGAATATTTTGAAACAAAAACGACCTTGGAAACTAGATACATATCATGTGATTTGTGCACCGAGATGGCAAATGCTTTTCTAAACTCAAAGATACAATTCATGTTTCTCCATACACTGCAATACGGGTACCCATTGAAATCGTCCCCATTTTCTTCTTTTACCTCAATGTTTTCCAACGCCTTTTCTAAAAGTACGGGAAAATGCGCCCAAACCAGGTCTTGCTTGGGACATTGTAACCAAGACACGATAATTATTATTACCGACGCTAAGGTAACTGGAATAAGCCATAGCTCTGACATCCCTAGAATAATTTGGCATATCGTTGGTGGGGAATCAAAACCTCGTAACTACAGCTTGAAAAAGCTGGAGTTACGAGGTTTTGACTCTCCACCCACGATATAATGACGTCTGGTAATTAATTAATACGCCATGAAAGAAATACTCACATGGTAGCCAAGTAACAGTGAAAGAACAAACCTTACTTCTTAAATTTCCTTTTTAAGTTGACAACGGACATTGAGTAGACGTCATTCTATTGTATAGACTATAGTTCCATTATAGAATATAATGAGGATAGGTATTTTGTTTCATATTAAACAATGGGACATATCGAACAATGGCAGAAAAAATGAACAATGGGCCTAAACTGTGCTAATGTCGGTCAATCCTTAGTAATAGAACAATCAACCCTGCCAATCCCTGTAAAGTAAAGAACAATTGAATGATCATTTGTGACCTTGTTAGATACTAAATAATGTCAATTGTCGGTTCATTTATTCCAAAAATTGGGTTAACTTGCATGACCCAATTTCGAGAAATCAATCCATAAAGACATTCTAAAATCGTTTATTTACCCCCCTCCCCCAAATTTAAAGTGGTCAAAATTCCAAGGTGTTGAACACAACACTAACAGCCTAATGTTACGAAAATCACAACACCACTTTACTACAATACCACGGATAGCAATGAGAAAAAGAGTAAATATCGCTGGCCAATTTTTTCTGACATTCTCTTTATCGCCACGCTTTTACAAATCGAAGAAGGGTTGTGTTGTAGGTAGTTTTTGGAAGCAAATTTTGCAAAATTTGCTTCTCTTTGCAGCTACCTTTCTCTGCACTTTACCATTCTCTGCATACCACACAACATCTTCCGGTCCTCCTCACTATAAATAGGTCTATCAAAAGCAAAGATTAATGAGGTAACAGTCATTTTGAACATTCAATATGTAAGTCTGAAGTTATGTGTAGATATTGAAGTGTGTGACTGAAAATGAAACATTCGATTAATCATGTCTCCAAGAGAAGAAAAGATCGACGTAGTAATTTTCTTTATTATGGTTCAAAGATCAGTCCAATGGCCTTCCTTGTAAATGGGTCAGTCAAGTTTACTGAACTATGAAATATATTCAAAGCTTACACAAACGATTAATATGCACGAAGTTGTGCTAAAAATAGATACAACTCCAGCATGGAATCAAAGTATTCAAGGTATTCTGGATAATCGAAGTACATAATCAATGTGCTCTACGAATCAAAGTATTCAAATGGATAATTAAAGTACCTAATCAAAGTACTCTACTTCTGGACAGGTCTACATTATTGACAAATTTGCTTCCCAGCAGTACTGCCAGTACTTTGATTGTAATCTAGGTAGCCTAGCAAGCTAGACCTTGGAGACTCGACCTTGGCAGTTATGACATGTTTTTCACAATTTCTGACCTTGGTCCTCGATGTTTTCATATTAGAATATCGACATTCAGTGACAAGCTCCTTAAGACCTTTTCCCATTGTTGATATTTCAATAATAATTTTACAAACGTAAAATATAGGAGCCGAAATTGGAAAACACGCCCTTTTTGCATTTGATGCCAACGCACAGTCTGGTCAAGATCCATGTTGTCTCATCTAAGGGCTTCTACATTACCCCGCGCTTTTCACACAGAGATGACTGGATCCTGATCGTAAGCTGCACTCAAGGATGAACTGATCTGGATCTATTGTAGTATAAAATGAGATAGGGGCCTAAGGTCCCAAATCCAGGGGCGTCATTCACCAACCAATATGAATCCCGGGTATGGAAGTAGTAAGACTATGCCATATCAATCCATTTGATCGGATGGGAACCAATCGGATTGACCAAGACACGTGTCTCGATCGTCCAATCAGATGGTTTGAAATTTGATTTAGAATAAGACAATGACTGTAGAACTGTTAATGAACACATCGCCAGATTCAGACTCATTTTGAAGTGACACAAAGCATCCGGGATGGAAAATGAATTGATTACCCGAAATGTATTCCTTGTTTTCTCTTATGAATATCATCACTTTTCTGCAAAAATCTCGTAACTACAGGTTATTTAAAGCTGTAGTTACGAGGTTTTGAAGAAAAGCGGCGAAAATTAATATAACTTGTTTTCTCTCATGAATAGGAATCTGCTTTTTCCATTATCTTCTAATGGAATTCTGATGAAATATTCTAGAAGAAAATGCGTCATAAGCATACCTTGGGAAATATTTGTTTCATGAAAAATATGCCTACATAATTAATGTTCTTATGATTTCTTTTTTCTTAATCATATCCCTAACTTGTCAAAATTTGAATGTTCCGACTTAAAACATAATCAAAAGAATTGTGATTAAAATATTTATGTTCAAAACAGCATGGAAGTCATTGAGGCACCATTGTTTTTCGGAGCTTTTCTTATTGGAGACGTCAAATCTTGGACTTGATTTAATTGAGATGCACAGCCTCTTAATAACAACGTCAACTTCTAGCTTATTACAATATACATTAATACGAGCCCAACCCATTACCACAAAGTGATACCCCATTAGATAAAGGCTGTAGAAGACATAGTTGTCACAAGCAATTTCTTTTTTTTTCCACAAAGTTCTAACCAAAGTTATAAAATTTCAAAATTTCATCACATTCAAAATGTCGTCTGCAACTTCCATCAAATTGGACTACCCTAAAATTATGTCGTCTGGCAATGGGTTTATTCAGTAGGCCTACTTAGGCACTGACGCAAAATGATAAGCTATGATTATAATTTCATTACTGCCGACAAAAATAAATGGATTTTACCCTCTGAAACATGCAACCCACTTCAAAACATCAAAAAAAAAAAAAAAAAAAAAAAAAAAAAAAAAAAAAAAAAAAAAAAAAAAAAAAAAACATAGCCCCTTTCTCGATGTAAAGAGAAAATGTAGAGATCTAGTCGCGCCCTTTTTCCAAAAACTGTAACAAGGAAGTTGCATTAAATATCAGAGTAGCGTATCTAGGTAACTGCATAATTATATGCTTGTTTAACCCTTTCCCAAACAACAAAATTTTAGGGTGATCCACTTCAAAAACTGCCACAAATAAGAAAATAGATGTTATTAAAGATAGGTTTTGTGTAAAATATGGCACAGAAAATATTGAGACAAAAGGAGAAACTGCTGGTTATCAGCAGTTTCTTCTTTTGTTTCAATGTTTTCCGCAGCCTTTTCTATTAGGGAAGTCAAAACCAGGTCTTGTTTGGGAGAGGATTAAATCAAATATGAAATGGGTTTTTACGTTTTATGAAAGATGATATTGTTCAATAACATACTGTTACATCCGTTTTCTTTTTCTATGTACACTAGAAAAAAATATAATGATCAAACACAGGGAAGTTGCGTTTGTAATCATTTTGTTGCACAATGCGACAACAGTTGTGATATTGTCGAATACTTTCGAAAATGCTGTGACTGTGATTTGAATAAGTTCTAGTTACGGTATTTTCGAACTTTACCTACAATATGTTACTTCATCTATCGTATTTATAAACACTTTCCGTAGCGACGGAATTTAACCCTTTCCCAAACAAGACCTGGTTTTGACCTCCCTCGTAGAAAAGGCTTGAGAAAACAATGAAACAAAAGAAGAAACTGCTGATGACCAGCAGTTTCTCCTTTTGTCTCAATATTTTCTATGCCATATCTTACACAAATTCTATCTTTAATAACATCCTTTTTGTCATTTGTGGCAATTTTTTAAGTGGATCACCCTAAAATTTTGTCGTTTGGGAAAGGGTTAAGACTGGTCAAAATTGAAAATTACTGCAGACGACAAAATGGAAGTTTAGTAATTTGAAAGCTGTGCTCATTATAGCACAGAAAATATTGAGAAAACAAAGAATAAGATGGACTTCATCATTCCACTGCTTTTTCTTCTAAAACCTCGTAACTGGAGGCTAAAACAAGTTGCAGTTACGAGATTTTTAGCTCACATGAGCACGAAGTGCTCAAGGTGAGCTATTGTGGTCGCTTTTTGTCCGTCGGCGTCCGTCCGTCTGTCCGTCCGTCTGTCCACAATTTGTTGTTAACACTCTAGCATCCACAAATATTGACCAATCTTAACCAAACTTGAACAAAACATGTATGACCATAAGTTCTCGGGTGAATTCGATTTTAGATCAGATCGGACCAGGAAGTCAGGAGTTATGTGCCCTTGAACGTCAAAAATAGCTACTTTTTAATTTGTTAACACTCTAACATCTACAAATATTGACCAATCTTAAATAAACTTGAACAAAACATGTATGACCATAAGTTCTCGGATGAGTTCGATTTTGGGTCAGATCGGACCAGGAAGTCAGTAGTTATGTGCCCTTAAGGGGGAATGCTCCAGTTTTTCGGAACACTCGGTCATTACGGTAGTAAATTAAATGTTTCGTACCAATATGTTTCGCTACCATAGTTTCAATAATATAACACATCATTACAATTTACTATTTTAAATGTTTAAAGTTAATTTATTATGCGAACCTTATTTCCTCAAGATGGAAATCGATTATTTAGAGCAAGACAATCATAAGTGTGTATGCAGTTACCACTGTTTAGCGTCATTGTATTCATGTGTAGCTGATAAAAATTGCTGTAATTTACTAATAAGTGCGCTGACCTATACATTTTCTTTTTGAATTATTACCAGGACATGTTGCTTAATACAATGGGGGAGTTTTATCAAATTCTATTATGTAGAACTTGAAATATTTCCAAAAATATGCAAATTTTGACATAAAACACTCCAGCTTCGTTGATCTAACCGAACATGTGAACATTCTGTTTTATACATTTACACGTTTATAATTGCACATATTTGGGGTTGGTTTTCTGTTCTTATTAAATTTAAGACTTTACTTTAAAGCCGTTTTCGAGACTACGCGATTAATATATAGCATTTTATTAGCATTTTAGTGACCTTGGAAAGATGCAAGAAATTGTGCATTTTTTCGATGTAGGGGTATGTGATACGAATGTCTATAAAATTCAAACAAGATCGCCGACCATCCATTTTTATCTTATTTTTCAATTGGTAATAACATGTAATTTCAACATACAAAATATAAATAAATTCTATTATTGGGGAAAAAATTAGGAAACTGGAGCATTCCCCCTTAAAGGTAAAAAATAGCTACTTTTTAATAGCATCTACAAATATTGATCAATCAAGACAAAACTTGGACATAATGTTTGAGACCATAAGATCTTGGATGAGTTCGATTTTCAGTCTGATTTGATGAGACAGACAAGAGTTATGTGCCCTTGAATTCGACAAAATTGCCATTTTAGACTGTTTTCGACCTTGTTTACCCTCTAGAATCTACAATTGTGAATCAATCAAGACAAAACTTAGACACAATGTTGGGGACCCTAAGATTTTTGATGAGTTTGATTTTCAGTCTGTTCTTTTTCAAAAAGTTGAGAGTAACGTGCCCTTGAATTTGACAAAATTGCCATTTTTCGGCTGTTTTTGACCTCGTTTACACTCTAGAATCTACAAATATAAATCAATCAAGACAAAACTTGGATACAATGTTGGGGATTATAAGATCTTTGGTCATTTTGATTTTCAGTCTGATTTGATCAGAAAGTCGAGACTTACTTGCCCTTGAATTTGACAAAATCGCATTTTTCGGCTGTTTTCGACCTTGTTTACTCTCTAAAATTTACAATTATTATTCAATCAAACAAAACTTGGACACAATGTTGGGCACCATAATATCTCGGATGAGATCGATTTTCACAACGTTATTGACCATAAGTTCGTTTTCAGACTTAAAAGTTGTAAATATTAATTGAATTGAACAAAATTGTGGCTCATATCATTTTGGTTCAGGTGAGCGATATAGGACCATCATGGTCCTCTTGTTTAAGAAAGCCGTAGATTTTCGTCTTTATTTATTCAGTTCTGTGTTGCATGATGCGTTCGGAAATATCAGGGTTCGACATGATAAGTATTGGGGTGTCAGTTTATTGTACAGAAATTAGAGTAGAAACGTGAGCCAAATTGGACTTTGGAAGAGCCCTATTAAAATTCAAAGTCGGTCACATGAATCATGGATATAAATTGGTTATCAAATTCAATATCTCAATTATTTCAAAGTTCGGAAAATCCCAAATTTGATATGCCCACTTATGACGTAAATGACGATGTATGCCCCAGTAATTTCATTATAAAAATTCATTGCTTGATTAACCAAAGAAAATGAAGTTCCTTTGAAGAATTTAACCTTTTCCGTCATAGAAATCTAAATTGAATAACAATTAAAGTTTGGCAATATTTGGTTAAAAAAGTTGTAGGAAAAGATGTTCATATCTTTCATCAAATTTCATTTACATTACCCTAACAACAGATAAATATTGAAAAGACATCGAGGCAAAAGGACAATATTATTGTCCCTTTTCTTAATTTCTCTACTTTCTGAACATTAGTTTTGTCGTTTGCGTCTCCTTTCAAATCGAAGCAGTCTGGTTTTTGTCATTTGGGAAAGGATTAAAGGCTATAACTCGGTCTACCTTCTATCTACGTCACTCATAATGATCAATGATTAGACAATTCACGGGGTGCTCCTCTTTAAACTATATACTGACCCAGTAGCTTATCGTCGCTTTTCAACGAAAACCTCGTAACTGCAGCTTAAAACAAGCTGCAGTTACAAGGTTTTTGTTGTAAAGCAGCAATATCGTCGCTCGTCTTCAAAAACCTTGTAAATACAGCTTTGCCGAACGACAAAATGTAAGGTGGTCCAATTCAAAAGCTGTTGCAGAGTACAAAATGGATGTTGATATAGATTTGATTCGTCTAGCAAGGGTCTATATGACAGAAAACTTTTACACAAAAGTAGAAAATGGTGATTTCCGACAGTTTCTTCTTTTGTCTTCTTTCTTCTTTTTCTTCTTTTGTCTCAGTATTTTCATAAGCCTTTTTCTATTTGAGACGTCAAAAGCAGGTTTTATTCGGGAAAGGTATAAAGCTGCAGTTACGAGGTTTTAGAAGCAAAGCAGCGATATAGCATCATTATTATAAGAATTAGTACCGACGTCCATTTCTTTAATTTCATTTTTGTCGTCCGCTCATGGATAAAATAACAGGTAGAAAAGGATGGGATAGATTATTTATTTAATGATGAGCAAGAATTTGTGACATAGACAAGCCTATAAACCATTCCCCACACGACAAAAATTTAGAGTGTTCCAATTCAAAAGATGTTGCAGACGACAATTTCAAGTTAATAAAACTTTGCGGTTTTGGTTAGAAAACATTGTGGATAATGAAGAATTTGCTTGCTGCAAGCAATTTCTTCATTTTCCAAGATGTTTTCTCAAACAGTTTTCTTTTGGGTCGTTAAAAAGTGTTGCTATGCGGGAATAGTTTATTTATTAATGAAGAGCAACGTTCTGTGACATAGACAAGCCGATTAAGATAATGACAATAAATTGTATCTACCTAAAGGATAGTAATTCAATCTGCTACCTACGTAGGTAGAACATTCCCAATGTGCTCGTCATGTAATAAAACTACTGGCCTACTAACATACATTTAACACCAATTAGCGATCTTAAAGGGCGACGGTAACAGATGGTCTAATTGCAAAAAATGAATTTTTTTGAAAAAATATGCAAAACTTTTGTATTGACCACCTCGGGATGGTTAATAATATGCGATTCAGACAGAGAATGAGCCGAAATTACAAGACAGGTAGCTGAATTTAGGGAGAATCCAAACCTAAATTCAACCCCGTCTCAGATTGGGTTAGAATTATTTTCAAATTGTTGCGCATGCGCATACAGCGCGGACCATGATTCAAACGAGATTCATACTTGAATTTCAATATGACGTCATCATGTATGTTGTGACGTCATTTAAGAAAGTCGCATGTCCTACTGTTTTGACCTACTTTCGACATCGCTTCATGAATTTGGTATCAAATTGCGAAAAAATGGGTCGTTGCTTCAATAGTTTGTCGTAATCATTTAATCAGGTCATATAAAGCTTAAAAAGTGTACATTTCGTTTGTATTTGACAATTTTTGGGTCCAAATCTGGGAAATAGTAGCTTTAACCCATTACCACACAATGACTCTTTATGGATCCCTACACGATCAATGCCAGGGAAAACGTTAAGGTAAATGAAGAAATTGCTTTCCAACAATGTTTTCTACCCAAAAAAGACCAAATAATTTTGAATTTCATACACTTAAAATTGTCATCTGTCACATCTTTGAATTTGGACAAGTCAAAAATTGAGCCGCCTGGTTATGGATTAAGCGATTTACACCCCACAGACAGAGAATGGGAGAGGGAATCACTGATCATGACGTCCTATATAGAGGAAGCATTGAAAACAATGAGTGAAAAGAAGAAAATGGTCGGTAAAACAATGAAAATAAATAATATTTGTATCCAAATGTTGAAATTTATCTTTTTCCTAACGGAAAAAGGTGGACAGTCGTTTTTATAGCTGCTGCGCAGACTACAAAATCGACGTTGACAAAGAATGGATGCCTTTTCCCATGAAAGAAATAATTAAGACAAAAGGAGAAATTATGGGCATCAGTATTTTCTTCTTTTGTCACGATGTTTCAAGAAGCTTTTTTCTGATAAGGGCATCAAAAGCAGGACTTGTTCACAGTTCGGAAATGGGTTAATATAGGCCTTCTATCTACGTCAGTAGGAAATTCCCAAGGTGCTTATCATAAACCTATTGGCCTAGTAACATACATTAAACAACAATTAAATCGATCTAACAATTATCGGATGCCTTCAGACAAAATAATGATCATTACATTATCCCCTGCAAGCCGTCTATTTGTGTAACCTTGGTTTGTTGGTGCACTTTAATTTCATTTTTTTCCAAATTATATGTAATTTTTTCTTCAAGTATGCTGCCCTCGTCCATTTGAAATAATACAAAATTGAAGAATGTGCAATCCGAGGTCACATTTTGATTTTAAACAAAGCTTAATAATAAAACGTTCTTGGTTGAAAATAAGATTTAAAGTCCGAATAGCTGTCACAAAAAATGACAAATTTTCTTTATTTTACTCTGAAAATTCAGTCAAAATCCAATTTAGCCCCCCCCCCCCCCCCCCCCCCCCCATATTCAACCACTGGGGCTTTAGCACACCCAATATTGAATTGCTTCCTACGGGCCTGCAGTAGGGTTCTTACAGTGCCTACGTAAAGAACACGATACTTTTTACATTTTTGACTTGAAGTTTAGATTCTTTTGGACGCAATACGCGGACGTATATGGATGAAATATTCATTACAACTTTCCCAAAAGGGAAAGACATATACTAAAATGGAGAACTCTTTGTCTGGTAAAATAATGGAATCGGACATATGAGCTGTACACGTCTGCATATATGATTAAAGGTACATTAAATATAGATGAAATCTTGGTATTTGATACACTGTGACGTAAATTGCTACATGCAGCTAGATCTATTCTTTTTAAATCAAGATGTTACAAGACATATAATCATATTTTGCTAAAATGAATACAGTATTAAGATGGTTTAATCCCATTTGGTCTACTCCCAATGCGTCTACTCCCAATTCGTCTACTATTTTGGACATCATTCCCATTTCGTCTGCTTTTCTATACTTTATATATCAATATGATATTACAAGATTTTTGTTAAAATGTTAACATTTTCATTTGTTTGTGCATTGCATATATTGACTTAATTTCTTTTGTTATAACAAAAATAACGTTGTTTCTGGATGATTTGACATGAATGTAGACAAGTTGGGACAGTGGACGAATTTGGGACTCAAGGCACTGAAAAACAGTAGACGAAATGGGAGTAGACCAATTCGGATGTTACCATTGAGATAGATGTGGTTAACCCTTTACTAAACAAGGTTTTCGTCCCCAATACAAACGGCTTGGGAAAAAACATTGAGAAAAAAGAAGAAAGTGTTGATAAAAATATGTTAATGAATAAAAATGCTATATTTATCAACAATTATTTTGTCATCTGCAACAGCCTTCAAACTGGGTAAGTGTTCGACCTACTTTTTGGACCAATGAAATTGCAGTATATTCTAAAATTTCATCGCTATATTTCGTATAAACGAGCTGCCGGCTAGTTTATGTGACGTCTATACATAGCCATGCCCCGTCTCCAATGAACCGGCAGCGAACACTAAGTCAGATAGATGCGCGCATTTGAATGTTAATTTCGCGTAGAATCTACTATTCAGCCTCTATCTAAAACACACTGTAGATCTACATTTACGCAGTTTGTGAAAGTTGTCTTGAGATTACCAAGAAAACGAGGAAACACAGATGACTGACCAATCAAATGAAACCTTTATGCAGAAAATTGATTTCACACAACACGGTGTAAAATCCAGGGAGTAAGAATTTCAGATAATTAAATTAAGTTTTGTTAATCCACGACCAATTTGAAATTGGTTTGAAGCAGAGAACGTGGAAAAATGCCAGGAATAAGCTGGGTGTGGTTGATTAAAAAAAAAATCAGCTGATAACAAAGTTATTGAAGATCAACCGACATTTTGGATGATCTTCAATAACAAAGTTATCAGCTGATTTAAAAAAAAATCCACCATGTCTATCTAATGCGTGACGTCTGTCAACCTTCTATGCTTCAAACAGAATTCAAATCGATCCTGTATTAACAAAATAGTTGAAGATTTTCTGGAATTGTTGCATCACGTGATTTCCAACCAGAGGATCATAGTCGTTGAAAAGGTTATATAGGTTATTTTACACTGAAAATTTACGGAAACTCCAATTTAGTCCACCCCCTAATATTCAGAAACAGTGGCTTCAGCCACATGAGCCACCCCAACATGAAATCGCTTCCTATGGGCCTGCCCTGTGACTGTATGACTGTTAAATTGTCCTTTGTTCAAAAATCTATTGGACTGCGCCAACGTGATACCCTTTTATTCATGACAAGTAATCTGTCAATTGTATTTATCTGCACGTTCCCACAATGGCACATCCAATGATCCAAGAGCATTGACACACATTCATTATGTAAAATACTTGATCAATCATTGAACCGCGGAACTTTAAATAATAAATGCAACCCATTAGTTGTCTATACGGAGATTACCCTTTCTCATCTGACAAAGACAAAAACAGGAATCCAATTTCAAAGGATTTACCGACGGCACAAAAATATGAACGAATAGCAGAGTGTCTGATTTTTTTTTTATTTAAAACGGTAGATATGCTCAAAGAAAAGTGAGGAAAAGTTTGCCAATAGCTCTACTAACGAACCTGACGGACATGTCATCAGTGTTATTGCAAAAACTCCAGCTTGATTAAAGGTGGAGTTACGAGGTTTTGTAATAACACTGGCGATTTATGAAAAACATCTAGGGATATTCTATGCTGGCCTATGTTATTTATAAGTCAAGACAGGAAAATGCATAGGACTTGTTTTTAAAAAGGTCAATGTTTATTAACTCTACTTTAAAATTCATTCGGAGATTATTTACTAGTTATATATTAGTATATATAATCTTCGATTGAATTTTAAAGTAGAGTTAATGAACTGATAAGCGCCGAGTTTTATTGATCTTTATAGTCAAGTGATTTCAATTCGCAAATAATTTTCAATTGGGAGGCCATTGAACCCTTTAATAAAAGCAAGGAAGTTTTAATTAAAATGATTAAACATCCACGAACGTATGCAGCATAATTTTTTATCTTCTATACGCTGTAATTAGATATTTCATATTACCTGCATGCAGTCTGATCATTTGTGGCATACAAATGTATCAAACAGCAGAAATAATTTTGGAGCCAACTTCAAAAGGGTCTTAACCCTTTACCAAATAAAACTTGGTTTTGGCACAACAAATAAAAATCCTTTGGGAAACATTGAGGCAATAAAAAATATAGCTTTGGACAACATTACTTAGAAATTTTCTCTCAATGTTTTCATTGATTTATCATTCAAAGGATATATTTCTTGCAAAACAAATTGTTGTCTGTAAAACCTCTGTACGTCCTGATGAATGAAAATGCAAAGCATACTCTACCATGCTTTACCATGTCATTTATCCGGACCTATATATTGGAACTTATTTATTCGCATCTAGGTTAAAGTAAGAAGTATCTTTGACCAGCAATACAAGATTTGATAAGTATCCATTTAAAATCAATTCATGAACTATCAAGTGGAGTGAATGTCCTTATAAGCACCCATTTTTATCAATCTCTCTTTTCAATTAATACCCATTTGATACCCATTTGAGTAAATATTGGTCAATCAGTCAAATATCAATAATTTAGCAACCATTATTGAATAATTACATACAACATGAAAGTTGTTGAACTAAAACACAGAGAAATAAAAGAAGTAGAATGATGCTCTTAATTTGATTTTTTCATTTTGAATTTATTTTTTTTTTGAAAAGTTGATTGTATTGGCACAGTCATTCTTTTTTCTTTTGCTGTTTATATATTTTTTTAATATTCTGGCAAGCAATTTTATTTCTCACAATGTTTTCTTCCCAAAAAGACCAAAAAATATAAGATTCTGTTCACTTAAAATTGTCGTCTGCATCATCTTTGAATTTGGACCACCCTAATTCATTGTCGTTTTGCAAAGGTTTAACAAAAGGTTAGGCCCCATCTGGCATTTCTATACAAAAACAATCTATTAATACTTACCGGTACTCACTATTAACATCTGTGGTTTAATCCCCTAGGTCAAAAGTCAATGAACAACAGAAATGACACATGATACATTGACATTATAATCATAATCTCTCTCAGTAGAGATCTCAGTAAAGATCTCTCAGTAGATCTTTTGTAAAATGACCTTCAAAAAACATTTTTACAGAAAAAAATATCAAACATTGTCTGGAATTTTTTCATCAACACCTCTTCACATACATCGCTACTTTTCAACTAAATCCTTGTAACTGCAGCTAAGTAAATTAAGCTGCAGTTACAAAGTTTTCATTGAAAAGTAAAGACATGTAGTTCTGTGCTACGGTCAACAGTCAATGAAATAAAAGCTACATATTGACGCTTTTCAACAAAAACCTCGTAACTGCAGCTTAAAACAAGCTGCAGTTACAAGGTTTTCTTAGAAAAGGGACAATAAAAGAAAGGGTAATGGATTTTCAATTTTTTACAATTTTTCAAAATGCAAAATGTCTTTAGATGTTCATCAAGCCCTTTGCTGTGTATGAAGTTTCACGATAATAGCAGCTACTTTACTTTCCGAGACTCCAGACAAGTATTTTGTACACCGACGGACAGATGGACAGACCATTGTACAGAAAGGCTGATTCCAGTATATCCATGAAAACATTCGTTTTGTGATAATATAAATATTTAGAATATATACCTATTCCCACTTCTATGTTTCTCTGTGAAATGGTAATAATAAAGCTCTAAGAACACCTTTGGTAAAATACCCCTCGGAAAACATGTTATATAAATATTTTTGAGGTGCCTTTCACAGCTGTGGTTTAATCCCCTATGTCAAAAGTCAATGAACATTGGGAATGCTATATGATACATTGACATTGTAATCAGTATATCGTCGCTTTTCAATGAAAACCTCGTAACTGCTTCTTAAAATAAGATGCAGTTACAAGGTTTTCATCGAAAAGCAGCGATATAAATAAAGACTACTTTTCAGACTACTTTTCCCAGTAGGTCTTTTGTAAAACAACATGTTACATATTAATTATTGTATTTTCCTTGTTTGTCCTCCACATCAGTGTTCTGATCCACAAGGTCAATGGACAATAAAAATGCTTTATGATTATAGTGGTCCAGCAATCTACTGATTCCCGCCAAACAATAAAGATCATACCCATTTACTAATTATAGGTTATACTGGTCAAAACGCAATCATATCAATGATAATCATGATTGTTATGTAATATTGACGAGATGATTTGCATGTGTGTCTCTATAATAACATGTAATTATATATTGTCCAGCAAGATTAACCCGGGACATCTGCATATGTAATGACCCCACTTCGGCAATGTTTTGTTAAGACGCTCAACTAACGGACTTTGCACACGAAAATTAAGTTGTCCCGGGTTAATTTGGGTGGACAATACTATATTATATAGGTGAAAAGTAAACATGAGTTTATCTCGGAAACAGACTATACATTCACATACAATCGGAGACAGGTCTAAAACATGTTATATAAACCTTGGTATCACGAAGAGGAATTGAATTTAAAGTCCCTAAATGATGATGCAAACGATTAAAATTCTGTAAGTCATTAACAAAGATCACTTCCAAAAAACAATGAAAGAGAGGATTTGTTGTCCTCCAATGTTTGAAATGAAGGAATATCATCCAAAAATCATATTTTACAGTCCTTGTAACAAAACTTTGCAAACTTTTACTTGATTAACTTCAAGTCCATGAATTGACATTTTGATTCATATGTTTTGACTAACAAAATTAGAATACCTGTAATAAACGCCCTACCCCAACTCTTTGACCAAGCACTTTTCGCCCGGACGTTTATTAGAATAATTACGGTATGTACTATTGCAGATATTGATCATTGTTTTATTCTCGATGGATTAATCATATTTAGTGAGAATCATTGATGTCATTGATTCGGTCGGCACAATCCCTTCAGCCAATCAAAAACGTCGTCAGTCGACCTGCATTCATTCGGTGGAGGTGAAAGCTTCGGTCTTTTTCCTTAAAGCATTACCAACTTTCAGCATTAATATCTCGACGACTACGCCAAATTATTAAAAATGCGTTGGTAGTTAGAAAGTTTAAATCACATTCTTTAGAGAAAGAGTTTTGTTTGTGAATTTTAGCGATAGATTTTGGAAATATTCTGCCTCAAAAATGGTATCCCTTTCGATAAAGACCGAGGTTGTACCCTCGATGAAAAAATGAAAGTGAGGCTATGACGTCACGCCGACTGATTCTATAGTGTCTTAGTACTGCAGTGACTGATCACAATCAATTCCTCATGGATTAGTCACGTGTACTGAAAATCAGCAAGTTTTTCCTGAAGCAACAAATTTATTGACAGTTCAATACATTAGTAGGCTACTGCAATGATTAATTAAATTTGATTCCTCAAGGACTTGGTACCATTTTCCTCCAAAAGACTCTTAGCACTTGTGCCAGCCTAGATAGGTTATCTACATTTGCCTATATACTTATCATTACATACAAATCACTCTTTTAACCCTTTCCCAAACAAGACTGGCTTTTGACATCCCTAGCTCGGAGAGAGGATCAGAAAATATAGAAAGAAAAGATGAAAATGCTGATTATCTTTTCCTTCTATGTTTTCTGTGCTTAATATTACTCAAATCCTGTATTTTCGGCGGTTGGGAAAGGGTTAAGTGACATAAATTCTATCTCTGGAACAAATAAGTTGAGAGAGAAAGGCTTTAAGCATTGAATAAACAAATAAACTGTAGGGTTCTTTAAAAAAGGAAAAACCTTTCAATAGTAGCAGAAATGTTGAGAATTCGGAATTCCCAAAGGATAGGCACAATGTACAGTACTGTTAATCACTGATGTCATTGCCACTGTATTTAATTATTTTGTTTCCCGTTTCCGTAGCAACCCTCTGGAACCTATTTTCCATAATAACATCAACAGTCTGTTATTTGCAGAAATTTCTCGCATCATAATAAACCAGTAATTAATTGTACCAGTCAATTAATTCTATCCAAAACGGTGGAATTTTAAACCAGTATGATTCATAATTTGCTGGAGACAAGAAAATGTATGTTAAAAAACATTGGAATGATGTACATTGTAACATAGAAAATATTGAGGCAAAAGGAGAAAATGCTAATCATCAGCATTTTTGTCTTTTGTCTCAATGTTTTCACAAGCCTATTCTATCAAAGGGATGTTAAAACCAGGTCTTATTTGGAAAAGGATTGATGCCTTTATACAATGGTAAACACTTCAAAATAAGTCAAAAAAGAGGAATTTAAATTAATTTTCAATTAAATCCATATCCATATAATAAAGCCTTTGATGCACCTTATAGAAAAAAGCTTGTGAAAACATTGAAGGAAAAGAAGAAAATGCTGATAACCAATATTTTCTCCTTTTGCCTTAGTTTTTATATTTTCTGTCCTATATCAATTGTCTGCAATTTGTTTGGAATTGGAGCAGTAAAAACTTTGCTGTTTGGGAAATATCAAAAGGAAAGCATTTACTGTTTTCCCTAAACATTCCCTACCATTTAGAATCAAAATTTCAAACCTGTAATCACATTTGATTTTTTGTTTGCAACTCCTTTGTGTATGTTGTATTTGAATTTTTAGTTCAATGTTTCGTTGTTTGAGAAAAGGGTCAAAATAAAACAAAGAAGTAAAGACTGGGTACAAAACTATTACCCGTACAATGATTCAAGAAGAATTACTTACTCATTTAAAACAAACGCTGGCAAGGTTCTAGTAAAGAATAATGCAAGCAACATTTTGAGGACTTTTCAAGCTATTGCTTTGAGAGTTTGCAATATGATCATGTAACTTAAAGGGGCCCATGCTAGGTTTTTATGCTTCCGAACTATTCGGGAACTCATATTTGTACATGGAAAAACAATTTGCGATGCATAAAAACCTCAATCACAGCGAATAACCATCTTTCCTTTGCTATAGATCAATCCTTTACAAGCGCGTTTACAGATTCTATTTTTACTTCAAAACAAGACAAGGTCAAGGTCATTGAGACACCCCCCCAGCGGTATTAACACACTGTACAACCGGCTGCGTCGATGACTGTGACCTTAATTGCGAGGGATGCGTGGAAAGGTTTATTTTGTACAAGCACTGAACATTTATACGCATATTTATCTACTGTAGAATACCAAAGATCCTTTCATTTATTTACAAAAGTAAATTAATTTGACCTACCATGCACCTGACATCAGATGCCAAATCTGTCTTCGCTGACTTTTGACGCAGCCGGTAGTAGAGTGTGTTGAATCTCGCTGAGCACAAATGACATACCTCTGACATAATTGCTTTTTGAAGGTTGGGTATGTGTAACCGTTACAAAACAAAAACAACTTACAAGGACAATAAAATGCGGATCCGCACGTTATTCATTGACTTGGATTTAAATACTTAATAAAGCTTGATGAGTGCTAACAATAGACATAAATGATCTACCCCTTCAGGTTGGTAATTTGATATGTTATATCTGGTTTGTAATTTTTGTGCCATTTGCATTTTTGACAGCTTAGCAGGTCCCCCTTTAACTGTTTCCAAAACAATTCTGGTACATGTATTGAGTGAAGAAAGGCTGGGAAAATATTGAGAGAAAGAAAATGGTGATAAACATCATGTTTGCCCTTTCCCAAAATATTTTCTCAGATGTTAACTGAAGAAATTTATGAATTTTTCTATATCAGTTTACACAATACTAGTAGGAGCAAATACAAGGGAGGTAATTCAAACAAACTGCTTTGGTTTTGCTTGGCCAGTTATTTCTCAATAGTCCTTATAAGGAAATATAAGGATAAGGTAATTTTTGAGGAAAGAAAAATAATATTGGATATGAAGATGGCATGTCATGCAATCTGACTGTGGGAAAGGGTTGATTTAATCTGTTATTTCACCATTTACAATCAAAAATGTTGCAATGACAGCTGATTTTTAAAGCAGTAGACTCTAGATATTACTTTTTTTAACGGAACCGAAAATAAGTAACCAAAGGGACTCATAAAAGTGAGGCAATTTTCAGCTTAAATTAGTCACTATCATTTTTCAACCATCAATTTATGAGATTTGAATAAATGTAGGGAAACACTGAGCAAAAATGGCTGTATTGCTGCACCATGATTTATGTGGGCATGTTTATCATGCAAATCAGTTGGTTAAGGAATGCCTTGGCGATTCCTAGAAGTTCTAGACCTAAAATGGTTAGAAATAATCATGGCATGTTAGTCTATAGTTAAACCATTATCAGATGGCAACATTTTAGACTGGTTTGAACTAAAATGTGTTGTAGAAGACAATATCAAGCAAGTGCGATTCAACTTTTATTCGTCTTTTTTGGGGAAAAAACATTGTGGAAAAGGAAGAAATTGCTTGTCATAAGCAATTTCTTCATTTTCCACAAAGTTTTCCAAGGCCTTTATCTTGTGGGGTGTCAAAAAATGTCATATGTGGGAATGAGCTTTAAAGGACAGACAACACAAAGAGTTTATACATGGGTAAAAAACAAACTTACTGTCTTCTTTCAGCTTGGCTAGTACTCTTCCAAACAACCCTTTATGTGATTTTCCGTCCGGATGTGTAATTAAAATGTCGATATCGCCGCATGTTGGTTTGCCACGACGATACGATCCACATGCTTGTGCGATAACGCCTTCCTGAACACTTTCTGCAGCTATCCGTACCTTAAGTTATTGAGGGTTGAGAAGTTAAGATCACCATTTAAAACAATATTCCATTACAAAAATGCACATATATTTCTATCCTTTCCCAAACAAGACCGAGTTTTGACATCCCTATTAGAAAGGGTTTGGGAAAATATTGAAGAAAAAGGAGAAAATGCTGATAATCAGTATTTTCTCCTTTTTGCTAAATATTTTCTATGCTTTATTGTACTCAAACCCTTTCTTTATTGACATCTATTTTGTTGTCACTTTATTACAAAATTATTCCTCAGGGAATATAATATAATATAATAATACCGAGTGATTTATTATAGTGTATTTTGTTGTCTGCAGCAAATTGGAAAATTCTTTTTTGCTGTTTGGGAAAGGGTTAATGAATTGACAACCAACATTTTTTCCTTTTCCTTTAATATGTTCTGTACAAATTTGCAACCAAATATTATAATCATTAACATTTATTTTCTTGTCTATAACATTTTTCAAATGGTAAAAGTCTTCAATTTAGTTCTTCTGGGAAATGATCAACAAATGTGTAAGAAAAGGGAGGGTATAATGATAATACAGGGTTCATACAGACAGCCAATGCCCAAATTCAAGTACTTTTTAAGCACTTTTTAAGCACATAATTCCATTTTTCAAGCACATTTCTTGAAACACCAGTCTTTAATGATGGTCTTCAGCAAAGAGTGCTGCAGTCCAAATAAACGCTTCCCTGCCAAATTTCTTACCTTCAAGAGGGCATAACTCTTGCAAAGAAGTTGGAGGGGAAGGAAGAAATGCAAAAGTGTCAGTGTCTGACGAAGGCTTGTTCAAGATCGTATCTTCAATTTTTCACCAAAATAATTCTCAAGTGTAGATCTACTTTTTACCATGAATGTAGTCATTCAATCATCTTTAAGCACGATTTAACAAATTCAAGAACTTTTAAAGAGAGGGATCAAAATCAATCACTTTTAAGCACTATTTTTTGTTTTTAAGCACTTTTCAAGAAACAGGCTCAAATTTAAGCACTTTTCAAGACTGTGCAAACCCTGTAATACCTACCACTTGCTCAATTTCCCCAGCTTCTTCCCTTGGCATTCTATTATTGATATCATCATACAGTCTCAGTCCCACTTTCTGCTGATGAGTAAGATTGGCTTTTTCTCTGAGATCATCTAGACTTCTCATACCCTGTAAAATTCAAACTATTTTAATTCTTTCCCAAACAACAAAAAGTTGGACTGTTCCAATCTAAGGAAAAATAATTGGATAAAAATCTAAAATTTACTGCAAAATATCAAAAGTTAATAACTAATGTATGATTTCAAATGTTTTGCATTTAGCAAGTCTAAATGAAAATGTACTTCTACAGAAAATGTCTAAGTCATATTATCCTTAAATGCCCTTGGAGAGCCAAGAAATTTCCTCTTGCAAAACTCCAGGCCACATTGATTTTTCATACAATTTTTTCTTCAAAATCTTTCTAGCCCTTAGAGAGGGTTGTGCTTACGAGAGAGTATCTATCAAATTATCTCCCTTGGATGACTTTGAAGAGCAAAAAAATTTTCATGCAAAACTATAAACCATGTTGATCCTTCATATTTATTTTGATTGAAATTTATCTAGCTTTTTATGAGTAGGCATGCTTATAAGAAACATGGACATACAGGCAGAGGGCAATTTCTAGTATACCTTCCAAACTCTGTTTAACGGTGGTACATGTATAATGTAACACAATTTAAGCATGAGCTGTGTATTATTAATCTCACCTGTTGGTACCAGGCTCTAGCTGTCGTAGCGCCGGCACCCCAAACATTCATGAACGTCTCTATTATCTTAATCTCATCATTGGCTTTAAATTCATTCAGTTTTCGTAACTGTCCACTTTCTGCGATCTCCCAGATTTTCTCAGCGAGTCTCTTACCAACCCCTGGTAGTGCTAAAGCTTCCTGAAAATAGATTAAAAACTTAGGCTTGGTTTTATAATCATTAACCCATTCCAACATATTGACGCCCCACTAGATAAAGATTGTGGAAAACGCTCTTCATTTTCCACAATGTTTTCTAAACTCAAAAAGAAAACATTTTTGAAATTTCATCAACTTGAAATTGTTGTCTGCAATATGTTTTAACTTGGACCAATCTAAAATTCTGCAATCTGGTAATTAAACATGCAAAGGAAGAGCTGACAGAGCGTGCTGTTATAGAATTACTAAGTCAAGAAGATGAGTTTGTGAGATATCAATATCCCCAAAAAGTAACATGTTGACAGTTTTACCATATTCTGTCTGTGACAGGAGTTATCTATCTTAGACCATTTTTCCTTTTCCATTTGACCCTAAAAGACCATCTGACTAAATTTCTGTCATAGAGGAAAGGTTCAATCAAATAGCAAAAAGGTCTAAGATAGATAACTCCTGACATGCCAGAAAATTCTAGTGGGTGTTATTTCCCTTTAACCAATTCCTAAACAAACCCTGATTTTGACATCTACAATAGAAATAGATAAAGTAAGCATAGAGGCAAAAGAAGAAAATACAGATCATCAGGATATTTTCTTATTTTCCCTCAATACATGCATTGCCTTTGATACATTGTACGCCGATCCAATCTTTATCTACAACCAATTTATCATCTGCAGCATGTTAAAATTTCACGGTGGATAATCACGTGATACAACACAATCATAAATATTTTTGTTAATACTTGACCAATTTGAATTCAGATTGAAGCAGAGAAGTTCGAAAAATGTCAGAAATAAGCTATGCGAGGTAGATTTTTGAAAAATCAATTGATGAAAAAGTTATTGAAGATAAACCAAAATTTTGGTTTATCTTCAATAACTTTTTTATCAGTTGATTTTTCAAAAATCCAACATGCTCATCTAATGCATGACTTATGTCCACCTTCTCTGCTTCAAACCAAATTCCAATCAGTCCCGTATTGATAGAATTATTGAAGATTTTCTGAAATTGTTGCATCACAAGATTATCCACTGTGAATCTGACCAGTCAAAATATGTGTTGTTTTGGATACAGCTGATACGCAATACTCACTTCAAAACTAGAGACAGGTTTCTTTTGTCGCCTGAGAACTTGTATAGCTTTCTGGTAACCAAAGGCTCTCCATTTATCATTGGTGCTTTCATACGTCTTAACCATCTCCTGAAAAAGCAAATTATGGTAGAATTGCCAGATGATGATGATGATGATGATGATGACAATGATGATAACGATAATTGAAAATGAAGAAATTGATTGCGAGAAGCATTCCCACAAACGTTGCTTCACAGAGAAAGACCAAATAATGCAAATTTCATTTACTTGAAAATTGTCCTCTGCAGCATCTTTGAATTAGGACCAGTCTAAAATATTGACATTTGGAAAAGGGTTTAACCCTTTCCCAAACAAGACCTGGTTTTGACGCCCCTAATAGAACAGGCTTGGGAAAACATTAAAACAAAAGAAGAAACTGCTGATAACCAGCAGTTTCTCCTTTTGTCTCAATATTTTCTGTGCTATATTTTACACAAATCATATCTTTATCATCATCACTTTTGTTGTCTTCAGCAGCTTTCAAATTGGATCGCCCTAAAATTGTGTCGTTTGGAAAAGGGTTTTTAACACCAGTAAGGGCCACAGTTCTAACAAACCTGTAATTTATCTGTGATATGTTGGTTTGGATTTTCAACTGCTACCTTGGAGGATTGTGCACACACCCAGTTTCCTTTCTGCAAGAGATAAAACAGTTTACAGGCCCCATTGACAAAATTTTCGACTAGTCCAAGTACAGACATGAACATTGCAACTGAGAGTCAAAGTATGGGATACTCTCATATTAATCTTACACATAATTATACGGGTGAAGCCCGCAACTTGTTGTGGGCGAAGCCCGCCTATAGGTCACGGGTAATTATGATGACAAATATTGACATACCCATACAACTTTGTGGCGGCCATTTTGTTTTTATTTTCATGGGGCATTCATGGACTAACTCTCGAAAACTACTTCCGGTTGCCGTTTTCCTCGTCCCTAAATCCACTGTTTGATGACTAGTCAACTTTACGTGGTCTTATGGGAAAATATAACAAAAGCTAATAAAAACATCACCCACCAAAATTTCTCGTAAAAGTCTGTTTCTTATAACGGTGAAACGCGTTTGTACAACATCTAAATAAGATATGGCAAAGAAATATACAAGTTTCGTATCCACCGCGTTTTATGACACAAATGACGTCATCAATATATTTGCGCATAATGTCACGCGCACTCGCGCGGGGGTTTTAATACGACGCAATGGTACATTTCTGTCTACGCGTCCCGTTATTTAATCGACACGGATACGCCGTTTTAACCCTATCCCAATTGGCGTTAAAAACTACAATACACTTTTCAAGGTGACTCAGAACTCATGATAATTGATGAAAATGGAGGGGAAAGAAGACATTCTAATTAGAATATGATCAGCAAAACATTTTCTCTCAAAACATTTCCCTAGTTTTTAGAATTTTGACCACTCGATCATAAAGACATGAAAGCACTGTGACATTGCTCTTATCATTCTTCTTTTAACCAAAACATTCGCAATCACAGCCTCTCATTATTTAACCCTTTTCTCTCTTTTATTTGAAGACAGATAAGCGACTGTTCAGAAGTTGCCATTTGACAGTGTAAGAAAGTAGCATAATTATGTCATCAAGATAGATTTATGCTTGCTTCGCCCGTGTTTAGGCTTTGCCTATATTCATATTATCAATGTATATGTAACATCCAATTTGTATAGATGCAGCAACAATTTCATCCTAAAGGAATGTACATGAAGTTAAAACCTGTTTAACTGAAGCAGTATTAATCAATACTTTATAGTATTCTAAACTATAGAATAGTGTAGAAGACAACAAGTCAGAAAATGATCTAAGAATTTGTTTTTTGGAAAACATATATATATATATACCAAAGTTGTTCCATGCAGTGGAAACAAAGAATCAAGCCCTTACCGGAAGATTTTTTACATTTGATGTGGATGTACTGGATATTTCATCATCAGACAGATTAGACGGACCATGATCTTCTTGATCACTCGGACAATAGTCACTATCTTCGTCTGAATGTCTTGCACTTGTCATTTCACTGTGATGTCCGAACATCATACCGACTTTCGGAAAATTGTGTTTCTCTGTTTTGCTTTCTTTCTGTTCTACATCTTTGTCATCTTTATCCATTATTTTTATTGCATCCTTTTCCTCTTTATCTGAAATTTCTTTGGATTTCTGCGGCATTTTCAACATAAAGGTGTCTGGTTCAACAAGCTTCTTCTCTCTAAAACATGCACTTAGCCATGATGTTTTAACAACAACAATGTCATCTTGAATTCTGTCAACTTTGAGTAGCCGAAGCAATTTTTCGGCATCCATTCCATCATCAACAACAATGTGAGAAATAGAGGGATTAAAATCGCTTTCAAGAGTGCCACCAAATTTTTTTAGTTGGTTTTCAAATATTTGTAACCTAACTTTTTGAATGCCAGCCTTCACAATGAAACCTTTAACCTGTGAAAGAAATTTGTCATCTTGAGTGTCAGCTTTAATTCTTTTACTGTCAGAGTCTGATTGATCTTTGAATTCAGTTTTTCTCTTGGATCCACTCATTTTGCTTCCTTTTGAGTACTCAGGGTACTTTCATTTTCAACAAAAATTTGGCTCAACGACAGTTTACAGAAAGGAGCGAAAATAACCGACACGCCTTGTGATGAATTTTCAAACTTGATGAATAAAGGAGATCGTGGATACAATATTGTACAAAATCAGTCAATGTACAGCCAATAAATGATGAATGAATGTGAATGACAGCTAAGTAGGATTTCTTCGTCGTTGGTAGTTATTTCCCTTGACGAAGGTTCGCAATTTTTCGGACAATGAAATGCGAGGGAATAAAACCAAGTAATCCGAATACATCAGTTGTCAACAAATCGATCTGAATTTTGACATTGCGGTTGTCAAACAAATTCACAACGCAAAAGAAGGATTTTAAAACAATGACAGCGAAAAATCAAAAGCAAGAAATGAATGGACACGGCAGTGATGTCGTATTTGAGCGTGTAAGGATTGATTCATTGCCGAAATTTGCAGAACTAAGATCTTTAGTCGATGATGTTGTGAAACAAAGTTCTTGGTGGGAGTTGCATGGAGTTGACTGGACTGTAGTTTTGATCTCTGGTGCCGTGATTTTTCCATTGTCATGTTTAATGATAGGCTCAGAATCACTATGGGTATTTGCTCTCGGGGTATTCCTTCAAGGATTAGCTCACAATGTTTTTGCGGCTAAAGCAGGCCATATTGCCACTCATGGTGGTTTGGGAGGTGGAAAGGAATGGATCCGATCAATGTCACTCTTCTTCGTTGAATATGTTGGATCGTTTTCGGAAGAGCTCGCCTATGCTATCCACATTAAGGAACATCACCCATACACAAACATTATCGGTAAAGGTGACTCCAGTACATGGAAAGTGCCGTTCCTGCCTTGCTACACTTACATGTTTATCGCGCCTGCCTTATTTCTACCCATCATGACCATCCTTGTGTCAATGGCTGGACTGGTTGAACAGAAAAACTTTTCCGGACTCTTGAAGTATATAATACGCCTCACAATTGGTCAAGGATTGTACATCTATTTAGTGATGAAGCTATCTGGACTGTCGCTCGCTTGGACAATCATTTCCATGTTGATCGCAAGAGGAATATTTTCCATTCCGTACATACATATCAACATATTCCAGCATATAGGACTGCCAATGTATGCTCAAGATCACAAACCAATCCGTTTGTATCAGATGTCAAGTGGAGTGCTAAATTTGGACAGCAATCCACTTTTGGATTTCGCCTTCGGACATTCACTTATCAGTTGCCATGTCGAACATCATTTGTTTCCAATGCTGTCAGACAACATGTGCTTGAAAATCAAACCGATTGTGTCAAAATTCTTGAAAGAAAATGGACTGCCATACCATGAAAGGACTTATTTCAATAGGCTGAAGTTTTTTGTTGACAAGTATGAAACTTTGATGGTAAAGGCTCCACCAATCACTCATTTTGTAGGGATACAATAATCCATTACCAGAAGGCAAAACTTTTGACAGGTCCAATTTCAAAGATGTCGCAGATGACAATTTTAAAGTGAATCAAATTTTACATTTGTTGGTCTTTCTGTGTGGAAAATATTGTGGGAAATGAGGAAAGTGCTTGTCACAAGGCTTGAAGCAATTTCTGCATTTCCCACGATGTTTTCCAAAGTATGTTTCTTGACATGTGTCAAAGAGCATCAACATGTGGCAATGGGTAAAACTGCATCAATTATTACAGATTTTGTTGGAATACAATTAATAATGACAGAGAGGGAACAATTGCATTGTGAATCAATTTGATTGTTCTGAGTTGAAAGACAATGAGACAATCCTGATGGGATTCAACTGATTGTTATAATTTGTTGCTATTTATTGATGATTATTGATTTTTTTCAAAATGTTTATTATTGTTACTGCCTTATGAACCTTTAGTTGCAACATGTTGATTCTCTTACACTTTAAATGAAAATTAAGACATTACAGGGACCTGAATTGCCTCACATTATCCGCTGCTATATGGCATGGTCAGCAGCAAAACAATATAAGGACTAGTTACATAACAAATGAACAATTATCAATGCTTTTCAATGAAAACCTCATATCTGCAGCTTGTTTTCAGCTGCAGATATGAGGTTTCTGTTGAAAAGCTATGTTATATCTGAACTTGGATGAGTGTTTTTTATGTTGTTCCTAAAGGGCATTCTTTTAATTAGCTATGCTTTATATTCACATAGTGAACTTGAATGTACAAAATTTAATTTTGCTAGTAAGGAAAAGGAACGGAAAATTTGCATGTTTTCCCAAATATTTTGAAAGAACTTTAATGAAGGATTGTCACTTTGTGATTAGATTATTTTTTCCTCAAAAGTTTTTTGACAGAAAATGAAAACTTAGTTTTTGTTCATTTCATAACATGACATTTTTAAGCTTTTATTTGACCACACATGTTTTAAAAGATTTTTATTCATACAGATATTTATATTTTTAATTGGCATAGCCTGGGAACAAATGCATTTTTACATGACATTCAGATTGATTTTTTAAACCCTTTCTCATAAAACTAACATTTTACAGTGATCCAAATTGAAAGCTGCTGCAGCTCTAGATCAAAAATGGACATGTAACAGACATGAAATTTGTGTACATTATACCATAGGAAGTATTGAGACAAAGGAGAAAAGGCTGATCATCAACATTTTCTTCTTTTGCCCCCAAATCTTCCGAAGATCTGTCCATTAGGTGGGTCAAAAAGTTAGCATTGATTGTCTGTATGCACAGTTTTAGGAATCTTAATTCCAGGAGGGCCTTTTCTGGATGTCACCACTTAAATAATTTAGAATAGATATCCTGCATTTGATATGTTGCTAATTGTTTACCCTTTTCACATTTCCAATTGTTTAAGCCTTTCCCAAACAAGTACTGAGTTCTATTCTAGAGACAAGTTTATATAGCATTGAATGAAAACAAGAAATTGATTACTATCAGACTCAGTCTTTTCTCCTTTTCTTTCAATATTTTTGTTGCTATATCAACTGTCTTCTCTTCATCACACTGATTTAGTCTTCTAGAACACTTCTGACTTTGGACCAAATTAAAATTTTTCATTTAGAAAGGGGTTAAACCTTTTCCTAGATTAGAAAATTGTATATACAGTAATAATACTGATCTAAGTTTTACTCTAGACACCAGGGACATTAACACTGGTGGTGAACTAAAACAATTTTCGCTACAACAAGGTATAGATATTTTGCGTTTAAATGTGAGTTTATAGATTTTTTTTGTAATGACTATGAACTTGTCCTAAAAACAGACCAGGTTTACGGTTTTGTATTGACAAACTGTCAGTGTTGTTATAAAATCTCGTAACTACTGTATTTCATAACAACACTGACGGAATACATTGATCACGAAAAAACGTCTTTCGCTTTGGCCGTGTTCACCACCAGTGATTAAGGAACAAAGAAAAAAGTTTGTCAATAGTTTTCTCTTTTTCATCACTGCCCTTTTAATTTGAGTTGGTCTTCATACATGTAATATTTCTTATGTTGGGAAAAATTTAAACATTTTATGCATGAGTTATCATCATTGAATCTTCTTGACAAGGGCAATTAAGTGTATATTTCCTTATTTCTTGCATCAATTGAGTACATTGATTGATTGTTCTTTTTCCTTGTACAGAAATCTACAGTGTTTGCAGTTCATATATATTAGATTTTAGTTATATCAATAATCACATACCGGTACATGTAATGTTGTGCATGGTAATTTGAACATGATCAAAGTATTTCTATCAATTTCTGTGATAATCTATCCCTCATGACAAGAAAATGTAACTTTCTCAATCAAGACCTGGCTTTGAGGCAAAAGAAGAAAATGCTGATAACAAAGGGTTAAGAGTTATTGTGCCTTGATTACACTTTTTCCACACTTGCATCAGCTTGGAGGCTTATGTGTTTTTGTATGTGTCTGCGCTTCCTATTTGTGTTAGCTTATGTGATCAAAAACAGGAGATGAAAAAGATACATTGCAATTGAGCTCAATTTTTCTTTTGCTATAAATGTTGCCAAAGAATTGCTTTTAGTTGGTTTTGTTTGAAATGTTTTAACAGCAGCTTAACCCTTTCCCAAACAAGACCTGGTTTTGACGTCCCTTATAGAAATGGCTTTGGACAACATTGAGACAAAGGAAGAAACTGCTGATAACCAGCAGTTTCTTCTTTTGCCTCAATATTTTCTGTGCTCTATTACACACAAATGTTATCTTTAACAACATCTATTTTGTCGTTTTCAGCAGCTTTCAAATAGGAAAAGTCCAAATTTTGGCCTTTGGGAAAGGGTTAACCCTTTCCCAAACTGCACAATTTTAGGGTATTCCAATAGGAGTTGAAAAAGACAGGATTTGGGTATGTACCAGTAATATAGCAAAGAAAATTTGGGGGCAAAAGGGGAAAATGCTTATAACCATTTTCTTCTTTACCTTTAATGTTTTCCCAAAAACTTTCTCCCATGGATGTCAAAACTGTGTCTTGTTTGGGAAAGAGTTTAATATGCTGTAGTGAAAATTTTCAAAAGTTAGCCAATTGTTTTGTAAAGCCATGTTTAGTAAATGTTTCTTTTAAGCTCATTGTTTTCATTAATGGCACACAATTTCAATTATTTAATCACTTTTAATACGATTTTATGTTCTTGTTCCAAAAAAAAAATAGTCATTCAAATTTATTTCATTTGTTAATTCTTAACACATTGTCACTATATGATTGTACATTTTTTAGGTCACCTGACCGAAGGTCATGGTGACCTATTGCGACCGTGTTTCGTCCGTCGTCGTGCGTCGTCCGTCGTGCGCCGTGCGTTAACTTTTAACATTTTCGACTTCTCCTTGAGAACCATTGGTCGGATTTCAATCAAACTTGGCAGGAGGCATCCCCATGGAAAGTCGCTCCAGATTTGTACAAATCATGGAGTTACCTCCCTTTGGGGCCCCATAAGGGGCCAAAAAGGGGTTAAATAGGGTACATTTTAAAAAATCTTCTTCTCATGAACCGACTGTTGGATTGGATTCACATTCAGTATTTAGAGTCTTTAGGGCAAGGACAACAAAGTTTGTACAAGAGAAAAAAATCCATCTTGAAATGGCCGTGCTGGGGAGGGGGGATAGGAGGGGGGGGGGGGTCGCGTTATTAACTTAACATTTTCGACTTCTTCTTGAGAACCATTAGACAGATTTCAACCAAACTTGGCAGGGAGCATCCCCATGGAAAGCCGCTTCAGATTTGTAAGAATCATCGAGTTATCTCCCTTTGGGGCCCCATAAGGGGCCAAAAGGGGTTAAATAGGGTACATCTTAAAAAATCTTCTACTCATGAACCGACTGTTGGATTGAATTCACATTTGGTATTTAGAGTCTTTAGGGCAAGGACAACAAAGTTTGTGCAAGAGAAAAAAATCCTTTTAGAAATGGCCATGCTGGGGAGGGGGGATGGGAGGGGGGTCGCGTTATTACTTAACTTAACATTTTCGACTTCTTATTAAGAACAATTGGACGGATTTCAACCAAACTTGGCAGGAAGCATCCTAATAGATAGCCGCTTCAGATTTTGTACAAATCATGGAGTTATCTCCCTTTTGGATCCCATAAAGGGCCAAAAAAGAGGTAAATTGGGTACATCGTAAAAAATTTTCTACTTATGAGCCGGCTGTTGCATTGGATACACATTTGGAAGTTAAAGTCTTTAGGGCAAGGACTACAAATTTTGTACAAGAGAAAAAAATCCGTCAATATATGGCCGTGCTGGGGATGGGGGATGGGAGGGGTTCGCGTTATTACTTAACTTTGAACATTTTCTACTTCTTTTTGAGAACCATTGGACAGATTTCTACCAAACTTGGTAGGAAGTATCCCCATGGGAAGCCGCTTCAGATTTGTACAAATCATGTAGTTATCTCCCTTTGGGGCCCCAAAAGGGGGTAAATAGGGTACATATTAAGAAATGTTCTATTGTTGGATTGAATTCACATTTGGTATTTGAGTCTTTAGATAAGTTTGTACAAGAGAAAAAAAAGACTGTCAAGAAATGTTGGTGCTGGGGGGATGTTGTGCTATTAGTTAACTTTTAACAGTTTCCTTAACTTTTTCTGCTCATTTGATTCAGGTGACCGATAAGGCCCTCTGGGCCTCTTGTTTTAAAATCTGAAGTAATAATTTGCATTTATAATTTCACTGACCTTATATTCAAAATAAATAACCTTTCAAATCCATTCTCTCTTTTAACCCTTTCCCAAGCAAGACCTGGTTTTGTCATACATAGCAAATTGGATTTGGAAAATATTGAGGAAAAAGAAGAAATTGCTGATACTCAACAATTTCCCCTTTTGTCCCAATATTTTCAATGCTATATTGTACACAAATTCTTTCTTTATTTACATCAATTCTGACATCTACAGCAGTTTACTAATCTGCCGTTTGGGAGAGGGTTAAGGTGTTCCGCACAAAACTGTTGTAAATGCATTATACAATTATATGCATTTACAATAGTTTTGCACAAAGTCTGCAACTAATGTTTAAAAAGGTCATGAACTTTTCCCTGAACGAGACCTGATTTTGATGTTTGGAATATTAAACACTTTGGAATACTTTGAGACAAAAGATGAAAATATTGATCATGATGACCAGCATTTTCTCCTTTTGCCTCAGTATTTTATGTACTAGATTGTACAAAAATTCAATCTTTATCAAGATCCATTTTGTCATCTGCAGTAGCTTAAAAATTGGAAGTGTCAATTTTTGCAATTCGTGAAAGGGTTAATGATCAATTAAGCATAAGATTCATTGCCTGACATTTCTTAGCATTTAACATGACACAAATATGGCTGCTTTTCAAGAAAAACTTTGTAACTGCAGCTTAAAATAAGCTGCAGTTACAAGGTTTTTCTTGTAAAGCGTCAATATATTATAATGCCACTGGAATATGGATTATAAATGGATCTTTATTGCATTTAGCCCTTTCTGGTTATCAGCAATTTTTATCTATTCTCTAAATATTTTCCAAAACTAGCCTCTTTTTATCCCAGACATAAAAAAATCTTGTTTGGGAAAGTGGTAAGTAATGAAGAGGCTACATGAGAAGAGCATAGCGAGGGCTCATGGCAAAACTATTGTAAATATATATTTATCAGATATTCATTTTTTGTATTTTCTGAATCTTTAGGAAGGAATACATTATGTTTTCTAATATTGGGTTTCAATTCTGTATTAGTAAGATATTGAGAATTAAAAAAATGTATCATCTCTTTAACTTTGAGAAAGTTATTAAGTTTTTTTCCCTTTCTGTAAAATTTTACAAAATGTAGTTACAATAGTTTTGCACTAAGTCCTCGATAACTATTGATCAGACTGCACTTATTGTTGACTTTTTGCATTTATTTGTAGTCTGATCTAGATCCATGTTGGGCTAAAATGCTATTAGGGTCCTATTTTGATGGCTCAGCGCAAAACAGTTGTAACTGCCTATATGTTTATAGACAGTTACAACCATTTCACACTGAGCCATTGATTTGTTTACCATATCCGAGTTGGCAGATTTTAAGATCGGTTCAATATTCTTTCTTTGTTGTTTTTCGTACATCTGTAAATGATCTCATTTCATGTGATTTTAATTTTTGTATATAATCTTGCAGTTAATCAAAGTTTAATGTTGTCACGAACAAATAACTGGTACATCTTACTCAGTGAAATTTGAATAATAAGATTGCTTTTCGTCAAAAACCTTGTAACTGCAGTTTGTATTGTAACCCATTACCAGATGACAAATTTTTTTGACTTGTCCAAATTCAAAAATGTTGCAGAAGATTATTTCAAGTCCATGAAATTTTACATTCTTGGTGTTTCTGTGTAGAAAAAATTGTGTGAAATGAAGAAATTGCTTTGTTGAGCAATTTCTTCATTTTCCACAAGATTTTCGAAAGCCTTTATCTTGTAGGACGTAAAAAAGCGTCACTATAGCTGCATCATTAGCATTTTTTCTTCCTCATTACATGATTCTTTTTTTTTTTACTCTTCTCCTTCAGGGATGACAAAAACTTGGCATTTTTTATGAACAATTTTTTAGTTATAGTTGCGCTTATTTGTTGATATTCACTTAAAGCAATGCAATCAAAATGTCTCAATTACACTTGAGGGCTTAGCTCAGAACTAAAGTAAGCAGGGTTTTCCCAGAAAAAATATAAACCTTTAGTGGACAATTATTATGGAAGTTTTCATCACAACCCCCAAAAATATTGTCTGTGCAATGATTATGGAATCGATGCTTTTCAACAAATATCTCGTAACTGCAGCTTAAAACAAGCTGCAGTAACGAGGTTTTTGTTGAAAAGCGATAATATTTAGAAATCAAATGAACTTAACCCTTTCCCAAACGAAAACTTGTTTTGACATCCCTAACAGAAAAGACTTTGGGAAAACATTGAGGCAAAAGAAGAAACAGCTGGTGACCAGCACTTTCTCCTTCTGCCTAAATATTTTCTAGGCTATAACATGCATATTTTTTCCTTTTGATATTTGTTTTGTCGTCTGCAACCCCTTTGAATTTGGACCACCCTAAAAAATTTTGTCTTTTGGGAAAGGGTTAAAATAGTTATGAGCTATGCCATCTTCAATGCAGTAATTCTGTGTTATTATTCATTTTTACTTCTGTTGATATTGTTTTGTTGATTTTCTTGTTATTTCAAAAGATATTTTACTTGTAAATAAAGTAATTCTTTATCACTCTGTTTTATTGTTCACCATTTCCCAAACTGCGTCCATACCCATTTGATAGCACACCTGATTCAATCACTGATTAGATCTATGGGCAATATCCTTTTTGATAATAGTCTCCCACCAAAAGGTGGATTATTGTTATTTGGGTTTGGTGTATTGGGGTTTTACTCCGTTTTCAACTATGAAGGTCATATTACGGCAGCTGGAACACCTTACTATGGATTCCTGGTATTTCTCTCACCAGTACTAACACAAGAACCTAACTGAGCCTCCAGCTGCACCGCCACATAGGTTCATGGTATCAAATCATTTATGGGTGACATTTTTGTCAGAAAGGGTATTTGCTGCCGTCAGGTATCAAACCCGAGACCTCTCGAATGAGAAGCAGATGCACTACCAACTGCGCCATGGCCATGGCAAATTGTTATTTGGGATGAGCAGCTGGAGGCTGAAATGGCAAGAGTTAAAGACGGATCCAAATCTAATTTGCTGCAAATGAAGAAATGAGCATCAATAAATATGTAATTTGTGTAAAATATAGCCCAGAAAGTATCGAGACAAAAGGAGAAAATGCTGATTATCAGCAGTTTCTCTTTTTGTCTCAATGTTTTCCTATATCTTTTCTGTTAAGGTGCCAAAACCAGGTCTTGTCTTTGCAAGGTTTAGACTATTTCCCAGTATACAAGTACAATGTATACATGTGAATTTCAATAAATATCTTTGTACATGTAATATATGGGGTTTATCAGAGTTTAACCCCTTCCCAAAACAATACATGATTATGATGTCCTTATGTTGTAAGTTGTGAAAGGATTAGACATGCCTTCAATTATTTTGTCTTGGCAAGGGTTAGAACATTTCCCTGTATACAAGAACAATATACACATGTATCAGAATGAATTTCAATAAATATCCTTGTGCATGTACTGTTTGGGGTTAACTAGAGTTTAACGCTTTCCCCAACTGCAAAAGATTAGAATGCTTATATTTGTTGCTACAGATGACATATTTGAAGTTAATACAGATAGTATTTGTGTACAATATAGCATGGAAAATACTGAGGCAAAAAGAGAAAATGCTGGTTAACCAGCATTTTCTTCTTTTGCCTTAATGTTTTCCCAAGCCTTTTCTATCAGGGATTGTTTCATTTGGGAAAGGGTTAATAATAATTTATATAAGTGTTGACCAATTTGAAGATTGACAGACTTGGACATTACCGTCAGTGAGCAATTTTGGCTCCGCACATGGTAGTAAAACCCTAACCGTTACCACAAAATGACTCGAGGTAAACGCTTTGGAAAACATTGCGGAAAATAAAGAAATTGCTTGTGGCAAGCAAATCATTTTCCACAATGTTTTCTAAACAAAAACATACAAAAAAATAAAATTACGTGCACTTGATATTGTCGTCTGTTATACCTTTTGAATTGGAAGATTCCAAAATTTTGCTGTTTGGGACAGGGTTAACAGACAGCAAAAATTTAGGGTTATCCAAATTCAAAGATGATCAGCCGACAATTCCAAGCCCATGAAATCTTACTTTTTTGGTATTTTGGGGTAGAGAGTATTGTAGGAAATCAAGAAATTGCTTGTCACAAGCAATTTTTTCATTTCTCACAATGTTATTCAGAAGCAATTGCTTGTCACAAGCAATTTTTTCATTTCTCACAATGTTATTCAGAACAATTATCAAGTTGGATGTCAAAAAGCGTCGCTGTCTGGGAATGGATTAAGGTATATATACAGAACAAAACTTTGGTGTTTCATTTGCTTTATTTCTACATTTTGTAAGTTATTTACATCAAGTATCCTTTACATTGATTTAAAAACCCCATTAGTTTACTGTGCATTTACACAATAGACAAATACCTTTTGATCTGTCCAATATTTGGATCAAGTCCAATATTTAGTTCTGAGATAAGGTGTTATGTTTAAAACTGACCAACTTAACACTTCCCTTGAACAAGAGCTGTCCGAAGACAGCGCGCTTGACTTTCTAAGTGCTAAGTATAAAGGGGGCATAACTCCAAATAGAGTGGTCCCAGGGTCATGGGCCCTGATAGTAAGGTAGAGGGTTTGATGGTGAATAAGTATTCCAAGTTTGGGTTGAATCCCTTCGATAGTATGGAAGTTATTGATGTTTGAAAAAACTTTAACCTTTGTTGCAACGCCAACGCCAACGCCGACGCCCGGGTGACAGTATACGAGGGGTGATCCAGAATTAGCGGTACTGCCTTTATAACTTCAATACGAATCCATCGAAGCCAAACAAATTTTTACAGCATGAAATATAATTTATCACTGATCCATCGACCAAATATCATCAAAATCGGACAAAAAACAAAAAAGTTACAATAAATCTAGTTTTGTATATAACGCATAGGCGGGGCAGGTATGCACCGAACGTCACGACGTCACAAGTTCGCAACGTTAAAATATATGACGTTACTCTCCACATTGTCACCTAGAGTTGCAATACATTTACTGTGACGTCCAATTTATCCACTTTACATATAGTCTAGGGGCCCGTCCCACAAAATAAATTTTTATTGGACCAATCGTCCAGAAAAAATCTGTTGGTACCAGGTGATTGTTAGTTCAATGGGACGTTAGAATAAGGTGGATGCCATAATCAAAAGTGGTGCAATTTTTTTACAAGCACTTTTCTTACCCCACCCACTTGAAATTAAGGTTAAATAGTAGTCGCCAGAAATTGTTTCTATACTACCATTTTTATCTAATTGATAAATCATTTTTATGGAAAGAAATCACATTTGAATAGTCTTCGTGATTGTAATTTTCTTATACCAAAAATCATCTTGAATTCTAAGAAATCTACAATTGTCCTTACCCCACCCACCAATTTAAGCTATGTCTACCCCCTTCTACTTCATGATGTCGTTAAAAAGCCAAAAACTCATGGATCCGCTTAAAACTGTGCAAATGCATTTCCAAGTACCCGGAAATGTTTTTAAACTTCTAACATGACATGTCATTTGATAAAAATATGTCTAATCCATGTCCGCAAGTTGATATATTTTTTGAAAATTTGAAGTTTTCTGTCGGAAATGGCTGATAGCTTATTTATTGGCAGATAATTCAGATAAGTCACAATTTTGCACCCAAATCATCGAAAAAGACTGATAGAAGTAATGTAGAAGGAGACAATTTAGAATCTGTTAATGAATTCTACTGTCCATTTTGTCCGTCCAATCGTCTGTACGTCTTTCATCTCCCAAACTTTGTGTGCTTAAAACGTAATCAATATTTACCTGTAACTTAACGAATTTCGCGTTTTCAACTGACATTTAGCGCAAATCCTTGAAAAAGAGTTTTGATTGTCAGACATTCTTAATAAATAACATGAGGACCATGATGGTCCTAAATCGCTCACCTGAACCAAGATAATATGAGCCCAAGTTTTATTCAAATCAATAAATATTTGTGACTGCAAAACTGAACACTCGTAAACAACAGTTTTGTCAAGTTCAAGGGAAAGCAATTAAAATTGTTGGATCATGATCAGGCTGAAAACTGAACCATATCTTGTGGTCACTTACATTTTGTCAACATTTTGTATCGACCGATCAACATGTGTGTCTTTTGCAATGAAAACAAAGTCAAAAATGGTCATTTTGTCAAAATTAAAGGCTTATAACTCAGGATGTCAGATTCACATTAACACTATAAAATATATCTCACAGTCACAGACTGAGATTTGTCTAGCTTGGTCAATGTTTGTGGTAGCTAGGGTGACAACACGATCGAAAAAGTCAATTTTACAGAATTCAAGAGCAAATAACTCTAGACTTTCTATCCTGACTAAATAACTGAATGCCAAACTAATCCAAACTCTCGTAGTCGTTATCTTGGTGTCCAAGTTTTGTCTTGATTGTTCACTATGTGTGGTTTTTAGAGTAAAAACAACGTCGGAAACATTCTACCCATCAAATATCGTCTTGATTTGTCCATCTATCTGGTTATTTGACTGAAAATAAAGTCAAAATGGAAAGTTTGATCGATTCAAAGGAAGATAACTTAACAACTTCTGGTCCAATTATGTCGAAATTTGTATTCACCTTATGAGAATGGTCACCAACATTATGTTTTAGTTTTTTGTCTCGACTGGCCAAAATTTGTGGTTGTTAGAGTAAAACCAAAGTAAAAAAACATCAGTTTTTATCAAATTCAAGGGCACAAAAACACAGCTTTCTGATCCTGCCTGACTGAAATTAAAATCATTCTATATCTTATGGTCAACAAGATTGTGTCCAAGTTTCATTTGGATTGGTCATTAAGTGTAGATGCTAAAGTGTAAACCAAGTCGGAAATAGTCTATAACAGCAATTTTGTAAAATTCAAGGGCATATTTCATGACTTCCAGTCCCGATCATTCTGAAAATTATACTAGTCTTAGATCTTATGGTCACCAACATTGTATAAAAGTTTCATTTGGATTAATAATTAATTGTAAATACTAAAGTGTAAACAAAATCAAAATATTCGAAAACGGCAATTTTGTAAAATTCAAGGGCATATAACTCATGACTTAATGTCCCGATCATTTTGAAAATTGTAGTCAATTGAGATATCATATTCCCTATCCTTATGTATAAGTTTCATTTGGATTGGTCAATAAGTATGCTAGAGTGTAAACGGAGTCGAAAATAGTCGAAAATGGCAGTTTTGTAAAATTCAAGGGCATATAACTCATGACTTTATGTCCCGATCATTCTGAAAATTGTACTCAATCGAGATATTATAGTCCCAATCCTTATGTATGAGTTTCATTTGGACTGGTCAATAATTATACACTCTAGATTGTTAACGGAGTTGAAAATAGTTGAAAATGGCTATCTTGTAAAATTCAAGGGCATTATGACTCATGATTCTGAAAATTGTGCTCAGTCGCGATCTCATGGTCAACAATATTATGACCAAGTTTCAAATTGATTGGTCTCTAGTTGTAGACACTAAAGTGTAAACGAAGTCGTAAATAGTCGTAAAACGGCAATTTTGTAAAATTCAAGGGCAAGTAACTCATGAATTTATCTCCCGATCATTCTGAAAATTGTACTCATCTGAGATTTTTTGGTTCCAATCGTTATGCATAAGTTTTATTTGGATTGATCAATATTTGAAGATTCTATCTAGTGTAAATCAAGTCGTAAATAGTCGAAAATGGCAAATCTGTTAAATTCAAGGGCATATAACTCGCGATGTTCTATTCTGATCATTCTGAGAATTAAACGCATTAGAGATCTTATAGTCAGCAACATAATGTCCAGGTTTCAACTTGATTGGTCAATATTTATAAATGCTAGAGTGTAAACAAAGTCTAAAACAGTCAAAAACGGCAATTTTGTCAAATTCAAGGGCAAATAACTCATAATTTTCTTGTCCGATCAGGCCGAAAATCACACCCATTTGAGATCTTATGGTCCTTATCATTATGTAGAAGTTTCATTTTCATTGGTCAATATTTGTGGATGCTAGATGGTAAACAAAGTCTAAAATAGCTATTTTTAATGTTCAAGGGCAGATAACTCAGGACTTTCTGGTCCGATCTGGCCAATAATCAAACTCATTAAAGAACCTATTATCATACTTGTTCTGTTTAAGTTTAATGAATATTGATTTACTTTTGCGAGAACTAGATTGCAAACATGTTTTGTCATAAAGCCTTTCTTTGAACATGCCCTTATTGGTGGTATGAGTTGTCTGTCCCCAGAAAAAAATCACACCGACATTTGTTGCAAAAGTCATCCTGGAACGAAACCTAATTGACTTCAAAATATCCCTATGATGTCTAAACTTTTCTATCATCAACGTTTAAAAAGATAATAAAGTTTGAAAAAACTTTTCTTAATTATTTTAGAGTTATTTTTCTATTTTGGTGAATGAACATTTATTATGGCAATTACGGTAAATGTGTTTTAAAAACCGACTATTATATTACTAATTATTTTTTGGCATACATAATATTTCAATAAAAACATAAAGTTATTGAGGAAAAAAGTCACAGAAAAAAATTTGACGACAATTTCGATTCATGGTCAACTAAAAAACTGTTTATTTCATTTTTGGGTGGGTAGAGTTATCTGCCCCTGGAAAAAATCTGCACCACTTTCAGTTCTGGCATCCACCATAAAATAAAGCCCCAATGGTTACCCTAACTCACTGTACCATCGGAATCTTTCTGGACTATTGGTCCAAAGAAAACCACTTTCTAGGCCTCTTTTTGGGGTTGGCCCCTAGACTAATATCCATGTAACATTGATGGTCGATTGTAGAAAACATCCATTGAATGTCTAGAGCTATTTCATCAATGTCATTGAAACTAACATTTCCGTACACATTTCATACAGGGAAATATCCAAAATTCCACTAAAGCTTAAACTGATGAAAAGGAACAATTTTAGTTTTCTTTGGTTGGGAATGAGACAGGTGACACCCGTTGCTGTAATTTTAAGTGTTTTTATGTCATACAAGTGCACCTGAATTAATCTGTTGTTGGGATTTTATCACGGAATTTGCTTCTTTATGTATCTTTGATCCAGATTTTTTCAATGCCTGTACACGTTTCCCAGAATTTCTGTATTAGGTAGATATGACATCCACTGACAGCTAAGCCTATTCACGTTAAGATTATCTGTCAGTATTAAAAACTCTCTACCAGAACTTCTAACATAAGGTCCGTCTTGTAACAAGATGTATTTGATGGCGAAGCGTGATCTCAAATGTTGACGCCCTTAACCGCTTTAGTTGACGTCACGTCAAGACTGCTTCTCTAGCTAATACCCCCTTTCTTTTCCTACATTAATGCTCTTCCCTTTTTGAAAATTCGGTACCAAACAATTGTGAAAATTCTAATTGAGAATGTTTTATGAGATTTTCTACATTATTTTGTAAGTATCGAATATGGAATATCCACGTTCTACGCAAAACTAAAAAAATGCGCACGTTCGAATACTCTACCAACGTCATAGTCGACTTTTATCGCAAAAGCATAGTGGTCCACAGTTCTCCTGTTTAGCCAGAAATAGCGTTCAAATTTTGGTTATAGAATAGCACGAAGTTATTTTTGATGTTCACAACATCTCAGTAAAATCGTTTAGTTAAAAAGGGTTGAAAAAACATATAGAGTATTGAAAAACCAAGTTATTCTACCCCTGCCCCGCCTAACCGCACCTTGGTTGCTATGGACACGCTTTCCACATGGACGCAATTAAAAGACAATGGTAATATTTCCGTATCGTGTGAAATATGAATAGTACTTGTATTGTGCCAAATTTCATCAAGAAAAACGCACAGATATTAATTTTAGAGCATCAGTACCGCTAATTCTGGATCGCCCCTCGTAAGCTCTCATTTTCTTCGAAAACTCCAGCTAAAAATGCCTGGCTTTGACACCCTTGAAAGAGAAAATTTTGGAAAATATTCAGAGAAAAGAACATTCTGATGAAAATATTTTCTGTTTTTCTCCATATTTCCTTCAACACAACATACATTTTTCTTTTCCCAAAATCTATTTTATCATTCGCATCTCCTTTTTATTCCGACCATCATTAAATGTTGTCGTTTTGGAAAGAGTTAACAGACAATCAGGTTAGATTCATAGTTCACAAATTGTGCAATCAACTGCCTGGCCTTGCCCATATCAATATTATCAAAGCTATTCACAGGCAAAGTGCATAACTGGTGTAAGTTCATATAACACTGTGTGAGTACTGATATTAGTTATGCACTACACATTCAACCTAGATCTAATTAACCCTTTCCCACACAACTACAAGAGCTTCGCAGAACGGCGCATATACGCCCGAGAGGGGCTTGTCAGTAAAATTGGCCTTTTTTTCAATTCAAGGGTAGATAATTCAAACATGAAAAGTTATCAAAATTTTGTTTGCACAACAAGACACAATAGAGATTCATTGTGGCTAGTTTGATTAAATTCTGGTTGAAACTGTAGAAGTAGCGCACAGGAGAAAATGGGCATTTTTGAGAAAATGGGCATTTTTCCTTAAATTCAAGGGCAGATAATTCAAGAACGAAAACAGTTATCTAAATTCCGTAAGCCATGTGCACAACTAAACAACGTGGAGATTCATTGTGGCAAGTTTGATCAAATTCTGATCATAACTGTAGGAGAAGTTGCGCACACAAGAAAAAGGGCATTTTTTAAATTCAAGGGCAGATAATTCAAGAACGAAAAGAGGTATCTGATTTCCGTAAGCGAGGTGCACAACTAGACACTATGGAGATTCATTGTGGCAAGTTTGATCAAATTCCGATCAAAACTGTAGGAGTTGCGCACACAAGAAATTGCTAACGGACGGACAGACGGACGGACAGACAGACAGACGAGCGGGGCCATAACATAATACGACCCTTCGGGCGTATAAAAATTCCAAGGAGAGGCAGACGACAGAATGTCAGAAAGGATGATAAAAGTATTTTCCATGATATATTGTACACAAATCCTATCTCCACCAAAATATATTTTGTCGTCTGATGCAGCTTTCAATTCGGCACAGTCCAAATGTATGCTGTATAGGAAAGTCTTAAAACAAGAGCATTTCAATTGTGACAAGTGATAACTTACATGTACAATACAAATAATACAGTCTTGCACTAAACAGAGTTATCAAACAGCTAGACTTCATTATCACTGACATGATTTTATCCTCTAACAGATAACAAAATGATAATACAAAACATTTTTCTACATAATTATCAAAGATTGTGAAAAAGGTTTCATAACTTATTTCTCTGATTTTTTCATAATAACTTGTCTTAAGAAATATAAAAAAAATATCTTGAAAACAAATTTGGCTTTTGACAAATGACTCTTCATCCAAGCATTTTAAGCTAAGCCAAAAGAAAAATTTGTTTTAAAAAATCTTGATGAATCCATATTAAAGTCATATAATTTGATGGTTGATAATCAGATTCATTTCTTAAAAAGTCCCTTTCCTTCAGTGTTTTAATCACTTTCGCTCCCACTATCACTCTCCCCCTCTTTCACATCCAGACTAAACTTGTATTCCTGATCGCAGCCCATGTATGCGTCGCTCATGAAGAACAGCGTGTAGTTATATTTGCCCGGAGATGGCGCAACATAGTCCAGCTTGACTTTAGCTTTCTGTTGTAATGTAAGACGCTTGATGGAGAGAAGGGAGTTGTTTTTGGTGTCGCCGATCACTACCCACCAGCCTTCCTCTCTTTTCTGAAAGAAACAAGAATTGTCCGCGGACATTAAAGCTCGCCCAAACGAGAGCTTGTCACAAAGAAAAGTCATTTCCTAGGTCAAGGTAAAAAGGTCATGGCCCAAAATGAAATTTTGTAAAAGTAGGTCAAGCTCCATGGTCAAGGTCACAAGGTCACAGGTCATGGTCAAATGTGAACTGTGTTGGAATGAGGTGTCCGTGTGTGAAATATCAAGGCTGTAGGTGTAAAAGGACATGAGTTATAGGCCAAGTTAAAGTTTTTTGAAAGTAGGTCAAACTCCAAGGTCAAGGTCACCAGGTCCAAGGTCATGGTCAAATGTGAAAAGTGTTGGTAGGAGGTGTCATTGTGTGAAATACCAAGGCTGTAGGTGTAAAAGGACATGAGATAAAGGCCAGGTTAAAGTTTTTTAAAAGTAGGTCAAACTTCAAGGTCAAGGTCACCAGGTCCAAGGTCATGGTCAAATATGAAAGGTCTTGGTGGGAGGTGTCCATATGTGAAATATAAAGGCTGTAGGTGTAAAAGGACATGATCTACAGGCAAGGTTAAAGTCTTTTAAAAGTAGGTCAAACTCCAAGGTCAAGGTCACAAGGTCCATGGTCATGGTCAAATGTGAATCATGTTGGTAGGAGGTGTCCATGTGTGAAATATCAAGGCTGTAGGTGTAAAAGGACATGAAATATAGGCCAGGTTGAAGTTTTTTAAAAGTAGGTCAAACTCCAAGGTCAAGGTCACAAGGTCCAAGGTCATGGTCAAATGTGAATGGTGTTGGTAGGAGGTGTCCATATGTGAAATATCAAGGCTGTAGGTGTAAAAAGACATGAGATATAGGCCAGGTTAAAGTTTTTTAAAAGTAGGTCAAACTCCAAGGTCAAGGTCATGAGGTCAAAGGTCATGGTCAAATGTGAATGGTGTTGGTAGAAGGTGTCCATATGTGAAATATCAAGGCTGTATGTGCAATAGGGCATCAGGTATAGGCCAGGTTAAAGTTTTTTAAGGCCAGGTTAAAGTTTTTAAAAGTAGGTCAAACTCCAAGGTCAAGGTCACAAGGTCAAAGGTCATGGTCTTAAATGAAAGGTCTTGGTGAGAGGTATCCACATGTGAGATATGAAGGCTGTAGGTGTAATATGGCATGAGATATAGGCCAGGTTAAAGTTTTTTAAAATGGTCAAAAAGTGGGTCAAACTCCAAGGTCAAGGTCACAGGGTCAAAGGTCATGGTGTCAAATTAAAGGTCTTGGTTAGAGGTACCCACAGGTGAAATATGAAGGCTGTATCTCTAACAGGGCATGAGATATGGGCCAGGTTAAAGTTTTTGCGGACGCTGACGCCGACGCCGACGCTGACGCCGACATCCGGGGGTATGACAATAGCTCTTCCGAGACTATCGTCCCGGGCGAGCTAAAAAGTAGTTGTAATTGAAATGATGTTGACACTGTAAAAAAGAAATCAATGTTAATCCTTTACCAAATGGAAACAATTTAAAAGTGTCCAAATTCAAAGAAGTTGCAGACGACAATTTCATGTAAAATCAATTCTACATTTACATTCTACATTGTATTTGTCTTTTGGGGTATAAAATATGGGAAATGAAGGGTTTTGCAAGTACTTTTTACAAAATAACACTTAAAAATCAAACTAGAGAGTAAACTCCGGCACAGACTAGTGCATTTATGTCTTGGTATCATTTGCTTTCCTTCTGCAACATTTTTGATTATTCCAGGTAATCAAATATTTCAGATGAAGCAGATGATTTATAAGAAAACATTTTAAGTTTTTACCTGTGGGAAAAGGGGAGCTATAACTGGTCCTGTCACTTCATCCTCCCTTTCAAGAGTAACAACTACATTTACTGTGGACCCACTACAAAACAGATACTCAAGTTCAAAAAAAACCATTTTCAGACACAGCAAAGTGGATGCATAAAGCAAAATACATATGAAAGAAACCTTAACATTTCCATTGAAAATGAAAGCAAGATAAGTAGAAAATATTGTTTTATAAACATTTCTCTTTAAGAGGCATGTAATGTTGCGGATGTTGAGAACCTTACCATGGATTTCTGTCCTTTCTCTCACCAGTACTACCACAACATCCTTTCTAAACATCCAACTGCTCTTCCATAGGTTTACGAATATACAACCATTGGTGGATGAAAAATGTTACAAAGAATATTAGCCGCAGCATGGGATCAAACCAAGGATATCATGATTGTTATTCTGCAATCAACTCTGTTATACATTGTATTTTCAGAGAGTTATAAAAGTGATTGCTATTCCAGATACTGGTGCAATACAAACATTTTTACATCTTAGGTAACTGCACTATTCTGCTTGCTCCCAAACAACAATTCTCTTGACTGGTCTAACTTCAAAAGTGGCACAGATGATTAATAAATGTAACCTAGCTGGGTAATGAGTATGTGATATTTAAACAAGAGCTGTCACTGTAAGATGACAATGCCCCCGACACCGCTTTGATTTTAAATTATGGCCAATCTATGTTCAAGGTCAAGGTCATCCAGGGGTCAAGGTCACCAAAGTATGTGCCTACAGAAAGCTAATGTACCAAGGAATGTTCTGGTAAAGTATGAAGCGAATATGTTAAGTAATAAGGAAGTTATGGCCAATGTTAAAGTTTTTGGACGGAATGACGGACGGATGGACAGACGGACGGACAGACAGACGGACGGACGGACAAGTCAAATTTATGATGCCTCCCTATCGGGGGCATAAAAACAATTTCACTAAAGAGGTTCACCTGTGAATGCTCTCTTTCTCCACCACTTCGTATTGCATTTCAATGTTTGGATATCTGTTACAGAATCTCGCAACATCCGCCATCTGTGACTCGTTCAACTTTAAAAGTGTGTCCCGATCTTCGTCTTCCATTTCCATTATATCAAATATCGTCTCAATGTTCTAGAATCAGAAAATACATAGAAAATTGTTTATATCTTATCTTCTTATCTGATCTTTTCAGATTGACACAACTTCTATAGTATTTTAAATGTGAAAAGAAATTTAGCCAACATCTACATATTCAAGTCAATAGCTTGAAAATTACTTCTTTTTCCCTCCACACATTTCAATGATAATCATGTTGAAAGATTGAACATATTGAAATCATTGTTTACCTCTTTGAGACCCAATAAACTAAAATTCCTTTTGAATCAATAAATATTTTAATATGCTGTAGTGGTTTGTACAAGCTGAGGGTTGTGTAGATTCAACATGAGCCAAAATGTATGTGTCTCTAATATCACATATGACCTTTTCCTGGCATGATTTACAGATCTCCTGTGTAAAGTGTGGAATAACTTTTTCAGGTATGAATATTTCCCCCACATGGCTTGTGTGGTCATCTAAGCATCCGAGAGATAAATATGGATCTTGATCAGACTGCACGTTTGTGCAGGCTGATCAAAATCCATGTTGATCTCAAAAGCCAGAATCCCTTTTCCATAATTCAGCTCAACAATTGACCTTTTCCTGACATGATTTACATATCTCCTGTGTCAAGTTGAATAAATGCTTTAAGTATGAATCTATTCCCCCCACATGGCTTGTGGAAAACGACCCATAATGTTCTCAAAAACCATAATCATCATATAAGAACCCTTTTCGATGCTTCAGTTCAACAATTTACCTTTTCCTGACATGATTTACAGATCTCCTGTGTAAAATGTGGCAGCTGTTTCAGGTACGAATCTTTTCCCCACATGGCTTGTGTTGTCATCTGGGCTAACTCCATAGCAGCCAGAGCAGGACTTAACCAACCGTTGCTGCTCAACACATCAACACAGGCCTGGATAAGTCTGATTGCCTGGAATGGAAAAATTGTGTATATATTTCATGTCATGAAATAAACACTATTTTCAAATACCAACATCTACATTTTATTTTATCTTAACCCTTTTTCAAAGAGAAATATTCTGGACCAGCCTAAATTCAAAAGTGTTTCAGATGACAAAATTGATACAAGGGATGGCAGGACATTTGAATATCATTGCATGGAAAGTATTGACAGAAAAAGAGAAAATGCTGGTTATCTTCTCCCTCAACACTTTCAAAAGAATATTGTAGTAGTCTTACCTTGCTCAGTATTTCCTCAGTATCCGACTGTAACTCAGCAGACAACTGCATTCGAGACAAATGAGCCTGGAGTAACAAGTTTGTCTTTACATGAGGATCGTTATATTTGGGATTCGCCAGTTTGTTCGGGAGTCGACTAGCTAGCTGTCTCAACACTGAATCTTCATGATGTCTGATCGCTATCTCTTCATACTCGGCAGCATTTGAGATGATCTCAATCAGCCCCTTTACCTTGGTCTTGGCATTCAGGGACATGCTGAATAACTCTGAAAGTCACAAAATGTATCTTTTTGAAACAATATACAAGGCAAAATGACTGGTTTAAGAAAACTAACAGCAAAACTTGACTTTATAGTTACAACTGATCAATGAAAATTTTGACAAAATTTACATGCACATAACATCAAATAACCACTTTAACCCATTACCACACAATGACTCTTTTTGACTCCCTATAAGATAATGGCTTTGGAAAACATTGTGGAAAATGAAGAAATTGCTTGTGACAAGCAATTTCTTCATTTCCCACAATGTTTTCTAAACAAAATGACCAAAAAAGTTTAAAATTCATAGACTTGAAACTGTCGTCTGCAACATCTTTGAATTTGGACCAGTCTAAAATTTCGTTGTTTGGTAATGGGTTAACCAACTTTTTATCAGCATGAGTAAGCATAAGAATTAATAGAGTTTCATTATTCTAAGAACTGAATGATGATATCATTTCTAAGTTTCCATATCAGCATAATCCTTTCTTAATAAATGTATGGACAAAGTCTTTGAGTAACAGAGCATAGCGTAAATTGCTTAGGGATCATATTAATCAGAGAAATAAAAGTATTCTAAGTTAATGCCACATATTTTAAGTAGAATTCTATGCCGGAAAAACCTTTGTAGGTAGAAAACATTGAGGGAGCAATTTCTTCATTTTCCACAATGTTTTCTAAAGCCTTTATCTTGTAGGGCGTCAAGACATCGTTATGTGGATAGGAGTAAGCCATTTAAAGACAATTTACTTCTTACCTATAGTAGTATAGTTTATATAATAGTAAGCAGCAATCATGCCCAAGTTGAGTGGTGAAACATCCATTTCTTCTTCAACACTAATACACTGAAATTCGATAATCAAATTTTGTCAACATCAATTGACAATAGAATCAAGAATATCAATCAAGCATGAAAGAAATTAAGCACTTCATCTCTTGATATAATAGTATGCAGCAATCATGCTTAAGTTTAGTGGTGACACATCCATCTCTTTTTCCACACTTATACACTAACAAGAGCTGTCACTGTAAGATGACAATGCCCCCGACACCGCTTTGATTTTAAATTATGGCCAATCTATGTTCAAGGTCAAGGTCATCCAGGGGTCAAGGTCACCAAAGTATGTGCCTACAGAAAGGTAATGTACCAAGGAATGTTGTGTTAAAGTATGAAGCGAATATGTTAAGTAATAAGGAAGTTATGGCCAATGTTAAAGTTTTTGGACGGAATGACGGACGGACAGACAGACGGACGGACGGACAAGTCAAATTTATGATGCCTCCCTATCGGGGGCATAAAAATAAATAACCAAAACTTGTTAAAATCAAATTATAGTAGAATAAAGTAAATCCATCAAGCATAACCGGTAGTGAGGCATTTCATCATTTATTTTAATTTCATTATTCATATCATCATCTTTTCATTTCATCAACATACATGTAATAAGAATGGAAATATTTTTACATCAAGTTTGTGCAAATGGAAAGATAGACAGATGCTTGCCAAAATCAATATCTTCATTTTCCACAAGGTTTTTCACATCCTTTATCTTGTGGTGGAATGATAAAAGCACCATTGTGTCGGGAAGGAATAATCTGATAAAAGCTCATTTTAAACTCCTTGCCATGTTCAGTAAGTGAAGAATATCATAAGGTTAGATAGACTACACAAATTCTTTGCTGTTAGCATGAAAATATGATGCATTCAAGTATCAGTATGATTATGTTAAATACCTTTGATTGTTCAAGATCCGAGATCATATTTTCAACCAATTCAGACAAATGATCAGACAAATGCCTGTGTGACATGCCCTGTAGATTGTAGTAGTTGGCGTTCTGTGTCAGTCATCAGGTAGTGTAGAATAAGATCAGACTGCACACATGTGCAGGCTGATCTTAGTCTATGCTGCCTGCAAAAATGCCAAGAATATGTAAGGGGCGAGAAAAATAGGGGCTACCCTGGGTTGTTTGGGAGCAGATTCCTTACCTTAGATTGTTCGAGATCAGAGATCGTATTTTCCACCAGTTCTGACAGATGATCAGACAAATGTCTGTGTGACATTCCCTGTAGGTTATAGTAATTGGGGTTCTGTGTCAAGCGTCTGTACAAGAAGGTCCATGTCAGGTAGTCGACAGCATCTTGTTTGTTTTCTATCATCTTGGTCACAATTTCTGCACTGAAGTGGTCGTGTAGGCAGTGGTCTAAATGACTCTGTGGGAAAATTATAGACAATGTTATTCAAAAACGATCCAAACTGGCTCTCTAATTTCTTGCAGACTTACAAATAGATATAAGATAATGTACAATTAGGACTCATCACCTTTGTTTGGTTTATTGAAAGTGGACTTAACAACAAAATACAGTTAAACCTAGAAATATTGAAGATAAAAAAGAAAAAACTACTTTTCTGGAGCTATTTCTCTCCATTGTTTATCATAATTTATATAGTTTTATCCCATAGCTCTGTTTGTCCATATCAGTAAGTTATAAACAGTTCAGTGTTCTCCCCAGCCCAATAAGCAGTATCGGCCCCACTACAGCTTCATGTAAATCAGTATAATGCCCCTACAGTTTCAAAAGTAACCCATAGCTTAATTTCTTTAAGATGGTCATCAAATAGATGCAGTTTAGTGCATTTCATGAAAAAATCTGATAAATATTTGCATTTTTAGAATTGTAAAAGTAATGAATGGTTATAAAAACATTATGGGAAAAGAGGAAATTGCTCAATATGAACAATTTTTTCTTTTTCCATTATGTTTTTACTCACTAATGTTTGCATAAACACTATGCTTTAAATGTTTACCGACTGCCACTACAGCTTCAAATTATTCTGTGGAGAACCCTGAAACTGATATTGCTTTGCCAAGTAGAGGCTTGAATCTTTCAGTTTGTAACTAGCACATAAAAAGTTTGAGTTTATTGGGGTTTTACGCCGTTTTCAACTGCCCGGGTCATATCGCGGAGGCTGGAGCACCTACCCATGCCCATGGATTCCTGTTGTTTCTGAAACTAGTACTACCACAACACCCTTACCGAGCCTCCAGCTGCTCCCCCACTTAGATTAACGATTTCAAACCCATTGGTGGGTGACAATTTTGTCAGAAAGGGTATTTGCAGGGGACGGGTATCAAACCCGGGACCCTCGAATGAGAGGCAAATGCGCTACCAACTGCGCTGAGGCCGCGGTCTAGCACATAAAGAGAATCCAAGCCTTACCTCTACTGGAAGTGGTTCATACAAAAACTTCTTAAAGAATTCCTTCTTTGAGCTCTGGCACAATATCACTGCCTTTCCTGAAATACAAAATAGCATCTCCATTTAAGTGCACATCTCCATTCCAAATTTTAATGAGATTTAGCAAGAATCCATTGAAAGTCAGTTTAGAAGATTATGCATTTACAGTAGTTTCACTTTGAACCCTAAAGTTTACAAGTGCTTTGTGGAGCAGCTAATATACGCCCAAGAGGGACTTGTCAACGAAATAAGGTATTTTTTTTCCAATTCAAGAGCAGATAATTCAAGAAATATAAGAGTAAAGTGAATTTCAAATGCAGCATGTACAGCTTAACATCATTGTGGCAAGTTCATCTTCCAAACTGTAGGAGTTTTGCACACAAACAATTGCAGATGGACAGACAGACAACCACAGCCCTGACTTAACCCATTACTGCACAGTGACGCCTTTTGACTCCTTCGCAAGAAAAGGCCAGAAAAAAACATTATGGAAAATGAAGAAATAGCTTAGACAAGCAATTTCCTCATTTCCTACAATGTTTTATATCCCAAAAGACCATAAAAATTTAATTTCGTTCACTTTAAGTTGTCGTCTGCAACATCTTTCAATTTGGAACAGCTCAAAATTTTGTGGTTTGGTAAAGGGTTAATATGACGCTTTGGGCATATAAAAACATACCTGCATCATCCACCAGTGGTCTGTTTGCTCTACCGACCATCTGTAACACATCCGGTACTGGGTAGTCTTCATATCTGAATCATAGATAAACAAATATGTGATGAAACAATGGTAAAGAATGAACAGATACCATGATTTGCAAATACTCCAAGTCTTTGATTCATCAAGAAGAAGTTGTCAATGCTAATGTTTGTGCGAAATTCAAAGCCTCTCACAGGCAGATTGGATAATAGTGTCTCTCTGCTGCCTGGCCATGCCCTTAGGTACTTAGTAGTGGTTGAAATATACCCCTTTTAGGATAGTTTCTCTAAATTAAAAGATTATTTTTCCAAACTAAATATTCACTGGTAAAATTTTGAATATAGACTTACTCCTAACACTTACTTTTTCATTTACAAAGGTCACTAATAGGCCTGTCCCACCTAACCGAATTTTTACACCAAATGCGTACCGAACTAAATTCGGTGTATTCGTTGAAGGTTCGTTCCACAAACGGTTTGTGTTCGGTATGTTTACGGTGGCATTCGGTGCTTTTCGTCGACATTACGCGGTGTTCGCAGACGCCTAAAAACATTTTTGAGCATGCACAAAATTTTTCAACGAATGCAGCGAATCAAAATTTCGGAATGAGTTCGGTAATCGTTCGCAGAGGGATCGGTAGGCGCGCGTCTGGCATTCGTTACTTTCGTTTTGGTGTCGGTAATAATTCGCAGACGAATTCCTGTTCGGTATGTTCGTTATGATCTCACCGAAGGACTAGCGTTTGCACTCCGATGAAGGTGCGTTTCTTTACCGAACTGGCCGAAAAGGTTAAACGAACCGCTAACGAAACACACCGATCCTGACGATGCCATTCCGAATATGACGTTATATTCGTTACTCAAACGGTAGGGTTCGTTGATGTTTGGGAACGAATTGGGGTATATTTCAGAGAAACAACGTTGCTTGTTCGACACATTCGCTACAAGTTTGTTACGTGTTCAGTGGATGGTCGGTACAAAATCGTTGAAAACCAAAGTTCACCGAATAAAATGACAACGAACACTGCGAATTTCGCACTTGACATTCGGTATGAATTCGCTGCCAATGTTCGGTAAGGTGGGACAGGCCTATAAGCCCTAATCGGTTGAAAGGCAATATGGATTTCTTTATGCAAAGCATACCATATTTTCCCCATGTCCTTTCAATAGCTATCAAGTAAAACTTTCAAAGCTACATGTCATGTAATTCCTTAGTTTACACAAATGTTTGCTTACGAGTGAGTTTTTCCGTCATAGTACTGTGTGTCCATCACGATGACCAGATGTGCTCCAATATTCATGTCCCAGGACATATTTCTGGACGCTACTAGTACCTGGACAGCACCCGTGGAGAACAGCTGCTCCACGACTTTACGTTCCAACTCATTCAGACCTTCATGGAGGTAGGCTACTCCGTTACTCAGGGTTTCCTTCAGGGTCTGTTGCAGAAAACAAACAATTGTTTGAATAAAAAATTAAAATACTTCCGTTATTAAACAATATCTCAAATGGATTTCGGGACATAAACTAATCAAGACTCAACATCATTTTCTGCCTTTCCTTAAAAGTTTACTGCTTATCCAAATACTTATCTGTTTGAAGAGCAAATCATAGGGCGCGCTTGATTCGCACGTTCCAGAGCATTCTGGAACGTCACACTACACCGCTTTGAATCAAGTTAGGTGCAGTGGAATGGAGCGTTGCACCAGTTCAGCAGCGAATCAAGTATGGAACAATTTGTCGGAAAATCTACAAATGGAAGGAAACGTCATCTGAAGCTTGCATAATGAGGTTTTCAGCATTTTAATATTAAATTAGTCCATGAGTTGGCAAAGGAATGCTCAACGCCATCTTTTTATTTTTGCACCATCCTTGATTTGATGGTACATTAATACACCAGAATTTTGTATCTATTCCCAAAAGAGCAAATATTCCAGAACTGCGCCATTTATTCAAGAATATTTGTGCCGAGGTTTCTTTGTTTGGATAATATGTATTTACATGCAGCTGCGAAACAGCTATGTTGCTTTAAAAAGGCAAGAGAAGAGAAAAAATGAACATTTGCTGCATTTCCTAGTAAGTGGAAGCCATCTTTGTTCTAACATCCGGGTTATCCACACCTACATGCTAGTTGGGTCAAAAGGTGTATGCACCGAACATTGTTCTGTCTCACTTGATTCGAGAGAACACTGGAAGGTGTACACCGAATGGCAAATCAAGTACGCCCATATACAGAGTTTTAGCATATTTTAGCATGTCAAAGAACATTATCACCCTCAAATATGTACCTGATAGCACATATATCTGAAGTCTGATTTAACTCTACACTACCTGTAAGCTACTTGCAAATTCAGTGATATAATAAATCTTGCATGTTATTTACCTTATCAGCAATCTTATCCAGGAACGGTGTTATATCTTCCTCCCTCACATGTAAGAACCGACTGCGAGGTGTCTCTGACTCGGTCTGTATTTCTGCCGCGCTGAATGTCAGAATATCGATGGCCGTGAGCCTCGTCTGTTTACGTGAAGGTACAAACACAACAACAGGTTTTCTCGGTGCATGTCTCAGGATGGCCTGATATGTGGGTTTGGCCATGGCAATGATCCGCGACATGTTGTGACTGATGTTGAATCCCTGTGAAAAACAAAACAGTTCTTGCAAATCATCAACATGCTTCCTTTGATCTGGTGAAGAGAGATTGGCCTAGTAGGAGCAAATTTGTGAAACAAAGAAGTTCTGTTTTCAAAGTGTATAACAAGTAGAAGCTGTTATGTATCAACAGATTAAGATAATATGTCTCTTTTATAATCCTTTAACAAATTATATTAACTGGTTAGATGGTTAGCATTATAAACAACAAAGTATGCAAGAAAATAAACATAAATTTGATAACTTAAAGTTTACTTTAAAATACTAAAATGTTACGTTCTGATTAATTTCTAATTTCTTGCTCTTGTTCAGAACTTCAAAAGTATGTATTAATCGTTTAACACACCTTTTATTTAGCTCTGATTTTAAATTATACAAACCTGTATGTGCAACTCTAATGGCACAGGTCTCACATTAGGATGAAAGTTAAAGAACCCAGTAGCTGTTACACCTAGCCATTGTGAAACATCTTTAGCATTGGACAGAGAGGAACTCAGGGCGACTATACGGATGTTTCTCTCTAACTGGGATGAGATAAACCTCATACGGGAACAGATCACTTCCAACACAGGCTGAAATTAAAGGAAAATGACATTTGTTAGAGGAAACACATGTTTTACCAAGAAAAGTTTTATAGGAGCAGTGCAGATACTAACTCGCTCACTCACTCACTATCCTGTTTTGATTATCCAGGCTGTCGATTAGTCCTCTACAGAGGGTAGGGCCTGGCTGCCCAGTCGAGATCAGAGTCTCCCTCTCCACATCTGGGGGTTGGAGGGGTTGATTTTTGTCATTCCTACTGCCTCACGGTCCCTAAAGTCATTAAAGCCTAAAGCCATTGAAAATATTTTTTAGAATAAGTCCAGAACAACTGAAACTGATTCAAGTTTCATCCTATCTTCATGGTTGGTGTACAAGCTTTGTATATGTAACATTTACTATTCTATACAAGGTAACTATTTGCCCTTGACCATTGACCAATGAAAGATTATTAATCAAATGACACATATTTTTTTATACTTTCCAATTGTGTCAACATCACCATTTTGAAAGCAGATAAAAAAGAGAATCTGCACTATATTAGACAGCGATAGTCCTATATTAAAAACATTCAGCAACGTTTTTATATATCTTACCCCAGCATCCCTACCAAACAAGTTTAGCTTATCTACCAACAAAAAGATTGATATTGTGGACATTTTTTCAGCTTTTAACCCTTTCGCTGCCAGAGATTTATTTCAAAATGGCTCTGTATTTGCCAGGCCATTTCTAGGAAATTTGATAAAAATGGTATTTTCGTTAAAAATCAGCTTGAAATATTATATAATTCTTTATGAAAACCATATAAAACTTACCAAAGTTTTGTTTTCAATCTTTTAATCCACCATTTTAGTCTCATTTTCAGATTTTTTTTTGCAAAAAACCTATTTGATGAAAAACGGGTAAACCCGTCCCGGGGCACGCTGACACTTTTTTCGCAGGACGGGTATACCCGTCTCGGGGCATTGAAAGGGTTAATAAACAAAATGCAAGGCATAAGAATAAATTCAAGTTTTCCAGGAAATTATTAATGACTTTCGACTGGAAATAAAATCTTACCCCAGCATCCCAACCAATCAAGTGTAACTCATCCACCACACACAAAATAATATTTTTTTTCTCACAAAGTTCTGTCATACTTCTATCCCATACAACAAATATTATGTCTTACCCCAGCATCTCCACCAATCAAGTGTAGCTCATCCACCACAAACAAGTTGATATTGTGTACATTTTTTCTCTGTTTCCATCGTCTTGATAACACATCCCATCTTTCTGGTGTACTGATGATTATATTACCCTGAAATGAAAATGAATCTCGCAATATGAAAGAGACAGTGATGACAATATACAGTGATGGTAAATTGAATCAATTAAATGAATTGTATTTCACACCTTTTCATAATATCTCAGTCATATCCTGGCGACATGAGAACCTCATCATAAGTTCCTGTGATCTTTCTCTATCCCAACAATTTTCCAGTCATATTACCGCAGCTGTTGCACCTAACAAATGAGTTCCTAGTATTTCTCAAACCAACGCAAACACAACAACCAATCCTAGCCACCAGCTGCTCATCCTTTTTAGATAATTCATTAACAACTAGTCAATTGGGGAGAGACAAATAACTTGTCAAATGTCAGAAAGGATATCGGCTGAGCTAGGGATCAACCCCACAGCCCCTGTATTAATTGACTCTATGACATATCAGACGTATATCTAGGCGGAGGCCTGGAAGCCCGGGCTTCAACATAATTATCTATTCAAGTGTGCCCAGTGGTCTTTCCCAGAAAAAAAGTGCAAAACAGCCCAAAAGATGCCCCGGAACCGCCACAACCCATTACCATATGACAAAAATTTTGACTCTTCCGAATTTGAAGATGTTACAGACGACAATTTCAAGTGAATGTAATTTTACTGTTCTGGTCTCCCTGGGTAGAAAACATTGTGGGAAATGAAGAAATTGCTTGTCACAAGCAATTTCTTTATTTTCCACAATATTTTCCAGAGCTTTCCTGTTTGGGGGTGTCAAATGGGCTCGACAATTAGCCTTGGGGTTCAACATAAAAAAATCCTGCCTATGCCCCTGCATATAACTCACCTTTGCGAGAAGCTTCAGATCAGATCCTGTTTCCCCTGACAACATCACAACTTTCTTTCCCAGCTGTAGTCCAAACTTGTTATACCAATCTGTATACATCTGAAAAATTAATCTCAATGTTACCCATCACAAAATAGAGTATCAGCTAGAAGGTAAAGCCAACATTCAAGTTACGAGTCCATAGTATCTATTCAGATGTTTTATACGAATAAATTTCCTATTTTGATAACCAACTATCAAAGATACTAGTTTGTAGACACAAGTAACCATCAAGGCGCATTTCCTTTAAACTCAAAACCAGTGAAGATTATTCAAGCACAAATAATTAAACACCACTCAGTCCATATACATGAATATGGTCTCCAACATTTTCTTCTTTTCTGTAAATGTTTTTAGAAAAGTTGCACTTCTTAACAATAAAACCTTCGCAATTTTGCATCAAAACAAACCTGTTGAGCCAGAGCCTCCAGGGGCGTCACAAAAACACATCGACCATCAGCGTTCTGTGAGAACATTCTCAATACAGCAAACTCAGCACAGATAGTTTTACCCGACCCAGTTGGTGCTCCCACAAACACATTGTCGTCACTGTTGTATACTGCATTGAACACTGGATGAGAGGAAATATCTGATTTAAGAAAGCATCCAAATCATATTGCCTACAATGGACATAATTTGGGTCCAAGAACTACAATGGCAGTCCAAAACAAAATTTTATGTTCGAGACCAATGATTCAAGTCTCAAAGAAAATACAAGAAAGGGTGTTGGCCATGGGCAGGCTTTCATTTGAATCAATATTACATTGAATGATAATTAGCCAAGATATTCAGAAAATAGCTATCTTGCTAAGCTCAAAATATATTTGATCTTAATAATCTACCCTAGAGCTGAAGTAAATTCAAGCCAATATACATTTAAGTTTAAACTGTGACTTTGTAATTATCAAATTGTTAAAACAGAGAACAAGTCACATCCAATCAATCATTATTCTTACCTTGTGTTTGTATGGGGTTAAAGAAGGGGAATTTATCACTGTACAATGTCTCAAACATGGGGTTCCTCAAGGCAGATACAGGCAGGGGTTGTAGATCAAGCAGTTCAGTGGGTGGAGGGTACTTCTCCGGCAAAATCAGATGACGGAATGATACCGGCAACAACGTCTCGGCACCTGTAAATAGAGTTAACCATTACCAAACATCAAAATTTTAAGCTTGTCCATATTCAAAAAAGGATGAAGACAACATAATTAATGATGACTATTAGGAATTTTACAAAATTTTGGGTAGAAAACATTGTGGGAAATGAAGTAATTGCTTGTCACAAGCAATTTCTTCATTTTCCACAATGTTTTCCAAAGCCTTTATCTTGACAGGCGTCATTATGTGGGAATGGCTTAAATCACTGGGTACAAATGAGGAGCAAATGTGGGTGGAGGGTACATCTCCGGCAAGATGAGGTGACGGAATGATACTGGTAACAACGTCTCTGCACCTGGAAGTAGAATTAATAAATTTCTGCATATTGATGCTTTTTTGATGCACCACTAAATAAAGGCTTTGGAAACAGTGGAAAATGAAGAAATTTACAATGTACAATTTACACAAATCCAATCTTTTTGAACATACAATTTGACATTCTCGGCAGCTTTTGAGAAAGACTGATGTAAAAGTTTGCCTTTTGGGAAAGTGTTAACAAAGTGCACAAATTTAATGTTTTGTGTATTTGTTAACACATTCAAAATTCAAAAGTTACTGTGTAAAGTAGCTTACCGATCCACCTATCTGACACCACTCTGATGAAGTATTGTGGTGGGAGGGGTTCAAATACAGGTACAAAGAACTTTACGAAGTGTTCGTCCTGCGCAAATTTACTGAAAAGAAAGTAAAGTGAAATGATTAACATATGATACAGAAACATTCTTTTTCTAAAACTTTCAAAAACTTCAAGTTTTGAATTTAAATCTTCATCCATATTACATCTAAGTTTACCTTAGTAAAATTATCTTATCACCTATCAATTTACTTGAAGTTTTCAAAGCAAACATAATTGAAAAGTTAGTAAAAATGAAAGCAAGTCATAGGTCATCTTTGTTGCATATTTTTTCTTATACAAAGCAGATGCCACATAATAATTGTCATCTCCTTTTATTTGGGTGCTATACGGTAAATGACAACTTTTAAACTCTTGGCAACACTTTGATAGCAAATCACAAATTCATAATAACTTTAACCCTTTCCCAAACAAGACATCCCTAACAGAATAGACTTGGGAAAACATTGACACAAAGGAAGATGCTGAAGAGTCATGATGATTAGCATTTCTCCTTTTGCCTCAATATTTTCGGTGCTATTTTGTAAACAATGCATATGTTATTTCCATCCATTAATATCATTTGCAAACATTTTTCAAAGTGGAACAGTTCTATTTTTACTAATTGGTAACAGGTTAATCAGAGATCTTGACAACTTACTCCTTCAACAAGAAGTATTCATGATGCAGTATCACTTCTCCATCAACATAACAAATTTGGGACCAAAAAGTGAATGAAATTTACACTTTGTTTGACGTAAGGGTTAATCAGTAATTTTGATGACTTACTCCTTCAACAAGAAGTATTCATGATGTAGTATCACTTCTCCATCAACATCCTCCACCAGAATCCAGAACGCCTCAGAACTTCCGTGTACTTTCTCTTCCCATTGAAAATCTGGGGTTATTGTCAGCTCAACTCTCAATGTAGACCTTTAAAAGAAAAGACAAGGTTTGTTTGTGAAACACTAATGCCCCTAAAATGGCAAATATTAAGTTTTGGGACAGACAGACAGACTGAAAGACATGAATAGAACAAAATGCCCCAATCTTTTCATACAGGGGCATAAAAATACATGATACACATTATCAACACATTTTCATATGATGTAGCAGGAATGCATTCGTTCATCAATGCTAAAGCATTTCATTGCATAAATGTAAAACTATCGGAGTAGGTAGGGTATATATATGCATTAATAAAAGATTTTGCCAATGCGCCCTTAATTGCTAATCAAATATCTCATATCTATCAATTAAAGGAAGGATGTTTCAAAATCCATTTACAAAATTGAAGCAAATCACATGAAAAGATAAACTTATTTTTCCACTTCTTAAGCCACATAATTTACAAAATAGTGTTAAACTACTAAGAGTTTGAGTTAGGCCTATATCCCTCCCTATAATTTGAAAATCAAACTACATAAGTTCAACCAAGCCCTTAATTGCTAATCATATCTATCGATTAAACAAAGGATATTTCAAAATATATTTACAACATTGAAGTAAATCATAGGTTCATATCTACTTATTTTTTCATTTCTAAATCCAAATCATTAACAAAACAGTATTAAACTACTATGAGTTTGATTTAGACCTTCTCCTTCCCCATTATCCATGAATCAAACTAAATCTGTTCAACCAAGTTACTTAAAATATACCTTGTAATTGGTTGAATATGGACAGACAGTTCCAACTTCGGAAACTGGTGAATATATTTGTGAATCTGCTTGCCAAGTTTCGGTACACGAATCAGTTCTCCCAATTCATTATGATTTAGATCATACAATCGCTCAAACGGCAAGTTCTTCTTCTCAATCTTCTTGACAACTTCTTCGTGAATCTTTCTGAACTGACGTAATGGAGTCATGGACTGCCACCTAAATGATTACGATACATAAAAGTTGTTAACATTTTTCAACTTTGAAATAATCTTTCACTTTTGGTACAGATGATAATTTCAAATACAAAGTACTTTTATAATAGTCGAACTGATGGAAAACACTTTTCATATAAATAACCTTTAAAGAGCAATGATTAAATTGCTTTGTATTTTATTATCATATATCCACTACAAAGAATTGTTCAAAATGACAAAATGATTGTGAAAGTAGAAAATGTAATGGAATAGAAAATATTAACCTAAACGGTATAACTGCTGATTATCAACAAATTTCTTCTTTTCTATCAATGCTTTCCCAATCAAATTTACTAGGGATGTCGAAATGAGGTCTTGTTTGGGAAAGTGTTAATCAAAGTACATTTCTGTACAGAACTCTTCATGAGACTCTAAAATCAATTCTATTTTGACTTACATTCTTTTATCCACCATTTTACACAAAGCCAGCGCTTTATCAGCCAACTGTGCCCAGCCTCGGTGGAGGACAATTTCAAATATGGCGCGCATGAGTCTGCTTGCTGACTGTGTGATATACACCATGTCGGCCATGAGTGCGAATCCCTCTAGCTTCAGTTGAGATATGTAGGCTTGTAACAGAACATTCACTTTAGCACTGGGTTCTTCTATGCTCTCCTTTATAGGAATTGGGACTCTCTCTAGAAGCTTGAGTAATTCTAGTTTCTCCTCCTGAAATTAATTTTCACCCTTTTAAAAAAAACAAGTATACACTTATAGTTATGTTCATCAACCACTGCATAACATAGAAAACGATAATCAATCAGTTGTCAATATTTCTCTTTTCCATCTTTTAAAATGTTCTGTATAAGAACAAATTTAAGTTTTTGGTAGAACTTGTCTCCTGAAGTGCATTCTCTTATATTTTAACTTTTTTCATTAGAAAGGGATCAAAACTTAAATTTGCGATTTAAACAATTATTCAATTCTCTATACGGCAACAAACCTTAGAGGTCAACAAGAGCTTCGCAGAGCGGCGCATATCCGCCCGGGAGGGGCTTGTCAGTAAAATGGGCATTTTTTTATTTAATTCAAGTGCAGATAATTCAAGAACGAAAAGAGTTATCTGAATTCCGTAAGCGGTGTGCACAACTAGACACCATGGAGATTCATTGTGGCAAGTTTGATCAAATTCCGATCAAAACTGTAGGAGGAGTTGCGCACACAAGAAATTGCTAACAGACGGAAGGACAGACGACCGGGGCCATCACATAATACGACCCTTCGGGCGTATAATAAAAAAGTGATTCTTACCTCTCTGACGGCTATATACTTGAACTCAGATGAGAGAGAAAACACTCTGAACAGCTCTATCTCACTCAGTGTAGGTTTCAATAGTTGATTGTATGTAGCAATAGTTTCATGGGTCAAGTAGTAGTGGCTTGATATACGTCCTAACTCAGTGACCTAAAATGATGCAAAATATGATAAGTAAACACCCTGGACAGTTCTATTTCACTCAGTATTGGTTCAAGCAGCTGGTTGTATGTAGCGATAGTCTCGTGGGTCGAATATTAGTGGCTGGATATACGTCCTAACTCAGTGACCTTGAAAGAGGAAAAATACATATTTTTGTACCTAACAAAAACAGTTCAACATTCAGGGAAATCAATGGGATTGATATTTCCAAAAACTTCTTCTCTATGATGAAAAATCTAACTAAGTCTTGAAAATGAAACATTAGAAGAAACAATCCCAAAAATTGGTCAAGGGTTTATGCTTTCCAAGAGAATAAGTTTTTATATTAAGTAGGCACTGTTAAAAACAGCATATCATACTGACACTAAAGATACCAAAGGAAAGGAATTTGCATGCTTAAGGAATGAAAATAATATTAAACCTTTCCAAAACAAGACCTGGTTTTGACGTCCCTGATAAAAAAGGCTTGGGAAAACATTGAAACAAAAGAAGAAACTGCTGATAATCAGCAGTTTCTCCTTTTGTCTCAATATTTTCTGTGCCATATTTTACACAAATCCTATCTTTAATAACATCCATTTTGTCATTTGTGGCAGTTTTTGAAGTGGATCATCCCAAAATTTTGTTGTTTGGGAGAGGGTTAAAGAATTATGGAAATTGGATTTAAAGTAAAGCATCATAAAAGCTTTCACAAGGAGAATTTACATACCTGAAAGTTTCCAGTTTTCTTGTCATATTTCACTAAGTTGTGTTTATCCAACAATGCTGCTGACGAGTGTACCAGATCTTTACGCCTTTGTTGTAACAAGGGGTCGTCCTTCAGTAGGTCATGACTCACTCCGTACAACTGTGGTGCTCGTAACATACGGATATACAGATAGGTGTAACCTGCAAAAGTAAGGTAAAGAGAGGTATATAATCTGTGTTACCTAAAATAACATAATTATTATATTAATCTTATTTGATAGCAAATACATCAGTTTGCCGATTGTTGAACTAAAGTTTACATTGACAAGAAAGCAGTTATGAGCCATGTCTGTGTGTTGCAAATAGAAACTAAAACACAAGGTTTGGGCTTTGAAGATCATGTTTTAAATGCATGTACAAAGCTCAAGCCTCTAAAAACGAAAGATTTAGTGTCAAACTTGACTATTATACGAAGTAAATAATATTTCTCCTACCTAGCCAATCCACAGCTTCTCTGACATTCTGCACAGTTCCCAGAACAACTTCAGCATTCAAGTTGTCTGCCATCTTGCTGATAAACTGACTTTCTATGGGTAATTGTTGGTTCATGAGAGATAGATAGTATTGTAGTTCACTGTGATTGGTTAACATGATTCCTTCTCCAATTGTGTCAAATTGTGGTCTACCCGCTCTACCTAACATCTAAAATATAAACAAAAATATTTTTTCAATAAAATATATTATACTAAAAGTAGATCTATGCTTTCTACCATCTCCAATATCAAAATCAAGATTTTTTTTTAAACACAAGTAAGGTTGTCCGCCAACTTGCCGATAAACTGACTTTCTATGGGTAATTGTTGGTTCATGAGAGAAAGATAGTACTGTAGTTCACTATGATTAGTCAACATAATTCCTTCTCCAATTGTGTCAAATTGTGGTCGACCTGCTCTACCCAACATCTACAAAATATAAGAGATATGTTTCATTGACAATCACTATGCCAAAGCAATGGAATTGTCATGTTAATAGGCAGTCAATGGTTAAGATAAATTGATTAATTGAATGGAGTTTTATTAGCCCGATCTTTCATTGTCTAGGTAGTCAAATGTTTAATCTACATCATTGATTAATTAAAATGTAATGCCTCCTTCAACTACTATTGTCATATCCTGAAGCTGAAGTACCTAACCATGGATTTCTGGTATTTCTCTCAACAGTACTACAACAATTTTCAAACCAAGCCTCAAGTCTAACTCTCACATAGATGATTCACACCCATTGTAAGTGAAAAATGACCTTTTGTCAAATGTAAGAATGGATATTAGCTAAGCAAGGGCTTTAAACTCACAACCTCTGGATTGACAGACTCCGACGTAATTGACCAAGCTATCTGGGCTGTGCAATACATCACCAAATCAGCAGACATTTTATTGTTTTTAATGTAATCAAACTGCCTACCTGCATTACATCTAAAGCACTCAGCTCTACCCATCTTCCCTTCTCTGGGTTATAAATCTGTGTTCCCTTTATAATGACTGTATGGGCCGGCAAGTTTACACCCCAAGCTAATGTGGATGTTGATACCAACACTTGAATGTGACGATCAGCGAATAAATCTTCTACCAGGGCTCGATCCACTCTGTAAGATGTGTCATATAATTTCAAATACTTAAGATGTTCTATTCAGGAACCAGTCTAATTTCCCGTCCATTTTCAAATACCAAACACTTGCTCTGATTGGCCGAGATATTCATCTCCTCCAATGAGATCAATTGCCTGTGATTTGAAAGTCAAAACTATGGTGCAATTAGTAATGGCTGTATGTACAAGCAAGTTTGAATGTTACTGGCCATTTAGCTTATTATCAGTCTTTTTAATCAGAAACTGCAGGATTGATCATTATCTACTAAAATCATGTTACCGAGTGGGATAGCACTGGATTCTGAAGGCTTTTGTTCAATGTCCCTTCTTTCCATTGTAGATGCCAATGGGACAATAGTAGCTCATAGATTAGTGATCAAGGAGTGAATGTACAGCTGGGTGAGCATATCTAAGGGATAAAAATATGCTTTGAATAGGCACAACAAAATTTCCACAAACTTACTTGTTCATTCCAGCATGATGTATTGCAAATCCATAAGGCAGCAAGTCCTTCAGTTCTAGATTTTTTACTTTCTCTGTTTCATTTCTCAAAATTTCTGTGGAAAAAGAGCCTTCCTTGAGGAACATTCCCAGGGTATCTTTCTCCAGACACATGTCTCGGATAGCTCTGGCTGTCTTTCCTGTCTCCTTACGTGAGTGGACAAATACCAAAACCTACAGTCAAAAAGTTGTTTAACACTTTAACTCCATTTCAAATACTTGCAATTTAATATTAAAGGAAAGCCTTTTGAAAGCATAAAGAACAGTCATGGCAAAGGCCATTGGACCATCAAACATATCTGATCAAATTTGCTTTCGCCTAGCATTCTTTTTCTCTCGATCAGTCTTTGTCTGACAGTAATTTTGATTTTTAAGAAAGCATAAAGATAAATCAATACAGGGGGAAATATTCAAATCAGCTATTAATTTCATTGTATTTTAGGTCTATTTAGGTTTATTCATTCTGTCAGGTTATCAAGCTCTACGAATCCCTTGCCTGACAAAGAATTCTATTCCTTGACAATGTCTGCAAGGGAAATTAACTTCTTTTCATATAAAGTTACCTGATTTTTGCCAGCATGCCCCATCACTTTTTCATACACAATCTCATTCATAATCTGGAATCGTTTGACTGGTTTCTTCTCTGTTATACCAATAAACTGTTGTTCCAAGGGAACCGGCCTAAAGCTGTTATCAAAGAAGAATAGACCCTCTGCCGGCTCGACACGTAAAAATGTAGCAACATCTTCGTAATTTGGTAGCGTGGCACTGAGACCAACCAGTCTAACATCTTCTTGTGTTGTCTCAATATTTCTGATAGTTCTGTGGTAAAGAAGGAAATATTGTGGCAATATGAAAAAGCATTTTGTCTCTTGCGACAAATATTCCGTTATAACAGGTTTAGTTAACCCTTTCCCAAACAAGACCTGGTTTTGACGTCCCCTATAGAATAGGCTTGGGAAGACATTGAGACATAAGGAGAAACTGCTGATAACCAGCAGTTTTCTCATTTTGTCTCAATATTTTCAGTGCTGTATTGAACACAAATTCCTTCCTTTCTAACACCAATTTTGTCATTTGCAGCAGCTTTGAAATAGAACCACCCTAAAATTTGTCGTTTGGGATAGGGTCGACCATGCACTTTTCTGGGACTCTGTTATGTCTTACCCAAAGACATAAGCATATGACCAGTGGTGGGAGCAAGATACACCCAACAATTTCACCCAAGATTTCAAGACTAATGCCTTTAGCAATGAGCCAAAAATAGGAAGACAGTTTGTTTCATTATTCAATTCAGTTCAATGATATACATGATTTTTTTTTATTGTAAACAAAATGTTCTCCTACATAGAACATTAATTTTCTAGGACATTTCTTTCCAATAGAAGAATAAAAGGATAGATCATAATTTTGCTTCCAAGTCTAACTTTAAACGAATGCATAAGCAAGAGCATGTGAAAATTATACTTGATTCAGAACCGACTTCATCATTAAATAAATATTTACCTTGCAACAAGTGATTCAAGAACAGGACCTCTTTCATCGTGAAGCAAATGTACTTCGTCCTGCAATGAATTAATGGTTATCATATTTCATGTAAACATATCTAAAAGAATCATATCCAGAATATAATTTTCATTTTATTAATTGAGTGATTCCGCCTAGTACTTAAAATCTTGCTCAAACTGTTTCCCATCTTCGCAAGCCAAGGGTGACATCTACGACGTAACGTCGTTTCTGTATTCACCCTTGGCGGATTTAGTCCGATTTTCTTGGTCTCCTGGAAAGCGTTTTCATTGGTTCCAGCGAGGTCTCGCTGGAACCAATCAGATTGTCGACTGATACATTTGTTATGAGTAACCAAATCATGACAACGGGCGGGAAAAAGCATTGCATTTGCAACTGAAAAACGCGAAGATGGGCGATTTTTCCTACGAATTTCACTGCAATAGACAGGAATTCTCTAACTTTAATCGACGAATTATTATACTTTCGACAATTCGACCGAAAAAAACAGCTAACTTTTACATAATCCACATGACGTATGACGCGAAAGACAACGCGCGTTAATGACGTCATCAATAATGGACGTAAACAACCAGCAGAACAACCGCTAGGCGGCGCTTCTCGATCTCAAGAAAATCGGACTAAATCCGCCAAGGGTGAATACAAACGTAGGTGGGTTCAACCTTGGCTAGCGAAGATGACTGTTTCCATACTATACACTATCATAGGACATTAGAAATGGTATGGCAAATAAGTCTTCTATAATCAATTTACAAACATACTGACTATCGAAATGGAACTTCCCAATTCTATTTTTTTTTCTCTGGCAAAAAGAAATCTTATTTACCTTCAATATTTCCTAAGCAATAAATGTACATTTTGAATACAATGTAATACTTACAAATATAATCAGTCTAACAAGCTGTGTATAAGTTCTCTCTCCTCCTTTTCTCGTAATGATGTCCCATTTTTCTGGAGTACAAACGATCAGTTGTGTAGCATTGATGGCCTCTTTTGTCATCTGAGAGTCACCAGTCAATTCACCTACTCTTAAACCATAAGTTTTCAATCTCTGTAATAATGGAAGAAAATGAGTGTAAGTGGAGAATTTTAAAACATGTTACAGTAATTAACAATTTTACTTAACCCTTTCTAAAACAAGACCTAGTTTTGACATCCCTTGTAGAAATGGCTTGAGAAAACAATAAGACCAAAGAAGAAAATGCTGATCAGCATTTTCTTCTTTTGCCTTACTGTCTTCTGTGCTATATCTTACACAAACGCTGTTGTTATCTTCATTCACCTTGTCGTCTGCAGCAGCTTTCAATTTGGAGCAACCTATAATTTTGTCATTTTGGAAGGGGTTAAAAGTGATATAGTATTTCAATTGAAGTTTTCTTTTGTTGAGCACAAAACGCAGCCTTTTTACATGCAAACATTTATTTTGCTTCTCCAAAACCCTCATGCAAATAATTTGACAACATTAATGCCTAAGCAAAATTACATAGATCTCTTGTGAAGCAAACTTTAATGTGAAGTCTAATTTTGAAATCCAACTTTCATAAGCGAACTGCAAAGAAGCGACACAGAGTTATATAAACATATTCCTGGAGTTTAAATTTGCTAAAAACATTTATTCAAAACATATTCTTACCTTGCCAAAGTTTCCAACCATTTCCTGTACAAGAGATTTCATTGGGGCTATGTAGATGATCTTGAATTCATCACTGTTAATTGTTCCATCTGGATTAACATGTTTCCCGATCTCTCTCAACATTGTTAGAAGAGCAACATTGGTCTTTCCTGCACCCTGTATAACAAATGAAGTCAAAATATAAAAATAATTGAGCCAGGATCTGGAAAAACGTCCCTCAAGGCTTTGAGCCCATCATACGCACAGTCTGATCAGGATCCATATTGTTCTCCAATAGCTTCTTCGTGACCTGTAGTAACTTAAAGAGAGCAGCATGGATGCATATTGGACTCCATTTGACAACAGGCCGATCTTGAAACTCAATTTTGAAAAATACTATAAGGGATGTTTTTCCAGATCCCGGCTCAAATGTTTTCATAACAAATGCACGAACATCTGGGCTTGTCCTGCATACAAGCATTATATTAACTTTGTAACTTACTCACTGAACAAAAGCCATCTATGACAGGCAATTCTTCCTCAATTAATGCAAGTACCGGTATTCTTTCTGTTAATCTTACAGACCTAAAATTGACAGTACACAGGCTGTCATTTGTAAAATTCCCATTATGTGTTCTGTAAAATTCCAATAAACTTTTCTGTCTCAACAAAAATCTTAGCATGTGAAAGCATACAGTGGCAAACTGTCTGCAGAAATCTAATGTTAAATCATTCATAACAATTCTTTTTTCCAATTACAAAGTTTCAAAATGTGTTGTAATTACAACATTACTTACAGTAGGCGCACACAACAGAACATTCTGATCAGACTCCATTGTAGCTTTAAACAGCCTACTCTGTATCCTGTTCAGGGATTTAAATCCTTCAAACGCTGGCTGGGCATATTTTGGTAGTCTGTCTATGTTAACAAGGGACTGAAAAGAAACAAGAAATCTATATGTGAACCATCTAAGCTTTTTGTTGGCACTGCTATTTAAGAATGATATACACAAAATAAATGTAAATCTTAAGTATATAGCAGAAGCTGGAAGCATATCCTTGTGTTCCTACCAAGTGCTTCTTGTACATGACACCTGTGATCTGAGCCACTAGCTGCTCAGCCAACTCAAAATTATCAATTATAAAACGGGTTAACCATAACCAAATAGCAAAATTCAGGAATTGTCCAAATTCAAAGATCTTGCAGACGACAATTTCATGTAAATAATTTTACCATTTTGGGGAAAAAGACGTTGAGAGAAATAAAGAAATTGCTTGTAACAAGCATTTTTTTCATTTTATACTGTGTTTTTCAAAGGCGTTATCTAAAGGTGCGTCAAAAAGCGTCTACGTGTTGGAAAGGCTTAAAAAGACTGCCATAGTATGTTTTATATTTGACAACTAAACTATCATGATATGTGACCCACAACGCTAAAAGGGACCTAATCGGATGTGTGAAAAATATCGACTCTAGTCAGTCTGCGCAGTAAGCGCAGCCAGACTAGGGCCGATACTTTTCACTTCTATGTAATTGTCTAAATCCAGAATGTTTTCCCTATCTTACTATATGTTCAATTTTCCAGTTCGAGATCTGGTTGACCTGTGCTGGGTCTGACAAGTCAGTCAAAATTTAGATTTTTGGAGTTCCGATAAGGTCCCTTTTAGCGTAACGGGTCTCAATATTATTGATTAGTATTACCTCATCCGCATCAAAAGGTTGTGGTTTAAGCGCGGGCACATGGACTTCTTCATAACCTTTCCTCTGTTTTCTAAATGACCCGTCTGGGAGCTGACATTTTTTGTTGGCCATCAAGTGGCTACCGCTGGTAAACATTAGGTCGTCTAAATCTAACATGTTCACATAACCAAGCTCCTAAAAAGACAGAAGACAATTTCAAGAGAATAATACTTAACATTTTTTTGTCTTTCTGTGTAGAAAACATTGAGGGAAATGAAGAAATTGCTTGTCAAAAGCAATTTCTTCATTTTCCACAATGTTTTCCAAAGCCTGTTATTTTGCGTTGCATCACAAAGCGTTAGTATGGGTTACACAATTACAAGATCTGCCCCATTGATTTTTTTTTAAATGGTTGTGGTTTCAGCGCGGGTACATGGACCTCCTCATAACCTTTCCTCTGTTTTCTAAATGATCCATCTGGGAGCTGACATTTTTTGTTGGCCATCAAGTGGCTACCGCTGGTAAACATTAGATCATCCAAGTCTAGCATGTTTACATAACCAAGCTCCTACAAAACAGTAAATTATAATAAATTGCTTAAATAATTGTGAAATCTGACACTAAAACATCAATTTTTTGTAAATGCAACCTTCATTTCCGACCTTAACTGTTACCTACAAACTTAACACTTGCCAAACTAGAACTGTCGCAAAGCGGACAAATACCCCCACTAATGCCTTGTCACTGAAAAAAGTGCTATAGGTCAAAAGGTTCTTTAATTGGAGCATGGAAACAGATTTTAAACAAAGTCCAATTTTGACCTTGAACTTTGACCTTAGTGACCCAAAAACGTTAGGGCACCTCCTTGGGTCATGGGAAACAACTGTGTAAAGTTTCATGATCCTAGGTCAACTGGTTCATGACTTAGAGCACGGAAACAGATTTTAAACAGTCCGATAGTGACCTTGACCTTTGTGACCCCAAATCAATAGGGCACCTTCTTGAGTCATGGGCAACAACTGTGTAAAGTTTCATGATCCTAGGTCAACCGGTTCATGACTTAGAGCACGGAAACAGATTTTAAACAGTCTGATTGTGACCTTGACCTTTGACCTTCGTGACCCAAAAACAATAGGGCACCTCCTTGGGTCATGGGCAACAACTGTGTAAAGTTTCATGATCCTAGGTCAACCGGTTCATGACTTAGAGCACGAAAACGGATTTTAAACAAAGTCCGATTGTGACCTTGACCTTTGACCTTCGTGACCCAAAAACAATAGGGCACCTCCTTGGGTCATGGGCAACAACTGTGTAAAGTTTCATGATCCTAGGTCAACCGGTTCATGAGTTAGAGCACGGAAACGAAAAAGTATACGGACGGACGGATGGACGGACAGACAGACAGACAGACATGGTGAAACCAATATACCCCCCTCTACTTCGTAGGTGGGGGGTATAAAAAAACAAAATATTAGATCTGTCTAATTGGAAAACAGCTGCATACAACAAAATTGGTGTAAATCAATATGAAATTTGTGTATATCATAACACAGAAAATATTGAGCCAAAAGGAGAAAATACTTTTGTCTCAATGTTTTCCCAAGCCTTTTCTAATAGGGACATCGAAACCAGGTCTTGTTTGGGAAAGGTTTAAAATCAAAGTAATGCCTTTGTAAAAAAGGAACAAATATTGGAAATATCAGAGCCTTATGTTATGTTTATTATGGCATAAGAAAATCCTTTAAATTTGGACTTGTATAAAGTTCTATTCTTCAACCAACCTGTGCATCATCAGTATCCATGGCATCAATGTCCGCAGCAACACGACTCTTCCTCGCCTGATCTCTACGAGACCTCTCCTCAGTTACCAAGTCTTCCTTGTCAATAGCTTGTAAAGCTTGTAAAATCTTTATTAAGTCTGGCTCACTTTCCATCTTCTCTTCTATAGCCACTTTTTCTTCCTCATTTTGGGCTTGTTGGAGTAAAGTACAATAAAGGACTGAAATGACAAAATGTTGATGAAGTTAGTTAGCACTTATGAATAAAGGCAAAAAAATTTGATTTGTCAAATCCTATTCGCAGGATGAAAGGTGCTTCCATCTCAAATCAGATCTGAACAACCTTAAAAGATAAGTATGACATCTTCATTCTTGTATGTTAATTTAATAATGAATACTTGTGAAAACATATAGAAACAGAATCTATCACTTGCTTTTCTTTCAAACACACAGATCTTAATATAGTTAAGAGTAGAAAAGATCCTGTGCCCATCAAGTCACCTAATAAATTTTCTATTCTAGAAATTCTTATTATGATAACAAATTCTGGGTGTAATATGAATAATATGACTTACTCATTCTCCTATATTGAGTCAGAACCTTAATGAAGGCAAAAGCATCTACTCCAAGCAACATTACAAGCTGGTTCTCGACTTCTCTATTGTCACTGGCAGTCTGAAAACAAAATTTTATGCTGTTTTATTTCCATTGATTGCAATGAAAAATATAAGATACTAGTCCTTGAAATTCATTTTCCTAGGAAATACACATGAATTAACGAAAGCTGTTTACTGCTTTTACCTTAAGATTTTTTAGGCTATGAATTTTTATGTTAGTGTTCATAATTCTATTTAACATTTTTTTTATTCTCTGTTACAAGACAGTTCCAATTTGGACCAGTCAGAATCTTTATCTCTTGGGGAAAGGAAACATTACCTCTAGAATCTGCAAGACTTCTTTAGACTTGGACTGTGCTGTTGTGGGGTCATCAGGGTAATATTTACTCAGTTTCCTCTGCAACCAAAACGCATCTATATCTCGAGGATGTAGGCCCGACTCTTCTTTGACAGTCAAACTTTGGTCTCCACCTCCCAACTGCAAGATAGATTTAAGAGCTTTTGCAACATTTCTCAGAGAGAATTAAAAACAGCATAGTGTCACCATACATTACACAACATTGCCTCTTGTCACAAGGCTGCCATTGTAACTTTTACCAAGGTTCAACAAATACCTTGCTGGAAGAACAAGCATTCTGAAGTATTGCAAAACAATACCAAGTCCCCTACCGGCTTTATATATGTGTTAAGAAAAAGAAGCCCAAAAATTTTCAAAGTCCAGCATCCGTATCTTCCTAAAAAATCACTGGACTGGAACAAAACTCAACCTTGTTCTGTAACTTATCAATGCGGGTCTACATACCAAAAATCTGCTCAATAGCTGCAAGCATTAAGAAAAAAAAGTCTGAAAAACTAATTTCTCAGAAATTTTCTAAGTCCAGCATCCATATTTTCCCCAAAAATCACTGGACCGGAACGAAACTCAAACTTGTTCTGTATCCCATCAATATGTGTTCATATATCGAAAATCAGCTCAATATCTGCAAGCGTTTAGAAAAAAAAGTCTGGAAAACTGTAATTTCCCAGTAATTTTCTAAGTCCAGCATCCATATCTTCCTCAAAAATTACTGGAGCGGAACGAAACTCAAACTTGTTCTGTAACTCATCAATGCGGGTCTACATACCAAAAATCAGCTCAATAGCTGCCAGCATTAAGAAAAAAGTCTGGAAAACTGTAATTTCCCAGAAATTTTCTAAGTCCAGCATCCATATCTTCCCCAAAAATCACTGGACCGGAACGAAACTCAAACTTGTTCTGTAACTCATCAATGCGGGTCCACATACCAAAAATCAGCTCAATAGCTGCCAGCATTGAGAAAAAAAAAGTCTGGAAAACTGTAATTTCCCAGAAATTTTCTAAGTCCAGCATCCATATCTTCCCCAAAAATCACTGGACCGGAACGAAACTCAAACTTGTTCTGTAACTCATCAATGGGGGTCCACATACCAAAAATCAGCTCAGTAGCTGCCAGCATTGAGAAAAAAAGTCTGGAAAACTGTAATTTCCCAGAAATTTTCTAAGTCCAGCATCCATGTCTTCCCCAAAAATCACTGGACCGGAACGAAACTCAAACTTGTTCTGTAGCTCATCAATGCAGGTCTACATACCAAAAATCAGCTCAATAGCTGCCAGCATTAAGAAAAAAAGTCTGGAAAACTGTAATTTCCCAGTAATTTTCTAAGTCCAGCATCCATATTTTCCTCAAAAATCACTGGAGCGGAACGAAACTCAAACTTGTTCTATAACTCATCAATGCGGGTCTACATACCAAAAATCAGCTCAATAGCTACCCCCGTTTAGAAAAAAAGTCCGGAAAACTAATTCACCGGACTGACGGACAGACGGACGGACGGACGGACGGACGGACTGACTGACGGACAGAGTGCAAACCTAAAGTCCCCTTCGGCTTCGCCGGTAGGGGACTAAAAATCAACAAAGGGCAATAACTCAAAAAAGTTGATCGGCAAGGTTATGGTTCTTGTGCACTGCACCTCTCCATAATGAGATCTATCCACCTGTAAAATTTTCATGGTTCTACGTTACATACTTTTTGAGTTGTGCTCCGGACAAGAATCAAGTTATAAAATCAACAAAGGGCAATAACTCAAAAATTTTGATCGGCAGAGTTACGGTTCTTGTGCACTGCACCTCTCCATAATGAGATCTATCCACCTGTAAAGTTTCATGATTCTACCTTACATACTTTTTGAGTTATGCTCCGGACAAGAATCAAGTTATAAAATCAACAAAGGGCAATAACTCAAAATATTTGATCGGCAGAGTTACGGTTCTTGTGCACTGCACCTCTCCTTAATGAGATCTATCCACCTGTGAAGTTTCATGATTCTACCTTACATACTTTTTGAGTTATGCTCCGGACAAGAATCAAGTTATAAAATCAACAATGGGCAATAACTCAAAAAAATTGATCGGCAGAGTTACAGTTCTTGTGCACTGCACCTCTCCATAATAAGATCTATCCACCTGTGAAGTTTCATGATTCTATCTTTAATACTTTTCGAGTTATGCTCCAGACAAGATTTGGTCTACGGACAGACCGACCGACCGACCTACGGACCGACCGACCGACCTTCCGACCGACCGACCGACCTTCCGACCGACCGACCGACCGACACTTGCAAAACAATATACCCCCATTTTCTTCGAAAGGGGGCATAATTAAAATATAGGTCGTAATTGACCTTTAATAGTCATGCCTCACTCTTTCCCAAACGGCAATAAGTTTGATATTCTATTTTGAAAGTTTTAATCACGACAAACTATGCACGTTAAGATAGGATTTGTTGAACTAAATAAAACTGAGAAAATATCTAAGCAACTGGGGGAATTGCTTGTTATCCAGATTTTCTCCATTTACCTCAATGTGTTCTCAATCCCTTCTAATGATGACATCAAAACAAGGTTTTAATTGGGAAAGGGTCAGATTCTCCTTGACACGTCATGCTAAAAGCATGCTTCTATGATGTCAACAGAAGACCATATTTCGAGAGACAGGTCACATTTAGCAAGCGCCAACGATATCCGTATTTAGATAATAATATATAGTGTGATAGGAAAAACATGTAAATTAAGAGTATCAACTTAGTGTCAACAGTTCCGATCCTGATCAGTCTGTGCTTTCCTCGCAGACTGTTTAGGGTTGCTACATACTTCCCAAAGGGTACCTTTTAAAGAGACATCTCACATTTTTAAATTTTTACTGTTTATTCTCTGACGTCATTCCACTCGATTTAGAAATAGATTCCGTAGACGCTCGATTATAACCGCTCAGGACTCGGATAATTCCGACTCGTCCTTGACATTGTAAACATGACATACTGACATAAATTGCAAGAAAGGGAAAATGTACCAATGTACCATTCTTTCACTGGTTTTATTGGTTTTATGCAGTTGGAATAGGCTTTGTTCATATCATCAGATAATAAGAATTCGGTAACAGAAAAACTTCAATCTTGACAGCTATTATGACTTTAAGCGTTAATTAGGTATCTTACGTTAAAGTGCACAGGGGTCAGATATCGAAAGTCAAGCAAATTTCAATGACGCGAATGTCCAGCATAAGCAGCTAGGACCGCCATTCAATGTCTTCCCATGTTGCAGACAATCTTCCTGACGACACAGAAAGGAATTTTGCCAATTCATGCTACAGATGACGCTCAATGTCATTGACGTTACCGACGCCATTACTTTCTCTAGCCTGACGTCCAACAATGTTCTTTATGTGGTCTTTTGCTGGTGATGAAGCAGTTCACGCGTAGATCATTCTGTATGTTCCTTGGAGTAAGTGGCCGGTGATTTTCTTATTGAAACATCACAACGTTGTGTCACTGTAAGACGGTCCAGTGACAGGTTGGATAATTTCATTGCAGTACCCTTGTACCTTTTGGTTGCCATTAACTGAAATGAGGTCTTTTTAACTGTTTTCATCAATTCCTGCCAAGACATGACGCTGCACTCGACGTAAAAGTCTCAATGATGATGTTATTGGTATCCATCCTTACGCATCTTCTCCAACCACAAATCCTGCCGTCAGTTAATGACACGTAAAATGAGATTCGTCCGATCATCAGTCCAATGTCTCCTGAATCAATATCGATGTGTCCATACCCACTGACGCCTTGCCTGTCAATGCTTAACGTCATTGGCGTAAGATCGGAGGACCCTGATGCAAGTTGTGCGGAGCCTGTTCCGGACTGTCTGGTCTCTAACGGTATACCCTGTGACGTCCTGGAGGAGTAGCACTAAATTCTTACTAGACAGGAATTCGAAACGTCGCCAGGACGTCGCTGTGAAACGATCCTCCTTGAACGTCGAACGTTTTACACGGTCTGCAAGATTTAGGTCGGTCGTTGGTGGCTTAAGTTGCATAAACCAAGTGCCGTAGGCGCGTAATTGTCAATTCGGGCGTATCGAAATGCAAAGCGACATCTCTAACAGACATACCTGCTTGGGGCATGCAAAGAGCTCTCTGACGTCGAACTTACGTCATCATTTCTCGCCTTCCCATAATCAATTTCAAAGAACTTGTAACAGTTAAATTGATTCTGTTAACAGATCTGTGTAATCTTGTTTTCGGACAAGCTAGACATTATCGATGTCACTGCACACGTGCCGCATGTGACTTTTGCTAATCTGGACCTTGTCCAATACACTGAATGTTCACTCTACACATGCACTGTACATATGCGTAATGGTTGTCGATCGAGACAACTAAACAGCACAAAGTAATGTTCATTTAATTATCATAAACTGCAAAAATAATGTGTTTAAAAACGTGCTAAACTTTTTTTGCTCAATATAGATATCAAATCTCGAATTTACGAGTTACTTTAAATTGTTAGCAGTGTAGCATTAATGACTGTACATTCTGCTTGATTAGAATCTCGATAAGTTATATACCGGTAGTACAAGGGGCGTTCAATTAATTTTGGAACTTGGGTTCTGTACCATAGTTATGTCGCAATTCAATTTTAAGTTTCTTCAATCCTTCGAAGTAATCCTCTTTGACAACCACAAGCTTCTGAAGTTTTGAGATTCATTAATCATATGCCAATAAATGTGCCTCTTTTGGAACACCCCGCAGACAATGGTAAATTGCTCATAATAGTAGATTATTGTTCAATCATATGTATAAAGCTCAGAAAGCCCACATTTGTTGCATTTATTGCATTATTTCCAAATATATTTTGCCAACTTTACACGGGTGGCTCTCTGTCCTCTAGGCAGCTGGTGGGGGACCCAACGGGCACAAACCTTTCTGTGTTTCAATCCTTTCGTCAAAATCGTATAACATGTCCCCGATGAAAAACTAACTGTATCATTCTGCTATTTCTTGCACATTAAACCATGCGTCTTGTTCGGTCATGTCGGAATCTACAGCAACATTGTCTTTGGTAGGCCTACCAGCTCTACTCGGGTTGCCTGAGAGGAGGCATCATTCAGGTCATTTGTGCCCATTTTTATTTTTATTAACTTCCTAAAATCTGACGTATGTTCAACGTTCGAATATCCATGAATCTGATATAGTTCATTATACGCACACGATGCAGATATGTCAAAGCCTATGCGACCTTTAATGTAGACCCACACATCCTACTTCAGTTCGTTTTCCATTTTGCGCAAATAGAATTAGCCAGTGTATATGACTGAACCAACTTTTAAGTTCAATAACCTTTGAAAGAGTGAACGAATTTGCCTCAAATTTTTACCAAGTATAGACAGTAATTTTCCCGTCAAATAGCCGCAAGCACCACTAGTTCTATAGAACCGTGTGGTATGGTGGATTATAAGTACCACTTTTAATTGAACGTCCCTCGTATACTACTAAAAAAAGTTTAGCACACTCGGACAATGTTGGTTCCAAGTCAATTTTCTGACGCTTCCTGAAAAATTCTAAAACGTTAATTAGCTATCTTACATGGGTCAGCACATGGGTCAGACAACCGAAAGTCGGGCAAATTTCAATGGCGCGTATGTCCAGCATTAGCAGCTTGGACCGCCATTCAACGTTTTCCCATGTTGCACACAAGCTTCCTGGCCACACAAAAAGGAATTTTGCCCATTTATACTGCATATGGCGCTCAATGCCACTGACGTTATAGACGTCATTACTTTCTCTAGCCTGACGTCCAACAAGGTTCTTTTAAAAAGACTGTCCTTTGCTGGTGATTTAGCAGATCAGACGTAGATTATTCTGTGTGGTCCTTGAAGTAAGTGGGAGGTGATTATCTTAATGAAATATCCCAACGCTACCTCGTTGTAAGGCGGTTTAAGCAACAGATTGAATAATTTCATAGCAGTAACTTTCCATCGTTTGGTTGTCATTGGCTGAAATGAGGTCTGTTTGACTGTTGTCATTAATTCCTGCCCTAATAATGACGCTGCACTTGCCGTAAAAGTCTCGATGATGACGTTATTGGTATCCAGCCTTACACATCTTCTCCAACCACAAATCCTGTTGTCAGCTAATGACACGTAAAATGTTATTCGTCCGGACATCAGTCCAATGTCTCCTGGTTCAAGATCGATGTGTCCATAACCACTTACGCCTTGCCTGTCGATGCTTAAAATGACGTAAAGTCGGAGAAGCTTAATGCAAGTTGTGCAGAGCCTGTTCCAGACAGTCTGGTCACTAACTGTATAACCTGTGACGTCCTGGAGGAGTCGCACTAACTTCTTACTAAACAGGAATCCGTTACGTCGTCAGGACGTTGCTGTGAAACGATCCTCTCTGAACGTCGTTTTACACGGTCTGCAAGATTTAGGTTGGTCGTTGGTGGCTAAAGTTGCATAAACCAAGTGCATTAGGTGCTTTATTGTCAATTCGAGCCAAATGAAATGCAAAGCGACCTCTCATAAAGACATGCCTGCTGGGAGCATGCTAAGAGCTCTCTGACGAGGAACTTACGTCGTTAGTTTTCGCCTTCCCATTTAATATCAATTTCAAAGAATTTGTAACGGTTAAATGAATTCTGCTAACAGATCTGTGTAATCGTGTTTTGGGACTAGCTCGACATTATCGATGTCACTGCACACGTGCCGCACGTGAATTTTGCTAATCTGGGCCCCGTTTTACTAACGAACGTACGATTAATTTTGCGTAATTACTTGTAACAACAAACCTGATGCCTAATCGGTTTTTTCGTGCAATCAGATGCCTTGTTAGTTGTTACACAGTTTACACAAAAAATGATAGCAAGACCGTTAGTAAAATGGGGCCCTGGGCTTTATCCAATATCCCGACTGCTCACTCTGCACATGCACTATATGCGTAATGGTTGTCGCACGGGACAACTTAACATTACAAAACTAGAATATCACTGAAAGTGATCATACCCCCCAAAAGCGCTGTGTTTGTGCATTTTGAGGTGTACATTTCCTATGAACTGTGAAATGATCAAGTGAGAAAAAGAGCAAACAACAAGAGCTGTCACTGTAAGATGACAATGCCCCCGACACCGCTTTGATCGTCATAAGGTCAAGGTCATCCAGGGGTCAAGGCCTACAGAAAGGTAATGTACCAAGGAATGTTGTGGTAAAGTATGAAGCGAATATGTTAAGTAATAAGGAAGTTATGGCCAATGTTAAAGTTTTTGGACGGAATGACGGACGGACGGACGGACGGACGGACAGACAGACAGACGGACGGACAGACGGACGGACGGACGGACAAGTCAAATTTATGATGCCTCCCTATCGGGGGCATAAAAAACAGACTGACCAACACGTGGTAATGTTGTAAACATTGCTTTTTTTCAACATAGGACCATAATCCAGTCAAAAATCAATGAACCATAATCAAAATTTGATATGCACATATATGAGAGGCAGGAAGCATACTTGTAAAGTTTTTATGAAATCCATCCATTAGTTACCGAGAAATTGAGCAGACAAGAAAATTCACTCAAGGGCCGTAACTCCGTCAACAATCAATGGATCGTAACAAAAATTTAGTATGCGCATCTCAACTTAGTAATAAGTTTACATGTGATGTTTGAACAAAATTGGTCCAGTAGTTTATGAGAAATAGAGTGGACAAAAAATTGAAAAACCGATCAACACACCTTGAGTTTGCGCTAAATGGCAATTTTCAGCAAAGGGTCATAACTCATTCAAAAATCAATGAAACATCACCAGAATTTAATATGCACATATTTGAGAGCTACTAAGCAAAACTGTAAAGTTTTCTTTTTGGAATCTGTAAATTAATTTTCAAGAAATTGAGCGGACGAGAAAATTCACTCAAGGGCCATAACTCAGTCAAAAATCTATGGACCATGACCAAAATATGATATGCACATTTCCACTTGGTAATGAGTTCACATGTGAAGTCTGAACAAAATTGGTCCAGTAGTTTATGAGAAATAGAGTGGACAAAAAATTGAAAAACTGATCAACACATGTTGATTTCGCGTAAAATGGCAATTTTCAGCAAAGGGCCATAACTCATTCAAAAATCAACGAAACATCACCAGAATTTGATATGCACATATTTGAGAGCCAGTAAGCATAACTGGAAATTCTTTTTGAATTCTGTCCATTAGTTTCCGAGAAATTGAACGGACAAGAAAATTCACTCAAGGGTCGTAACTCTGTCAAAAATCAATGGACCTTAACAAAAATTAGTATGCACATCTCAACTTAGTATTAAGTTCACATGTGATGTTTGAACAAAATTGGTCCAGTAGTTTATGAGAAATAGAGAGGACAAAAAATTGAACAAGCAATTTCTTCATTACCCACAATGTTTTCTACCAAGAAAGACCAAAAAATGTTAAATTTTGTTCAATGGAACTTGTCGTCTGCAACACCTATGATTTTGGACTAGGCTAAAATTTTGTTGTTTGGTAATGGAGTGTAAATCTATTCATATCCTCTATCAAACTAGATAACTCTACTTATACTGACAAAAAAGTAGTGTCAGAGTTCCTTCCCTTAGATTAACTCTTTTTTGAATACAGCAAAAAAGTGGCAATTTTGCCCAATTCAAGGGCACATAACTATCATCTTTCTGGTCAGATCAGACTGAAAATTGACCTCATCCAAGATCTTATGGTCTCCAACATTATGTCCAAGTTTTCTCTTGATTGATCAATAATTGTAGATGCTAGAGTGTAAACAAACTTAAAAACAGCATTTTTTGACATTCAAGGGCAGATAACTCCGCACTTTCTGGTCTGATCAGGCCCATAATCGAACTTGTCCGAGAACTTATGATCGTACTTGTTTAGGCCAAGTTTGATCAAGATTGAGTAACTTTTGTGGATGCTAGAGTGTAAACACCCCAAATGTTGACAGACGGACGGACGGACGGACGGACGCCGGACAAAAAGTGACCACAATAACTCACCTCGAGCACTTTGATATGCACATATTTGAGAGCCAGTAAGCATAACTGTAAATTCTTTTTGAAATCTGTCCATTAGTTTCCGAGAAATTGAGCGGACAAGATAATTCACTCAAGGGCCGTAACTCCGTCAAAAATCAATGGACCGTGACAAAAATTTGATATGCACATCTCCACTTGGTAATGAGTTCACATGTGAAGTTTGAATTAAATTGGACCAGCAGTTTAGGAGAAATAGAGCGGACAAAAAAGCTACAGACCGACAGACAGACAGACCGGACAAGCTGACTCCTATATACCCCCCAAATTGAATTTGGGGGGTATAACAATGTTCATGTAATTATCAGATACTGAAACAAGAGCCGTCAGAGACGGATTATGCTCCCAGAATAAGATATTGTCACCTTTCCATGACATATTTTTATATGCAAATTTCAAATAATTAATGATCAAGGGCATATGACTTGCTACTCAAATATGAAATTTCATCAAATTCTGACCAATAGACTAGGAGAAATTAGAGAAAACCTATATTTTACCCCAAGTCTCCTTTTCCCGTGACGAGGCCTCAAATCCAAAAACCTGGAAAGATCCATTGGCACTGTATCATAGGGAGATCACATGGTAAGTTTCATTTGATTTGGCCCAAGGCTTATGAAGAAATTGATCCGGACGGACAGGACGGACCGACAGACAAAGCGGCGACTATAGATCCACAAGCAAAAATTGACAGTGACGTAGTTTTGTGTTTACTGTTTCTAAACCAATAAACTCTTCTCATGTGTACCGTTTACAATGTGCAAGTGATAAATGAACAGGTTTATTGGTTGTAAACGATTAACACAAAACTACGTCACTGTCAATTTTTGCTTGTGGATTTATATATGTTCTCCCTTCGGGGAGCATGACAATAATGTGTTTTAAAACGTGCTAAACCTTTTTTGAACAGTATATTTGAGGTCGGGCCATTTTGGTCTTAGTGAAATATCACTTTAGACAAATTGGTGTTTTCAGGGAAAAGATTAGGTCATACATGGAAACTCGAACTAAACGAAAACTTTCAATATCCAACAAACTCATTTTATTGTTTTACAAATTTCACAAGGATTGAAAGATAATACTAGAGAGGTACAAAACACAGTTGAATACAAGAAAAGCAACTTTGTACCCAACAAATCATACCACTAAGGTATCCCAGTCACTATTAGATACCAAGCACTTCGGGCAACTACATCGACATCCGTGACAACAGAATTTGGCGAGGTTACCTGGATTTACAGACAAAATTGCACTGCGTTTGATATCTAATGAAGTATGTTAAATAGGAGTCAGAATCTGGATAAATAGCATTTGAGAAACCATGATTCAACACCGTCTACATGCAAGTAGTCTGGTCAGATTTCATACTGTTCTCTTACAGTTGTTATTTATCATAAAGAAGATGTTAGTAAAACCTGGATCTCGATTAGACTGCATGTATACACAGGCTGACCTGGATCTATGTTGGTCTCAATAGCGACAGACCCCGGCTCATATACAATCTATCCGTTACCCTTAATCTGTAGTGAACATTTATCTTACAAACAATGCAGACAAAGATTAGCCAGCTGCTTCACTCAATCCAATTTTGTCCACACATTCATTTGAGCAGGGATCTGAAAAAAGGGCATTTATGGCATTTGCGAATAACATGGATCCAGATCAGTCTGTGCATACGCACAGTCTGATCAGGGTCCATGTTGTTCTCCAATAGCTTCGTCATGGTCTGTAGCAACCATATGAGAGTAACATGGGTCCAGGACAGACTGCACCAAGTCACTGATCTTGAGTTCAACATTGCTGTCTCAAATGATATAAGAGACCTTTTTCTTGATCCCAGCTCATCTACATAAAGAAGTCACTAATTCACTCAACAGGACGATGGAAATGTGCCTTTACAAAACCCATGTATGATGAATTTTGTACATTGTACTTAAAATTTTAATAAAAACAAAACAATGATTGGAACTTAAAAACACAGAACATCATTTACTCATATATTAGCATTCACAAAACTGGCAGCAATTTAGTCATTTTCAAATTATTGCTTAATTTTGTGCTCAAATTATTTGCACCATGATTAGCCATTAACAATCCAACATTACATTTCAAAACCAACCACACCCTTTCAGGTGAATAAAAACGCAATATACGAGTTCTCCTTTATAAAGTAATATGTTTTCATAGATCCTCGTGGATGCCTAATGCCCCACGAGATACATGTTTTAGTGGGCGGGCGTTGAGCGTCACATGCCTCTCTGTGCAGTATACCGTTGCATATGACCAAATTCGTATATCAACATAGGTCAAACACATGTATTGTTTAACCGAAGTAAACTTGCGCTCATTATTATCAATATTGCAGACGATTACGTTTGTTTATAGATATTCACAGCGCACGGTCACTTCGGTTTAACAATACTTTCCATGCGGTCTTTGTTTACCCTTTTATTATTGCTTGTATTCAAATGAAATTCTTTTTTTTTCTTTCTCAATAACTTCTATATTGATTGCCATCATTTTGAACAGATCTTGATCAGCATATTTAATATTTTTCGAGTTTAAATGGGTAATATATGTGCAATTGGCCTAAATGACGACGGTGATCAACAAATGCTGTTACATGTATTGTTTTTTTTATCTCCAATGACGTCTCATGTTGACATCTATCAAGAACAATCACTCTAGTCGTTTTTTTTTAAATAGGTCAGTTGTCTACATGTACATGTTCTTTCTAATTAACCTGGGGAGTAAATTTCAAACAGGAATCGTGAAAAATGTTGTTTTTGCCTACTTTTCACGCTATAAAAACAAGAGATGTTTGTAAAACATTTATGCCCCCTCAAGGGCCTACATTTTATGTAGGTCAAAGCCCAAGGTCAAGTTTACAAGGTCCAAGGTCATGGTCAAATATGAAAGGTCTTGGTAGGAGGTGTCTATGTGTGAAATATCAAGGCTGTATATGTAAAAGTAAAATGAAATATAGGCCAGGTTAAAGTTTTTAAAAGTAGGCCAAATGCCAAGGTCAATGACATGGTCAAATGTGAAAGGTCTTGGTTGGAGGTGTCCATGTGTGAAATATCAAGGCTGTAGGTGTAAAAGGACATGATATTTGTGCCTGGTTTAAGTCTTTTTAAAAGTAGGTCAAAATCCAAGGTCAAGGTTGCAATATTCAAGGTCATGGTCAAATGTGAAAGATCTTGGTAGGAGTTGTCCATTTGTAAAATATCGAGACTGTATAGGTAACAGGACATGAGATATAAGCCTAGTTTAAGTTTTTTCAAAGTAGGTCAAACTTCAAGGTCAAGGTCCAAGGTCATGGTCACAAGTGAAATGTCTTGGTTGAGAGTGACCATGTGTGAAATATCAATGCCGTATGTGTAAAATGACATTAAATACAGGCCAGGTTAATGTATTATAAAAGTAGGTCAAACATCAAGGTCAAGGTCACAAGGTCCAAGGTCATGGTCAAATGTGAAAGGTCTTGGTCGTAGGTGTCCATGTGTCAAATATCAAGGCTGTATGTGTAAAAGGACATGATATATCAGCTAGGTTAAAGTTTTTATAAAAGTAGGTTAAAGTCCAAGGTCAAGGTCACAAGGTCCAGGGTCATTGTCAAATGTGAAAGGTCTTGGTACGATGTGTCCACGTGTGAAATATCAAGGCTGCATGTGTAATAGCACATGAGATATAGGCGTAGTTTATTTTTTTTTAAAAGTAGGTCAAACTCCAAGGTCAGGGTCACAAGATCCAAGGTCATAGTCATATGTGATAGGTCATGGTCGGAGGTTTCCATGTGTCAGATATCAAGGCTGTATGTGTAAAAGGACATGATATATCAGCCTTGTTAGTTTTAAAAAAAGTAGGTCAAACGTCAAGGTCACAAGGTCCAAGGTCATGGTCAATTGTGAAAGGTCTTGGTAGGAGGTGTCCATGTGTGAAATATCAAGGCTGTATGTGTAATAGGTCATGAGATATATGTCCGGATTATTTTTTTCTAAAGTAGGTCAAACTCCAAGGTCAAGGTCACAAGGTCCCAGATCATGATCAATTGTGAATGATGTTGATAGGAAGTATCTATGTGTGAGATATCAAGGCTGTATGTGTAAAAATACATGAGATATAGGCATTGTTAAGAATTAAGTGTAACAAGCATTCTGAAGTATTGCAAAACAATACCAAGTCCCCTACCGGCTTTATATATGTGTTAAGAAAAAGAAGCCCAAAAATTTTCAAAGTCCAGCATCCGTATCTTCCTAAAAAATCACTGGACTGGAACAAAACTCAACCTTGTTCTGTAACTTATCAATGCGGGTCTACATACCAAAAATCTGCTCAATAGCTGCAAGCATTAAGAAAAAAAAGTCTGAAAAACTAATTTCTCAGAAATTTTCTAAGTCCAGCATCCATATTTTCCCCAAAAATCACTGGACCGGAACGAAACTCAAACTTGTTCTGTATCCCATCAATATGTGTTCATATATCGAAAATCAGCTCAATATCTGCAAGCGTTTAGAAAAAAAGTCTGGAAAACTGTAATTTCCCAGTAATTTTCTAAGTCCAGCATCCATATCTTCCTCAAAAATTACTGGAGCGGAACGAAACTCAAACTTGTTCTGTAACTCATCAATGCGGGTCTACATACCAAAAATCAGCTCAATAGCTGCCAGCATTAAGAAAAAAGTCTGGAAAACTGTAATTTCCCAGAAATTTTCTAAGTCCAGCATCCATATCTTCCCCAAAAATCACTGGACCGGAACGAAACTCAAACTTGTTCTGTAACTCATCAATGCGGGTCCACATACCAAAAATCAGCTCAATAGCTGCCAGCATTGAGAAAAAAAAGTCTGGAAAACTGTAATTTCCCAGAAATTTTCTAAGTCCAGCATCCATATCTTCCCCAAAAATCACTGGACCGGAACGAAACTCAAACTTGTTCTGTAACTCATCAGTGGGGGTCCACATACCAAAAATCGGCTCAGTAGCTGCCAGCATTGAGAAAAAAAGTCTGGAAAACTGTAATTTCCCAGAAATTTTCTAAGTCCAGCATCCATGTCTTCCCCAAAAATCACTGGACCGGAACGAAACTCAAACTTGTTCTGTAGCTCATCAATGCAGGTCTACATACCAAAAATCAGCTCAATAGCTGCCAGCATTAAGAAAAAAAGTCTGGAAAACTGTAATTTCCCAGTAATTTTCTAAGTCCAGCATCCATATTTTCCTCAAAAATCACTGGAGCGGAACGAAACTCAAACTTGTTCTGTAACTCATCAATGCGGGTCTACATACCAAAAATCAGCTAAATAGCTACCCCCGTTTAGAAAAAAAGTCCGGAAAACTAATTCACCGGACTGACGGACAGACGGACGGACGGACGGACGGACGGACTGACTGACGGACAGAGTGCAAACCTAAAGTCCCCTTCGGCTTCGCCGGTAGGGGACTAAAAAGCAAAACATGAAAAGATCTAGGATCAGTCATATTCCAGTTCCTCAATGGCATACCCTGACACAGCTATGAACATGCCTATGAAAATTGAATTAATAGGCTGATATTAAGCATAAAATATGCCAGTGAATACTTCAAAAGGACCCAACAGTCTGTTCATGGCCATTCAAAAATATTTTCTAGGTGTCCCATGACTTGCATTTCAATTTAGAAATCCCTTGCATTCAATTTAGAAATCCCAAGTACTAAAGCTCATTATTTCAATCAATACATACGTTTCCAGCAGACAGTGTTACATTAACACCAGCTTCTTCTCCAGCATTTTCATCATCATCATTAGAATAGATTTATCAGACATACTTAGCAAATAAAAACATCGTGCAAAATACAGACAGAGCAAAAGATAAGAAGAGGTGAAGACTTTCTAACCTTGTTATTTCAATTGCAAACCCTATCATGTGGTTACTCATTGGAATTGTCTCATTGAGAAAATATCAATGAGTACCAACACCATAGAAGTTGATGAACATTGAAGGAAGTATTGCATTTTGAACAGCTTTAACTCCATCTCATCTATAGCTCTGTATAGATCAATCACTACTCACATTTCCAGCAGACAGTGTGACATTGAGGTCTGCCTCTTCTCCAGCATTTTCATCATCATCCTCTTCATCTTCCCGGACCTCACCATACATGTCAGCATCATCCTGTAATAATATTCAAATTGACCAAACACCAATCAACAGATCGCTCCGCCCAACATAGAATTTAGGACAAACAATGGGGATGTGATCGTTAATAGGGAACGATTCTATCCAGTCAATCGTGACGAACAAAATAGTATTTTGTAGGCATTGCTATAAAATCTCGTAACTATGGCTTAATTTAAGCCGTAGTTACGAGATTTTATAAGAACACCGACGGTTTATCAAAACAAAATGGTCAACCTAGTCTATTGTTAGCACAAAATTATTTGCCATTGGCCTGTCGATTGTTTTGATTGCTAGTCGATAAATCGACACAATGAAACATGCAACAAAGAACAATTGGGGCATGACATTTTTCTGATCGTCCATTGGCTAATCAATGTTTTTGATTGACAGTCTGCGTTTGGTCAATTGGTTGATAAATTGGGGTGTAAAGACTTTTCAACTACAATGGTCATATCGCTGTGGCTGGAGCAACTGACCGTCAATTCCTGGTTTTTCTCTCACCAGTATTTCAATATCCAAACCGAGCCACCAGATGCTCTCGCACAAAGATGATTCACACCCATTGGTGAGAGACAAATCACTTTTGTGAAATGTCAGAATGCTTATTGGCCGAGCCAGGGTTCAAAGTCCCATCCCTTGGATTGACAGACTCTGATGTTACTGACTGAGCTGTCTATCTTCCACATAAGTCAAATTGAATTTCAGTAAAATTTAAGTAGAAAGATTGTAAACCTCTTCTATAAGACTCCAAGGTATAAATCCCCACTTCAATCTATGTTCAAATGACACAATACCCCAGAATGCGAATTTAGACCACTTGGATTTTAACATTGTATTCATCAATTTTTCAATTTTACAGTCAAAATTTTGGCTGGTTGTCAATTACTTTTTTATTGGCTGATTTTTTAAAAGATCCACCACAACCATCTAATCCCTGATTGCAATTTTTGTGTCATATGATTCCCCACCATGGATATACCACAGTTGTGAACCTTATAATCAAAATAATTACCTCCTCATCTGATTCTTCAATCTGTACATTCACACCATATGTTTCATCTATGTTCTCCTCTGTAAAAATAAAAGTTATAATTCAGCATTATACCAAAGCACACTCTACAGACTTTACTTTTTAATCTACAGTGAATTAGGTCAGAAGGAAAAACAGATGCCAACCCTTCATACATCTACATGAAAGGTATTAAAATGAGTCTTTACTTTTTTGCTTAGAAACCCACCAGCTTTAGTGATATTTTAATTTTGATGCCTGCATCCTATTATTAGACCAGAGCACTCTACAATTTCACAGGTATAACAAACATGAATTTCAGAAGGCTATAATGAAAGCACTGCAAATTACATGTGATGGAACTATTTTTCAATAATAGTGAAATAGAATTATCAGATTTTCTGAAAATAGCTTTCAATCACATCTTTTGTCACACTTAATCATGTATTTCTTTAAATTTCTCTGTAAGGCTCTAAGCCCTAGTCCCAATGTTTACAATTTTCTTCTTTAAAATATATTAAAGAAATGAGGACCACTTGCCTACTTGCATCTTTTCCTCCTGTACCCAATCCGTAATTTTCTTCCCAAAGTTAAACAAGAGAGCGAATCTCTCCTCTGGCATACTGCCCAACAGACTTTCTACTTCCTTTTTCTTCTCTCTTTCTCTCATTCTGTCGTTCTTCAGGACCGCCAACACTTCATCGGCTGCTCCACATAAAATATCTCTTGGCTGGAAAATGAAAATATTCAAATTATTTGTTAACCTTTACTACTAAATTTCAGGGTGGTCTCATTCCAAAGCTGCTGTAGTGGATTAAATGTACTATGTTGATAAAGATAGAATTTGTATACAATATTATACAGAAAACATTGAGGCAAAAGGAGAAAATGCTGGTTATCAGCATTTTCTTCTTTTGCCTCAGTGTTTTCCGAAGCCTTTTATTATAGACACATCAAAACCAGGCCTTGTTTCTACCTCCTTTTTCTTCTCTCTTTCTCTCATTCTGTCATTCTTCAGGATTGCCAACACTTCATCGGCTGCTCCACATAGAATATCTCTAGGCTGGAATTATTCAAAATAATGTTTTATTTTTACCCATTACATAAAAAGACAGCAAAATTCTGGACAGTTCCAATTGGAAAGGAGCTGCAGATGACAAATTTTAGTTAATAAAATAGTAATTATCTTTCAATTTTGAGTTAGAAAAACTTGTGGTAAATGAATGAATTGCTTGTTACAAGTTATTTCTTCATTTTTTCTAGGGATGGGAACGAGTAATTGATTAATCGAGTACTCGATCGAACATCCGAGTATCGATTACCAATATCACTAATCGAGTAATCGGAAAGAAAAACTAATATCGGCAGAAAAATGAAAATTCGTTTCCAAACTCAAGTTGTTGAAAATATCGATCGCTCTTTTCCAACACTGTACCGTGCAAAGGTTAGAATAATGTAACATCTAGTCGTACGCCGATTATCTAATCACTCGATATTATCCCAATTTGCTATCAAGTGCCAACAGCTATTGTTCTCGCTGTCAAACAAGGTCATAAATGTTCGCTCTTTAGTCGCCCTTTGCTCCGATTTCAGGCAATGCATTTTAATTGGACGTCCGTAAGATTTACCTAAGAGTTGATTAGTTAATGAAATATTCGATCAGCCGATTATTGGATTATTGTTAAGATTTCATTCTATTGCTATTTGTTTCTCGAAGAAGAAGCATCTCATTTCCAATTACACGCAAATAAATTCAAGAAAGTTTAACAATGTCTCCCTTTAAGTCTATCGTGACTTAGTATATCTCACAACATGTGTAAATATTATGAACGCATTGCTACAAGATGAATAACAAGGATTTTTTTCTATTTTTCATGAGTTTAATGGAAAGATTTCGACACTTTCTGCCATTCTCATCACATATCTAACAATTTTCCATTTTTCTCAAATAAAGTACTGATTAAATGTCATCTAAAGATATATTTATACCGAAGAATGGCGAAGATATGCTGCATATATCGGTTATGAACATGTTAGAAAACACAGATACTATAACCAAAAGACGACGTTTCTATCCGAGTACTCGAGTACTCGATCGGAAGGGTGATCGAGTACTCGATTAGTAAAATTGGTACTCGTTACCATCCCTAATTTTTTCAAAATGTTTTCCAAAGCATTTTTTAGGGGTGTTAAAAAGCTTCACTGTGAGGGAACGATTAAAATTAACGTCTTTTCCTCCTGTACCAAATCTGTAATTTTCATCTTAATATCTCTTGGCTGGAATATTCAAAATTCCATTAAACCCTTTCACAAACAGCAAATATTTATATTGGTCCTAAATGAAAAGTAATGAAGACAAACGCATAATCTAAGCTACCAGAGGATGATTCAAAGACAATTCATCCACTAGCAAATTAAGCAACTTTTGGAAAAGTCAGAAAAAATATCATACAAACTCGAATTTGAACCTAGTAAGCACAATGAAATTCACATATCGGTAAGTCTCTGGCAATAGTAACTTAGCAGAAGAGACTTGGCCCATCTATAAAGCCTAATATTGAAATATTACCTGATCGCCAATAGCATCCTGTATAAAACTGAGAAGAACCTCATATGTTTGTCTGGTCTCTGGTGTTTTTGGTTTATACACAATTCCCACCATGTCAGTTACACCTTCTGTCAGTAGAGTTGTACCCTTCATTTTCAACATGTCTCGCTGCGCCTCATCACGCTTTCTACGTCTGAAGTACAATTATAGCATGTTAGTTAATCATTTCCAAATTGACGAAGTTTTAATCAGTAGTCTGGCGAATGTTCGACCTGAATCTAGTGAATGATAACTTCAGACGCTTTTTTTTGTTATTGTTACAGTTGGAAGCATATGGAAAAGGAAAGGAAGGCAGCCTATTTTTTAGCATGGCTCTATTTTTCAATTAAGATACAAACAAGAGGACCATGATGGTCCTATATCGCTCACCTGAACCTAAATGATATGAGCAACACTTTTGTTCAATTCAATTAATATTTATTACTTTAAGACTGAAAAAGAACTTATGGTCAATAAGGTTGTGAAAATCTAACTCATCCGAGATCTAAATTATTGTGCCAAACATTGTACAGGGCTCCAGATAAGAGGGGGTGGTGACTTTTCAAACTGCAATAATGCTGTCAGTGATCATCAAACCCTATGTTGTAGGTACTCATTTGTATTGTCTCGTCGAGACAATTCAAATGAGTACCCACAACATAGGATTTGAATTCGAAAAAACAAAGTTAGTATGTCTTCACCTCCACTTATCTTTAGCCCTGATTGTATCCAAGTTTTGTCTTGATTGATAAATAATTGTAGATTCTAGAGCATAAACAAGGTCGAAAACAGCCAAAACAGCAATTTTATCAAAAATTTTATCGAAATTCAAGGGCACATAACGCTCAACTTTCTGATCAGATCAGACTGAAAATCAAATTCATATGAGATCTTATGGTTCCCAACATTGTGTCCAAGTTTTGTATAGATTGATCAATAATTGTAGATTCTAGAATGTAAACAAGGTCGAAACCTGCCGAAAATGGCAATTTTGTCAAATTCAAGGGCACATAACTCTCAACATTCTCATCAGATCAGACTGAAAATCAAACTCATCCAAGATCTTATAGTCCCCAACATTGTGTTCAAGTTTTGTCTTGATTCATATATAATTGTAGATTCTAGAGTATAAACAAGGTCAAAAACAGCCAAAACAGCAATTTTATCAAATTCAAGGGCACATTACTCTTGACTTTCTAATTAGATCACACTGAAAATAAAAGTTACCTGAGATCTTATAGTCTCCAACATTGTGTCCAAGATTTGTCTTGATTGGTCAATAATTGTAGATTCTATTGTGTAAACAAAGTCGAAAACAGTAAACAAGAGGGCCATTGGCCCTGAAGCGCTCACCTGACAGGCCCATAGGAAGCAATTTCATAATGGGGGGCTATAGACTCTATCCTAAATATTGGGGGGTGGGGGCTAATTGGGATTTCCCCAAAATTTTAAGTGTAAAATTAAGAAAAATTGGTATTTTTGGCCAACTTTGGAAGGGTTTAGCCCCCCTAGCCCCCCTGTTCCTACAGGCCTGCCTGACATAATAGCTTTCTGTATATGGTGTGTCTGAGCCTCCAAAATGATCACATTTTACTAAGATTTGTGGCCTGTATAAGATAATCATTCTGACAAATTTTCAGCTTGATTGGGCAAAAAAAATCCCCAAGACTGGACCCCATGACCTAGTTTAGGACCCCAGATGACCAAATTTTGAAATTGTCTGAGATTTTATCAAGATAATTATTCTGACTAGGCTGATTGGGCATAAAATGTGGCCTCTAGAGTGCACACAAGGTTTTTCTTAAATTTGACCTAGTGACCTAGTTTTTGACCCCAGATGACCCAATTTCAAACTTTTTGTACATTTCATCAAGACAATTATTATGAGCATATTTCAGGTTGATTGGGCAAAAAATGTGGCCTCTAGAGTGCACACAAGGTTTTACAAAGATTTGACCCTGTGACCTAGTTTTTGACCCCAGATGACCCAATTTCAAACTTGTCCGAGATTTTATCAAGACAATCATTCTGAGCAAATTTCAGGTTGATTGGGCAAAAAATGTGGCCTCTTGAGTGCACACAAGGTTTTTCTAAGATTTGACCCTGTGACCTTGTTTTTGACGCCAGATGACCCAATTTCAAACTTGTCCGAGATTTCATCAAGATAATCATTCTGATCAATTTTCAGGTTGATTGGGCAAAAAATGTGGCCTCTAGAGTGCACAAAAGGTTTTTTCTAAGATTTGACCCCGTGACCTAGTTTTTGACCCCAGATGACCCAATTTCAAACTTGTCTGAGATTTCATCAAGACAATCATTTTGAGCAAATTTCAGGTTGATTGGGCAAAAAAATGTGGCCTCTAGAGTGCACACAAGGTTTCTCTAAGATTTGACCTAGTGACCTATTTTTTGACCCCAGATGACCCCATTTCAGGCTTGTCCGAGATTTCATCAAGTCAATCATTTTGAGCTAATTTCAGGTTGATTGGGCAAAAAATGTGGCCTCTAGAGTGCACACAAGGTTTTTCTAAGATTTGACCCTGTGACCTAGTTTTTGACCCCAGATGACCCAATTTCAAACTTGTCCGAGATTTTATAAAGACAATCATTCTGAGCAAATTTCAGGTTGATTGGGCAAAAAATGTGGCCTCTAGAGTGCACACAAGGTTTTTCTAAGATTTGACCCTGTGACCTAGTTTTTGACCCCAGATGACCCAATTTCAAACTTGTACGAGATTTTATCAAGACAATCATTCTGATCAATTTTCAAGTTGATTGGGCAAAAAATGTGGCCTCTAGAGTGCACACAAGGTTATTTTAAGATTTGACCCAGTGGCCTAGTTTTTGACCCCAGATGACCCAATTTAAAACTGGTCCGAGATTTCATCAAGACAATCATTCTGAGCAAATTTCAGGTTGATTGGGCATAAAATGTGGCCTCTAGAGTGCACACAAGGTTTCTCTAGGATTTGACCCAGTGACCTACTTTTTGACCCAAGATGACCCAATTTCAAACTTGTCCGAGATTTCATCAAGTCAATCATTTTGAGCTAATTTCAGGTTGATTGGGCAAAAAATGTGGCCTCCAGAGTGCACACAGGGTATTTCTAAGATTTAACCCCGTGACCTAGTTTTTGACCCCGGATGACCCAATTTCTAACTTGTCCGAGATTTCATCAAGACAATCATTCTGAGCAAATTTCAGGTTGATTGGGCAAAAAGTGTGGCCTCTAGAGTGCACACAAGGTTTTCCTAAGATTTGACCCTGTGACCTAGTTTTTGACCCCAGATGACCCAATTTCAATCTTGTCCAAGATTTGATCAAGACAATCATTCTGAGCAAATTTCATATTGATTGGGCAAAAAATGTGGCCTCTAGAGTGCACACAAGGTTTTTCTAAGATTTGACCCTGTGACCTAGTTTTTGACCCCAGATGACCCAATTTCAAACTTGTCCGAGATTTTATCAAGACAATCATTCTGATCAATTTTCAGGTTGATTGGGCAAAAAATGTGGCCTCTAGAGTGCACACAAGGTTTTTCTAAGATTTGACCCAGTGACCTAGTTTTTGACCCCAGATGACCCAATTTCAAACTTGTCTGAGATTTCATCAAGACAATCATTCTGATCAATTTTCAGGTTGATTGGGCAAAAAATGTGGCCTCTAGAGTGCACACAAGGTTTTTCTAAGATTTGACCCAGTGACCTAGTTTTTGACCCCAGATGACCCAATTTCAAACTTGTCCGAGATTTCATCAAGACAATCATTCTGAGCATATTTCAGGTTGATTGGGCTGAAAATGTGGCCTCTAGAGTGCACACAAGGTTTCTCTAGGATTTGACCCCGTGACCTACTTTTTGACCCCAGATGACCCAATTTCAAACTTGTCTGAGATTTCATCAAGACAATCATTCTGAGCTAATTTCAGGTTGATTGGGCAAAAAATGTGGCCTCTAGAGTGCACACAAGGTTTTTCTAAGATTTGACCCTGTGACCTAGTTTTTGACCCCAGATGACCCAATTTCAAACTTGTCCGAGATTACATCAAGACAAACATTCTGAGCAAATTTCAGGTTAATTGGGCAAAAAATGTGGCCTCAAGAGTGCACACAAGGTTTTTCTAAGATTTGACCCCGTGACCTAGTTTTTGACCCCAGATGACCCAATTTCGAACTTGTCCGAGATTTGATCAAGACAATCATTCTGATCAATTTTCAGGTTGATTGGGCAAAAAATGTGGCCTCTAGAGTGCACACAAGGTTTTTCTAAGATTTGACCCCGTGACCTACTTTTTGACCCCAGATGACCCAATTTCGAACTTGTCCGAGATTTGATCAAGACAATCATTCTGATCAATTTTCAGGTTGATTGGGCAAAAAATGTGGCCTCTAGAGTGCACACAAGGTTTTTCTAAGATTTGACCCCGTGACCTACTTTTTGACCCCAGATGACCCAATTTCAAACTTGTCTGAGATTTCATCAAGACAATCATTCTGAGCTAATTTCAGGTTGATTGGGCAAAAAATGTGGCCTCTAGAGTGCACACAAGGTTTTTCTAAGATTTGACCCCGTGACCTAGTTTTTGACCCCAGATGACCCAATTTCAAACTTGTCCGAGATTACATCAAGACAAACATTCTGAGCAAATTTCAGGTTAATTGGGCAAAAAATGTGGCCTCAAGAGTGCACACAAGGTTTTTCTAAGATTTGACCCCGTGACCTAGTTTTTGACCCAAGATGACCCAATTTCGAACTTGTCCGAGATTTGATCAAGACAATCATTCTGATCAATTTTCAGGTTGATTGGGCAAAAAATGTGGCCTCTAGAGTGCACACAAGGTTTTTCTAAGATTTGACCCCGTGACCTACTTTTTGACCCCAGATGACCCAATTTCGAACTTGTCCGAGATTTTATCAAGACAATCATTCTGAGCAAATTTCAGGTTGATTGGGCAAAAAATGTGGCCTCTAGAGTGCACACAAGCCAAAGGTTGACGCACGACGCACGACGGACGACGGACGACTGACGACGGACGACGGACGACGGACGACGGACACAGCGGTATCACAATACCTCACCATGAGCACTATCGTGCTCAGGTGAGCTAAAAACAGCAATTTTGTCAAATTCAAGGGCACATAACTCTTGACTTTCTGATTAGATCAGACTGAAAATCAAACTAATCCCAGATCTTATGGTCCAAAACATTGTGTCCAAGTTTTGTCTTGATTGAATAATAATTGTAGATTCTAGAGTGTAAAAAAGGTTGAAAACCGCCGAAAATGGCTATTTTGTCAAATTCAAGGGCACGTAACTCTTGACTTTCAGATCAGATCAGACTGAAAATCAAACTCATCTGAGATCCCTATAGTCCCCAACATTGTGTCCAAGTTTGGTCTTGATTGACCCTTTCCCACACATTGGCGCTTTTGGATGCTCCACAAAATAAAGGCTTTGGAAAACATTGTGACAAGCAATTTCTTCATTACCCACAATGTTTTCTACCAAGAAAGACCAAAAAATGTTAAATTTTGTTCAATGGAACTTGTCGTCCGCAACACCTATGATTTTGGACTAGGCTAAAATTTTGTTGTTTGGTAATGGTATATTAGAGTGCAAATCTATTTATATCCTCTATCAAACTAGATAACTCTACTTATACTGAATAAAAGAAGTGTCAGAGTTCCTTCCCTTAGATTAACTCTTTTTTGAATACAGCAAAAAAGTGGCAATTTTGCCCAATTCAAGGGCACATAACTCTCATCTTTCTGGTCAGATCAGACTGAAAATTAACCTCATCCAAGATCTTATGGTCTCCAACATTATGTCCAAGTTTTGTCTTGATTGATCAATAATTGTAGATGCTAGAGTGTAAACAAATTTAAAAACAGCATTTTTTAACATTCAAGGGCAGATAACTCCGCACTTTCTGGTCCGATCAGGCCCATAATCGAACTTGTCCAAGAACTTATGATCGTACTTGTTTTGGCCAAGTTTGATCAAGATTGAGTAACTTTTGTGGATGCTAGAGTTTAAACACCCCAAATGTTGACGGACGGACGGACGGACGGACGGACGGACGGACGGACGGACGCCGGACTAAAAGTGACCACAATAACTCACCTCGAGCACTTCGTGCTCAGGTGAGCTAAAAAAAAGAATATTTAATATTCAGAAAAAGGTCTTGTTTAATCAAGTATAACTAAACAACAAATCAAAATTATACATTATCAAATTTCAAAAATCCCCCGTTGAGTAAAAAAACATTCTGAAAAATGAAGAAACTGCTTGTCACAAAGTTTTCCGAACATTTTTCTGGATGGGTGATAAAAGACATAACTGTATGTCAATTGTTTAACTCCTTACTTGACTTTTCTCTCTTCCATCTGTGGTGGTTTACTGCGCATGGCTTTATCCCCCATCTTGATGCCGACCAGCTTCCCGGACAGACTCTGTACCTCACCTGTAGGCTCATCTCTACCTCGTCTGTCTATCAACGATCTGTCAGCTTGTAACACAAGGTTAGAGTTCTGAAGAGAAAAATAAAGAAGGATTTGATTTGGTTTCTTGTCATTTAAATAACATTGTATCAAGCGTGAAAAGGAATGATTAAATTCTAGGGATGGTAACGAGTACCAATTTTGCTAATCGAGTACTCGATCACCCTTCCGATCGAGTACTCGGATAGAAACGTCGTCTTTTGGTTATAGTTTCAGTGTTTTCTAACATGTTCATAACCGATATATGCAGTATATCTTCGGTATAGATATATCTTTAGATGACATCTGATCAGTACTTTATTTTAGAAAAACGGGCAATTGTTAAATATGTGATGATAATTACAGAAAGTGTCAAAATCTTTCCATTAAACTCATGAAAAATAAAAAAAAATCCTTGATATTCATCTCGTAGCAAAGCGTTCGTAATATTTACACATTTTGTGAGATATACACAAGTCACTATATAGACTTAAAGGGAGGCATTGTTAAACTTTCTTGAATTTATTTGTGTGTAATCGGGAATGAGATGCTTCTTCTTCGAGAAACAAATTGCAATAGCATGAAATAATCCAATAATCGGCTGATCGAATATTGCATTAACCAATCAACTCAATGTAAATCTTACGGACGTCCAATTAAAATGCATCGCCCGAAATAGGAGTAAATGGCGGCGAAGGTGCGAACATTTATGCCATTGTTTGACAGCGAGAACAATAGCTGTTGGCACTTGATTGCAAATTACGACAAAATCGAGGGATTAGATAATAGGCACACGACCAGGTGTTACATACTCTACCCTTTGCACGGTACAGTGTTTGAAAAGAGCGATCGATATTTTCAACAACTTGAGTTTGGAAACAAATTTTCCTTTTTCTGCCGATATTATTTTTTTCTTTCCGATTACTCGATTATTGATATTGGTAATCGATACTCGGACGTTCGATCGAGTACTCAATTAATCGAGTACTCGTTCCCATCCCTATTAAATTCACATCTTTCGAGCAAATGTCGTCATACCTTACAATAAGGTTTTAAATTCAGATTTAATTGATTTGAAACTCTGATAACAGAGTTATAAAATAGCAACATTGATGGAAAAGGACCTTTAGTCTAGACCACAGGCGTCTGTAATTTGAGCCTTGGCACCATCTAGACTATTCTTTATCACAAGGCAGGTTTTGCTTCACGGACACTCTCACGTTCAGTCAATTTCAAGATATGAGCACGCTTGAGATCAAACAGAACGACATTCTAACTGCGTGAACACCTAAAGCAAGTTTAAATCAAACACTGACCTGTCACAGTCGTCTTCTACAAACGCAAACAACTGAGAATTCGGTGAATTTGAGGTTTGTTGTCCAATTTTCAAAAGGAAACTGCCAATCGGGGTCAGATGTAACGATGGGTAATTCCGTTGGATAATCGATGTCGCGTTTTTGGTGACGTAATTAGCGGCGAATGATTTGATTGGGCGAGATTCGTTTTGACAGTCTCGCGCGAGATTGGTACTTGATTTCTATAGCTATTTCTAAACAGTTTCATGATGTAAGAGCGGGAACCAGAGGGTATTTAAACATTTAGTTTACGGAGACAAAGAAAAGTTAGAAAAGTTCGCTCATGTTATTTTTTCAGCAGTAAAGAGAAGATTATAAGAATGTAGATTATTTAAAACACATTTAGTCAAGCTAGTGGCAATAGCGATAGTAGTGGTGCCTCAATTTTCGGGGGAATCTGAGCTCCAGATAATTTTTTGAGGCAAGGGGTATTTACCCCTCAGAATTTTTTCCAATGCGTATTTCCAGATATTTTTTGAGGCAGGGCGTATTTACCTTTTTGTTCGGGAAAGGACTAAAATAAACGACCCACTTTCATTTTCAGGTTCTAGGACATCATGATCTAACCGCGGTATGTTTCCCACCATCAATTCGAGTTTCTTTCTCTGAACAAGATTACCATCGTGTGCAATCTTTGCCTGTAGGGCCACTTCAGAAAGGTTATCGACAAAACTCGCCTAAAGTTACGATCTGCTCAGCAGTGGATTTACTCGTTTGACGGTTTGAAAAGAAAACAAACACCTTCTAGCAGTGTTCTGGCGAGGCCGCGATTCAGCGACATTCTCGCATGAAAAAAGTAAATGTCGCATAAAATTTTGTCAAGATGCGATTTCTGTCGCATGAAAATAACCAGTGTTGAATCTAGCTTTGCCATCCAGGGGGCCCTACGAGCCCATGGCTCTTGATCGAGGGGGTCATCCAACACAACTACTGAGACAATAAGCCCAGACTTGGTTCTGAAGGGGGTCATTTTGGATTTTAGGGGGTCAATTTGGCCATGGCCCCTCTAAATTCAACACTGAATAACGAGATCGAATTTTGTTTTTTTTACGGCCGCTGACAAATTTTACTGTACTCGAAATCGAAAGTAAAAGGAGAAATCCAAACTAGATCATTCATCTCATTATTTCCTACCCAGCATTCAATTCGCAGGCCCTGAATGAGCATTAGACTCGAAAATGTTGTAATTACATCAGAGTTCCCACTCAAAAAATTTTTTGGGAGTGCATGCACTCCCTGGAGTATAAAGTTGGGAGTGCAAAATGAAAACTGGGGGTGCACTGAATTACAATAAAACCTTTTTTTTTAGAGTTTTGTTGACATGAACAGAAATAGCATTCCTCAAACCATTTTACCTTTTTCAACTTGAATCTAAACTCAATCAGCGAACACCATTAACGCAAGTTGTCATTGAGTCATTCCCATCCATTTTTCAGTTGCTATTGTGCTTACAGTTTTGAAAAAAACAATCATTCTCTTGACACTTTTGTTTCAATTATTTCTACAGCAAGCAGACAGCATGGTTTGTGACACAATAATCAAATACCTTTGAGATATGCTTGTTGATTGGTTTATTGAAGGCTCTCAGCGAGTGTCTTTGAAAACAGGGTGCTCATAATAATTACTCATCATGAAACTTACATTCTGAATGTAAACAATAAAGTTATACGCTATAATCCTATTTCAAGGGGCAATTACATCCTCACTTAACCAGTTTTAAACAACAAAATATATTTTCATTGACTTAGAAATATTTTTTCCTGTTAAACAGCGAACCTTTTCATGAAAAGTATGTTATAAAGCTGTTTCCATTCTTTGAATTCAGTGCGTGCATGCACCCTTTACCCAGTATTTGCATGCGTGAATTTTCTTTTCTGTACGGGAATTACGCACATATGTGCGTGAATGGGACCTCTGTACATATCAATTTACCGTTGCACGCGACTGAAGTTCCGGGGCCTTTTTATTTATAGGTCGGGTTCGGTTTGTAATTTCAGGCGCGGAGTGCTAGTTAATCGATCAACATTACAGATTTAATTGAATAATTTCATTTAACCGAAACTGATTTTTAGATTGATAATAAAAAATACACATACTTGTTAAGAATTTGATATTTATATTTGCGTCTATCATTATCAGAGCGATAAAATTACTGAATGACTGAACATCAATATTGACTTAAAAACGAATACACCTGCATTTGCAGAATCTAAAAATGCCGTCATCAGATTCTTTTCCACCAAATAAAATGAAGAAAACTAAGAATGTCCTGAATTATTTCAGTAAATCTTTAGAGGCACAGTCAAATTCGATCCTTGAAAATTCAAACCAGATAAACTAGTAAATCATGCCTGGGCTGTCATTGGCAGAAATTCCCGTCGACGAAAGATAGGATCTATCGTGTGCTTTGCCATAGCTTCGTAAATTTGTCCACCAAAATTAAATCGGGACAACTTATTTTCCTCGGACAAGCTCTGTTAGCTGAGTGTCTCAAGAAAACATGCCGAAGTGGGGCCATTACAGTGTATATGCAAATATCTTGGGTTAATTTTGGTGCACAGGAGTTTAATAAAAGTTATTATTTTGGATTTAAAATGTGTCCCCTAGTTTGTCCAAAATGTCCCCAACTTTTGAGTAGCCATGAGACATTTGTCCCATACTTTTTTCTACCTCGCCAGAACACTGCCTTCGAGTTGTCATTTCCTATTTACGGTTTGATGCAATGGTCTGTTAAATCAGGTAACGATTTGCTTTCACGAGATAACCGATTGATTGACATTCAAACAAATGCAACACTCGGCATCATTCGGTAGATATACGGAATAGTCGCAGGGCTCTCCACACTCTCTGAAAATGGGGAGAAGTGACTTCTCCTCTGACTGAAAATAGGGAGAAGTTTTCCAAGATGGGGAGAAGTGGAGAGAAGTGATCGGGCATGGGGGGGGGGGGGGGGTTCTACGTTATTACAGGGGTCTATTTTCATTATGGTTGATTTATTTAGGTTAAAACATGTCTTTTTGTAATGTATTGCCTTGCAAAACTATATCTGTAAACTATATTTCTTTAATTTTGGAAAGCAAAGATGGAATTTGTTAAATATGCCAAAATTTATGTTATGACATGCTTGGAGGTTAGATATCAGTGTGGAAAATTAATAAATTGCTTACCAATCAGTGACAACCAATTTTTTCATTTCCCAGAAAGTTTTCAACCTAAAGGAAAAAATGCTCTGCCCCCCCCCCCCCCCCCCCCACACACACACACACACACCCTTCCCCTAATCCCCTAAACCCCAACAATTTGTTCTAGGTTTTGCCATCTGGAAAAGGGTTGTGCAAGTGTAGCAGAAGAAAATGTCATAAAGACAAATTATCCAATTTAAAAAAAAAAAAGAATTCTCCCCCTTCCTCATTTAAAAAAAAGAGAGTTGCATCATAATCTATTTTGTGGAGTGGATCAGTTTAAATTCAATTACAGTTCAAAAAGCAGTAAAAAGTCAAAGAATTGATCTGAAATACACCAGAGTTGCAACTCATTAGGTAGTAAAAACACAACAGATTTAGTGCTGATTATAGGTAAGGGTCACGAGTCATGACGTCATGTAAAACTCAACCACCCATGAGATCAAAGAAAAGTCTATTTATGGAAAACCAATTTGTGTTGTAAACATGCACTTTTCAGAGGCTTCCAATAATTTGTGTAAGGACAAAGGAATTTCCTTTTTTATGCTTACTTGGATCACATTCTAGACAAAGAATCCATATAGTGGGATTTCCTTTCATTAAAATCAGTTTGTGAAAGTATCCTTTACTCAGTATACGAGTATGTGAATTTCTATTTCTGAGACTGAATTATGGACATACACTTACATGAATGGAAAGTATTACCGATGAAAGGTTTGTAGAAATCAAAACTATAATTTTACTTCACTTTGTTGATCATTTCCTGTGTTATTAAGCAGAAAACTACTTGGTTTTATTTTCGTTTTGAGTTGTTTTCTTTGTCAAAGATCGCGATCCACCGATTCTTGAAGTGCTGATTATTTCTAGCCTACTCGTTTTCCTCATTAGATCTTGATAGTTATATCGGCCCGATGGACGGACAGAAACCTTTTCTTTCGGTAATCTCTAAATTTCGTCTGTCCCAGACCGAAAGGCCGACAGACTCACCATGAATCGCTGATTTATGCGAGAATTACTTTCAGAAATTGAATTTTAGATCGGAATATTTTTCTCACGATAAAAAATGAAAATTGAATTTCTCATGAAAAGTATTTGTTGAAAAGCAGCAATATTAAGACAACCGACATATTAACCCGGTTATGCTTAACAAGAGATTTCTCTCGCTTTGTCACTGTCAGTTATGTTTCGTCTTTCTTTTGGACTCCGCCTACGTAATAATAACTGCTTCCGATTGGCTGTAAGCGTTCTTTAATGCCACGCCTGCCGCCTTTGCCTACCCGACTTCGATATTGTACATGTAATAGACAGGTTGCGCATGTGCATTTGAAAAACTGAATGTGTATTATCTGTCTTGTTTATACACTTATGATAGAGGGTTTTACCACCGACTTTGTGCAATGGCCAGCCAGATAACAAAGGAATATTAAACAGTATTTATAACATGTGATTGTTTACCGGAGTTTCAATAGATGACTCGAGACAATTGCAACTGCCAATTAGCGGTTAATTGTAAACAGTAAGATAGCATTCACTATCATTTTAATAACCCTTGACCAGGCGACATCTCGATATTTTCGGGCGACTCTGATTTCGCTTTTATCGGCGGTTCAGGCGAAGTTTCATGACTTTGAGCGAAGAAGTCGCTCAAGTCGCCCACTTTGGTGAGCCCTGAGTCGGTTGTCGCTCGGCTGGTCACAGTGGTGACGTAATTGGTATTCCCCAATTATTCAAGGCTGTGATTGGCTGATTAAAGTCGTAATAGATATCGGATAGCTGACTGCCGAAACCTATTTTTTACAGACAAATAGTTTGTGCTAATTGTTGGAATTTCCAAGTGTATGTTTTTTCTCGACATTTTCCAATCTCGATACGCTAACTGGCAATTATCAAATGCGTTTTCATTATTTTGAATGAGTATTTGTACGCATTTTCATAAAAGTTAATGCATATTCAGACCAAATCAATGCGTATTTTACGCAAATACGCATCATATCTGGAGCTCTGGGGAATGTACGACCAAGTTAACAGAAACGAGTCGACTAATGAAATTATTCGTCGCCAATTACGTAATCTTTTCAAGATGTCTACTTTCATGTCAATACTCTAGCTGAACGGAAAAATCGTGAAATGTTTGATTCTAAGCCATTAGAGAAGACGACTGTGGCAGGTTAGTGTTATATTTAGAATTGCTTTTGGTGTCCATGTAGTTTAAAGGGCGCTCTGTTCGATCTCAAGCGTGCTCATATCTTGAAATCGACTGAACGTTAGAGTGTCCATGAAGCAAAACCTCGATGGAAATTTCAACTTTGAGCCATTGTAGCAGTCAGACTTCGTTACCCATCCCCAAACAATTGCATTTTCTTTGAAGAAAAATTTGTTGGCTCTCGGTTAACGAAAGATTGGACAGATTATTGACCCGGTCGGCACAATTCTTTCAGCCAATCAAAAACGTCGTCAGCGGACCTGCACTCATTCGGTGGAGGTGAAAGCTTCGGTCTTTTTCGTTGAAGCATAACCAACTTTCAGCATTAATATCTCGACGACTACGCCTGATTATTAAAAATGCGTTGGTAGTTAGAAAGTTTAAATCACATTCTTTAAAGAAAGAGTTTTGTTTATGAATTTTAACGATGGATTTTTAAAATAATCTGCCTCAAAGTTGGTATCCCGTAACGATAAAAACCGAGGTTGTACCCTCGATGAAAAAATGAAAGTGAGGCTATGACGTCATCCCGACTGATTCTATCTGTTTATTTGAAAAAGTTCCAACGTATTTTGTGAGAGAGGGGTGACGATCAGATTGAACGTAGAAAAATGCCTTGTGATAAGGAACACTAGTAGTCTAGATGGTGCCAAGGCTCAAATTAGGGACGCCTGTGGTCTAGACTGAGCCGTTTTGACTCTGAGCCGATTTATTTATGTAGACAAACTCTCTGTGAATTTAAATAATTTATGGTATTTCGTACCAACTTTCACATAGATTTGATTAGATTACTATGAGTAATCTGAACAAACTTCGAACGAAGACAATTTTTCGCTTGCCAGGTCTTACACAAACACGCGAAAACACATGACATAACAAATTTTCCGTCGTCTTTGGTGTACGTCGAAGTGACAAATGTTACTCACCGACTTGTACTCATATTGCAGAGATCTTGCTGCTGCATCAGCCATGATTGCTTTGCGAGGTTATGTAACTCGCACGATTTGTTTTGTTTTTCGATCGTTTTCGACGAACACAAAACGAAGATGGCGCTGTTATCGGTCGCTTGTGTATTTCTGAAAATTAAAAGAAATATGCAAAAAATGTGTTTACTTTTCCTTATGATTTCTACGTTATATGTAAAATAATTTTTCATACTAGAAACGACATTCTCTTGTTAATCAATGCACAAATATATGGTTTTGAAAACAATTTAATTTATTATTTTTCAACGTTAGAAGCGGCCTACAAGTCATGTGACTGTCACATGACGCACGTTTTGTTTGGCAGTAAACATGGAGCTTTTGCTAGCCGGGTTTTTGGCTTTTGTCCTTCTAGGGCAAGTAAACTGCCAAGATCTTTATGTAGTGAACAATACTGCAGAAATGGGGAGAAGATTTGAAGGCATAGGCGGTCTTAGTGGTGGAGGGGTAGGTTGACATGCTCCAATAAACATCAGAACTGTGTGTTCCCGGCCAGTGACTCATTCAGTCATTGTCATTATCTAGGTTCCCACTGCTGATCTGATCAACTTGATCAAGCGATACAGTACAGATCGAGGTTGGTCAGCAGGACTGATCAGGATTGTTTGAGGTTATCTGAGCTTCGGGTCAGGTTTCCTATTCGAATCTTTCTGTAAACATGTCTAAGATATTCTATGTGAAAATCGATCTGGAACATGTGTTGATCGAGAAGAGGATCGAGAATTAATCATGTCTAGAGATCGAGTGTGAATTCTGCTCCATCTTTTTACCTGATTGAATTGATTAAATCAGCTTGAGAGGTCGTGTTTTAGATAGAGGAGGGCTTGATCTGGTTGGCAGTGAGAACCAACCGGGGTTCGACTAAAAGGAAGATAGATAGATAGAACCTAACATTAAAAAAAATCAATGAGACAATGTCCCTGCCTCCTAGAAAATCAGTGTGGCATTTGAAAGCTAATGTAACAATGATCGGTTAGGATTGCTTCATTACTTTGCCTTAGCAAAGCCTACTTATTGACAAATTAATGTACCATTTGAGATTTTAATGTTACCATGGTCCTAGAATTTTCCCAGTCAACATTGTCATAGTAAAATATAAATAAAGAGTTGATAAATTATGCCTTTTTTTCTGTTGGCATGTAATGCCTAACATGTATCAATGGTCAAGAGGAAGATCTCCTGTTTCGTGATGAAGAGATTCTTTAGACATTACTTTGAATGTATTTATTTAAAATCATTGATCAATTGGGAAGCAAGTTTTTACAACTTACTATAATCTCTTTCAATTTTGCTTCCTGGATACTACACTAGTACTCATGCTAAAAACTACTTCTGCTTTTGGGGATCAAACTTGGAACTCTTGGCTGCAAGGCTGATGCTCTACCTCTTGATCATGGACACCACTAGCCAATTTGAAATTCAATTATCATGGGTTTTATCCATTTTCGCAAGCCAAGGGTTCTACCTCCACTTTGTTCCTTCCTTCGTAAGGAACAAAGTGGAGGTAGAACCCTTGACTTGCGAAGATAGGGTTTATCAAACTAATTCATTTCTCTTGTTGTTTTTTAGGCTACATCCAAGCTCCTTGTAAACTATCCTCCAGAACAAAGAGATCAGATACTTGATTATCTCTTCAAGGTAACTCAACCCTCTCCCAAATAACAACATTTTAGGGTGGTCCAATTGGAGAGCTGTTGCTGCAAAATTATTGTTAATTAGGAAGGGATTTTTATGCCCCCCGTATTGAGAGATCGGGGGCATATTGTTTTACTCGTGTCCGTCTGTCTGTCTCTGTCCATCCGTCCGTCTGTCCGTTTGTCCGTCCATCTGTCCGTCCGTCCGTCTGTCCGAAAACTTAACCTTTGCCATTTCTCCAAAAGTATTTGACATACAAAGCTCAAATTTGGTATGCAACTTTCTTTCAATGATATCTATCTGTTCCATGCAATTTGACCTTCCTCAAGGTCATCCCTTAACCCTTATCAACCCTTTACTCTACGAAAACTTAACCTTCTACTTCGAAAACTTAACCTTTGCCTTTTCTCCAAAAGTATTTGACATACAAAGCTCAAATTTGGTATGCAACTTCCTTTCAATGATATCTATCTGTTCCATGCAATTTGACCTTCCTCAAGGTCATCCCTTAACCCTTATCAACCCTTTACTCTACGAAAACTTAACCTTCTACTTCGAAAACTTAACCCTTGCCTTTTCTCCAAAAGTATTTGACATACAAAGCTCAAATTTGGTATGCAACTTCCTTTCAATGATATCTATCTTCCTCAAGGTCATCCCTTAACCCTTATCAACCCTTTACTCTACGAAAACTTAACCTTCTACTTCGAAAACTTAACCTTTGCCTTTTCTCCAAAAGTATTTGACATACAAAGCTCAAATTTGGTATGCAACTTCCTTTCAATGATATCTATCTGTTCCATGCAATTTGACCTTCCTCAAGGTCATCCCTTAACCCTTAATAACCCTTTACTCCACGAAAACTTTACATTTTAGAAAAATGGCCATTTCGGGTGCATTTGTGTTGAGATCGGGGGCATATTGTTTTACTCGTGTCCGTCTGTCTGTCTGTCTGTTCTACTTCGAAAACTTAACCTTTGCCTTTTCTCCAAAAGTATTTGACATACAAAGCTCAAATTTGGTATGCAACTTCCTTTCAATGATATCTATCTGTTCCATGCAATTTGACCTTCCTCAAGGTCATCCCTTAACCCTCATCAACCCTTTACTCTACGAAAACTTAACCTTCTACTTCGAAAACTTAACCTTTGCCTTTTCTCCAAAAGTATTTGACATACAAAGCTCAAATTTGGTATGCAACTTCCTTTCAATGATATCTATCTGTTCCATGCAATTTGACCTTCCTCAAGGTCATCCCTTAACCCTTATCAACCCTTTACTCTACGAAAACTTAACCTTCTACTTCGAAAACTTAACCTTTGCCTTTTCTCCAAAAGTATTTGACATACAAAGCTCAAATTTGGTATGCAACTTCCTTTCAATGATATCTATCTGTTCCATGCAATTTGACCTTCCTCAAGGTCATCCCTTAACCCTTATCAACCCTTTACTCTACGAAAACTTAACCTTCTACTTCGAAAACTTAACCTTTGCCTTTTCTCCAAAAGTATTTGACATACAAAGCTCAAATTTGGTATGCAACTTCCTTTCAATGATATCTATCTGTTCCATGCAATTTGACCTTCCTCAAGGTCATCCCTTAACCCTTAATAACCCTTTACTCCACGAAAACTTTACATTTTAGAAAAATGGCCATTTCGGGGGCATTTGTGTTTCACAAACACATCTTGTTTTAACCATAAAGTATTGAAAATATTGAGGCAAAAGGAGAAAAATGCTGATTATCAGCAGTTTCTTCTTTTGCCTCAATGTTTTTCCAAACTTATTTTCTTATGGTCATCAAAACCAGTTCTTATTTGGGAAATGGTTAGACTAATCCTGTTATTCTGGTATGTATTATTTTTTACAGTCCTCCAAGCTCCTTGTAAACTATCCTCCCAAACAAAGAGATCAGTTACTTGATTATATGTTCCAGGTACATGTACTTTGACATTTTCTAACAAAATCAAGCAACTACATTTGAGTCCAAATCTAGAAAAAAGATCTTTTCTTATGTTGCTTTTTACACATACAGTCATAGCTACAAAAAAGAGGGAGCAATATTTTTTTGAGCTTTAGATATTTTTCAATTATCAACATTTGAATCATAAGACATCATTACTCTTTTGAATTGTGTCAACATGGCAATTGTTCGAAATCAAAACTTGAATTGTTCATACACTTTGTAGATCTAGTTGTCCTATCACCAGGATTTTCTTCTGTTCCCGCAATGCTCCCCAAAGCTTTCTCTATTTGAAATGTCAAATCAGTTGTCAACTATTACGTAACATCATAATTTTTGTTTTTATGCCCCCGATAGGGAGGCATCATAAATTTGATTTGTCCGTCCGTCTGTCCGTCCATCTGTCTGTCCGTCCGTCCGTCTGTGTGTCCGTCCGTCATTCCGTCCAAAAACTTTAACATTGGCCATAACTTCCTTATTACTTAACATATTCGCTTCATACTTTACCACAACATTCCTTGGTACATTACCTTTCTGTAGGCACATACTTTGGTGACCTTGACCCCTGGATGACCTTTACCTTATGACGATCAAAGCGGTGTCGGGGGCATTGTCATCTTACAGTGACAGCTCTTGTTTGATAAATATTTTACATGTACTTCTCCATTAGTCAGAATAGTATATCGCTAGTGGGACGTCAAATCCTTGTAACTCCATCTTTTTCAAGCTGTAGTTACGAGGTTTTGACCTCCCATTGACAATATTACTTACTCTTTTTCAGCCATTGTATGGAGCTTCTTTGAACATCTTGAAGATAGAGATAGGAGGGGATGCACAGAGTACAGGTTATTCATTTGTTTAGAATTGACAATGCACACTTAACCTGCACAGTCACACATTTTGACAATCAGATCTACATGTCAAAGGCTTTGGAAAACATTATGGAATATGAAGAAATTGCTTGTGACAAGCAATTTCTTCATTTCCCACAACATTTTCTACCCAAAATTACCGAAACATTTTGAATTTCATTGACTTCAAATTGACGTCTGCAATATTTTTCAAATTGGAACAGTCCAGAATTTTGCCGTCTGGTAATGGGTTAAGGTGTTTTGATACCTTTGATGCAAAATTTTCAGTTATCTCAGAATTGTATGAAGTACTGGGGAATATTCCAATAAGACATATAGCGGTGCATAGGTGTTATTATTTTGATTTAAATCAGTTAGACAAATTTGATGTCATAACTTTGCTTTTAGTCCTGTTTTAATTTTAAAGGTCATTGTCATTACATTGTAGTTACACACTTTTGTAACTTCCGAAAACAACCAACCAATTGAATGTCAAATCCAAACATTTTATTATACCCCCCAAATTTAATTTGGGGGGTATATAGGAGTCAGCTTGTCTGTCTGTCTGTTGGTCTGTTGGTCTGTCTGTTGGTTTTTTAGCTCCACTGGCCGAAGGCCAGCGGGGCTTATGTCATGGCCTTGTGTCCGTCGTGCGTGCGTGCGTCCGTGCGTGCGTCCGTGCGTAAACAATTTTCAAACATCTTCTTCTCCAAAACTACTGGACCAATTTCAACCAAACTTCACACGAATCATCCTTGCATGAATCTCTACCAAATTTCTTCAAAAGAATAAAATCCGTGCAGAACTTGAATTTTAATTAATTTAATTGATTTAAATTTCGAAAAATCTTGAAAAATTCTTCTTCTCCAAAACTACTGGACCAATTTCAACCAAATTTCACAGAAATCTTCCTTGCATGAATCTCTACCAAATTCCTTCAAAAGAATAAAATCCATGCAGAACTTGAATTTTAATTAATTTGTTTGATTTAAATTTTCGAAAAATCTTGAAAAATTCTTCTTCTCCAAAACTACTAGACCAATTTCAACCAAACTTCACAGAAATCTTCCTTGTATGAATCTCTTCTTAATTCCTTCAAAAAGATAAATTCTGTGTATAACTTAAATTTTAATTAATTTAATTCAATTAAATTTTCGAAAAATCTTTAAAAATTCTTCTTCTCCAAAACTAATGGACCAATTTCAACCAAACTTCACAGAAATCTTCCTTGTATGACTCTCTTCTTAATTCCTTCAAAAAGATAAATTCTGTGTATAACTTAAATTTTAATTAATTTAATTGAATTAAATTTTCGAAAAATCTTTAAAAATTCTTCTTTTCCAAAACTACTGGACCAATTTCAACCAAACTGTACAGAAATGATCCTTGCATGAATCTCTTTTTAATTCCTTCAAAAAAAATAAATTCTTTGTAGAACTTTAATTTTGAATAATTAAATTAAATTAAATTTTCGAAAAATCTTCTTTTCCAAAACTACTTGACCAATTTTAACCAAACATCACACGAATCTTCCTTGCATGAATCTCCTCTAAATTTGTCAAAAAAGAAATCTGTGTAGAACTTAAATTTTAATAAGTTTAATTAAATTGAATTTTCGAAAAATTGTTAAACAATCTTCTTCTCCAAAACTGCAGGACCAATTTCAACCAAACTTCACAGGAATCTTCCTTAATGCATGAGTCTTTTCCAAATTCCTTCACGATGGGATGAAAAGCTTGGCCGCTGTGGGCTAGGCTTATTTTTCGCTATATGAAACATAGTGTAATTTTAAGAAAATTTTAAAAACATTTCTGCTCCTTAATCATTCATTGGATTTCAATCTGGCATAGCATGAATCTTCTTTGGATAGACCTCTATTGTATTCCTTGAAGAATTTCGTAGTCTAAATGTCTAAAAGCCAGTGGAGCGATACAGGGCCATCTTGGCCCTCTTGTTCTTCAAACATCTTCTCCTCCTCAACCACTGGGCCAATTCTTACCAAACTTGGCAGAAATGTTCCTTGGGTGACCCTTTTCAAAACTTGTTAGTGAATTTTTGATTCGTCAAAAATTGTGGGCGTGGCAGGGCGAGGCTTATCGGACTTAGAGAAATCATGTGAAAAATCTTTAAAAATCAATTATCTGGCCAATTTGAACCATACTTGGCAGAATTGACCCTTGAGTGATTGTATTCAATGTGTGTTCATGATTTTTTCATTCGTCAAAAAATGAGGGCGTGGCAGGGCGGGGCTTATCCGACTTCAAGAAATCGTTAAATAATTCTTCAAAAATCTTCTCCTCCTGAACCACTGAGTCAATTCTTACCAAACTTGGCAGAAATGTTCCTTGGGTGACTCTTGTCAAAGCTTGTTCGTCAATTTTTGATTCGTCAAAAATTGTTGGCTTGGCAGGGCGGGGCTTATCGGACTTAGAGAAATCATGTGAAAAATCTTTAAAAATCAATTAGCAGGCCAATTTGAACCATTCTTGGCAGGATTGACCCTTGAGTGATTGTATTCAATGTATGTTCATGATTTTTTCATTCGTCAAAAAATGAGGGCGTGGCAGGGTGGGGCTTATCCGACTTCAAGAAATCGTTAAATAATTCTTCAAAAATCTTCTCCTCCTGAACCACTGAGCCAATTCTTACTTAACTTGGCAGGAATGTTCCTTGGGTGACTCTTGTCAAAACTTGTTCGTCAATTTTTGATTCGTCAAAAATTGTTGGCTTGGCAGGGCGGGGCTTATCAGACTTAGAGAAATCATGTGAAAATTTTTTAAAAATCAATTATTCGTCCTTTGTGAACTTAAGTTGGCAAAAATGTCCCTTTAGTGATTGTATTCATTGCATCTTCATGAATTTTTGATTCGTCAAAAAATGAGGGCGTGGCAGGGCGGGGCTTATCCGATTTCGGGAAATCGTCATATAATTCTTCAAAAATCTTCTCCTCCTTATCCACTGAGCCAATTCTTACCAAACTTGGCAGTAATGTTCCTTGGGTGACTCTTTTAAAAATTTGTTCGTGAATTTTTGATTCATCAAAAATTGTGGGCGTGGCAGGGCTGGGCTTATCGGACTTAGAGAAATCATGCAAAAAATCTTGAAAAATCAATTATCAGGCCAATTTGAACCATACTTGGCAGGATTGACCCTTGAGTGATTGTATTCAATGTATGTTCATGATTTTTTCATTTGTCAAAAAATGTGGGTGTGGCAGGGCGAGGCTTATATGACTTCTTCAAAAATCTTCTCCTCCTTAACCATTGGGCCAATTCTTACTAAACTTTGCAGGATTGTTTCTTTGGTGACTCTTTTCAAAATATGTTTGTGAATTTTCGATTCGTCAAAAATTGTGGGCGTGGCAAGGCGGGGCTTATCGGACTTGGAGAAATCATGTGAAAAATCATTCAAAATCAATGCTTTGACCATTTTGAACTTAAGTTGGCACTGATGTCCCTTGAGTGATTGTATTCAATGCATGTTCATGAATATTTGATTCGTCAAAAATTGTGGGCGTGGCAGGGCGGGGCTTATCCGATTTTGAGAAATCGTCAGATAATTCTTCAAAAATTTTCTCCTCCTTAACCAGTGAGCCAATTCTTACCAAACTTGGCAGGAATGTTCCTTGGGTGATTCTTTTCAAAACTTGTTCGTGAATTTTTTATTCATTTTTTTTTATCAAAATTGGCAGGAATGTTCATTGGGGGACTTATTTCAAAATTTGTTCATGAATTTTTGATTTGCAAAAAATGTGGTAATGGCAAGGCAGGGCTTATCAGACTTAATGAAATCATGAGAAAAAAGCAATTAAACAGCAAATTTGAACCAAATCGTACAGGAATGTTCCTTGATTGACTGTCTTCAATGCATGGTTGTGAGTTTTTGGTTTATTGAAAAATATGGGCATGGCAGGGTGGGGCTTGGGGATTGTTAAATGTGTTGTTTGGTCTGTTGATTTTTTGTTCGCTCTATTTCCCAATTGATCAGCTCACAGAGTCACAGTTCAAATGAAATCAATTTCTCAAAATGCACAAAAACTGCACTTTTGGGGGGTATGATCACTTTCAGTGATATTCTAGTTTATGATTGTATGTCCAATCTGCTTAAAACAAAATTGAAAATGTATCTAGACAACATTTAGCCAACATTGTTAATTCAGACTGCATTATTTTGATGACAAATTTCAGATGGCACAGAGGCCTCGCACATGCACTATAGCTGGGATGAGAACTACCATAGAGGTTATGAATGGTGGCTTATGTTAGAAGCTAAAAAGGTATATATTCATTATATTCTGTTTTTGGAGTATGTAGGAGTCAGCTTCTTGATCTGTCTTTCGAACCTAACATTGAAAAAAAAAACTCGAATGTTGGAGTTGTCAGTCAGAGCCAACATATGTAAATGATGATTTATAAGGCAGAATTGATCAAACACCGACAGTCAATCAAAAACATCGATTAGCCAATGGGCGATCAGAAAAATGTCATGCCCCAATTGTTCTTCGTTGCACGTGTTGTTGTATCGATTTATCGACTGACAATCAAAACAATCGACACGCCAATTGCAAAGAATTTTGTGCTAACAATAGACTATAGGTTTGCTGTTTGTTTTGATAAACCGTCGGTGTTGTTAAAAAATCTCGTAACTACGGCTTAGATTAAGCCGTAGTTACGAAATTTTATAACAACACCTACGAAATACTATTTTGTTTGTCCGAATTTACTTCACGATTAACTGGATAAAATCGTTCCCTATAAACGAACACATGTTCATTGTTTGTATTAAATTCTATGTTGGGCGGAGCGATCAGTCGATTGGCGTTTGGTCAATAGCCTTTGAAATACTAAAAATCTAATTGAAACTGCATACTGCAACTAGAACTTTTTTTAAAAACAAACTTTTTCGCTTGTGATTAGACAAATAAACAGGTAATTCACTTTATTTTTCAGAGGAACCCAGATATTCTACTCTACTGTCTACCTTGGGCGTTCCCTGCCTGGGTTGGGGATGGTACAAGAAACCCATATAACAACATCGAAAAAACGGCCGATTATGTTGTCAAATTTATTAAGGGGGCTTGGAGCACATACAAACTTAGAATGAATTATGTTGGAGTAAGTCTTCGTTTTGTTCTGTTCTCATGCCACACTGATTGACCACAAACACTCAAAACTACATATCAGAGGGAGTAAAGGCTTTTCAAAATGCAATATTTCATTAATTGTTCATCAATTCCTATGTTTTGAGTACTTATTGGAATTGTCTTATCCAGACAATTCAAATGAGTACCCACAATGTAGAGTTTGGATTTGAAATATAAAATTTGGAATGCCTTCTTCCCCTCTTACCTATTGCTCTGAACACTTGGCCTCCTCTTTGAGATGTGATCCTACCATGGAGTGGCTGATGGAAGTTTCATTATGTTGGGAAGTCTTCGTCAAGTTCCTATGCTAATTTTCAACATGACGGTTTGTAGAATAGGGGCACTATTCTGGTCACACGGGCATGGGTGATGGCATAAGCATAACGCTTTGGTTAAAGTTTTATGTGCAAGTGTCATAATTTACTATTGATGCTATTGGTCTGAAACTTTGCACATGCTTCTGTGACCAAAATATCATCCTCTAGGCAGAGATTTATTACTCTGACATGTAATTTTGTGTAATTTTAACCCATTTTGGACTTTTTGGAGAACTTCTTGGTCTAATTTTTGTGTGTGAATGTCATAAATTTGTGATAACATGTAATATTTCATTGTTAAATATTGTTTGATTGATATGTATTCTTATTTATATTTTATCCTTAATATTTAATACTGTTTATCATTTCCACAGATTTGGAATGAAAGAGAATACAATGCCAGTTATATAAAGGTATGATATTTGTTCTTTCTTTATGCATTTTTAATTTGTAAATTTAGCCATTGCCCACTGTGGATGTCACTTTTTGTCAACAATTTAATGCAATATGACTGCATGAGAAATTTCATTTTCTTTTTTATTTGATATCTTTTAATGGTGCAGGGTTTTTTTCTTAAATTCTTTATATACATGTATGTATGTACCAAGATTCAAGTCTCTTTTATGTATCTTTAACCCATTACCACATAATGACTCTTTTTGACTCCCTACAAGATAATGGCTTTAGAAAGCATTGTGGAAAATGCAGAAATTGCTTGAGACAAGCAATTTCTTCGTTTGCCACAATGTTTTCTACACCAAAAGACTGCCAATGTTTAAATTTCTTTCATTTACAATTGTCGTCTGCAACACCTTCGAATTTAGACCAACCAAACATTTGTTGTTTGGTAATGGGTTAATAATTTGCCAAAAATGAGCATTGCATATAGGTATGTGCCATGTCAAACAGAAATATTAATACAGTCGAAACTGTCGTATGCAGCCAGCCAAGGGACACACCAAAATTGGCTGCATACGACAGTTGGCTGCTTAATACAGAAAAGAATACTCTGAAGGATGGATGTAAATGTCTACTTGTATGACTGGCCCTACTAATATAAAGGAAAGACAAGTGTTGTAAAATAAAAAGGGTACACTTTTATAGGACATTTAACTGTTTATCACACCTTTTCATGGTTTATGCACATGATTAGGCAAATTGCCAGATGTATTATCAATATTTCACACATTGCCTGCCACCAATCAGTTGTGCATGGCTGCTTAAGGGGATAAAGGTAAAGAGCAATTGGGACAATTGAAGCTGGCCACTGACCACATTAGACAGTTTAGTGTTATTCACAGTTACTTTAAAGAGTAAAATTGCTTGGGGGGACCTGGACTGGCTGCATACGACAGTTTGGCTGCTATACACAGGTGGCCGCTTACACAGTTTTGACTGTATGTTGTTATCAATCTGCTATTTTCAGTTATTGAGGAAAAAGCTTGATGCTGCTAATTTCACAGACACATTCATCGTTGCAGCAGACGGCTCGTTTGATGGAATATCGGGCAATGTTTTGTCAGACAAAAAGCTTGCAGAAGCTGTCTATGCTCTTGGGTAAGACAATTTACAAGCATTTTCTCTTGTTCCCTTCTACATTTATGATGTGAATTTGGATGAAATATTCAAGGAATGTTCCTTATCACCTAACCTTGTGCATTTTATAGAGATTTTGCCATATTATTCGTTCAATAACATCATTGGTTTGTAAAAAGATAATGTTAGTAATACATGTTGTTCTTGTTTTCCTATAGGGCCCATTACCCGGGTACAAAAAGTACACCAGAAGCAGTTAAGACTGGCAAGTCATTATGGAGTTCGGAAGATTACGGTACATTTAATGATAATGTTGGGGGCTATAATGTGTCCCTTTTAACAATAATGCAAACTTGTAGATGGCGTTTTTATCTCTATAGGGCCCATTACCCGGGTACAAAAAGTACACCAGAAGCAGTTAAGACTGGCAAGTCATTATGGAGTTCGGAAGATTACAGTACATTTAATGATAATGTTGGAGCAGGATGTTGGGCTAGGGTGAGTTGTTTTGTTTTGATTTTTTTGTTATTATGTGACAGTATTAAAAGATTAGGGATGTTTTATTGTTGTCTGTCTGCCTGTCCATCCACCTGTGTGTTTTAACATTTTCCTCAGGAGTATGTGACACACAAAGGTTGTAAGAGGGAGTGAAGGCTATTCAAAATGCAATATTTAATTCAATGTTTATCAAACCCTATGTTGTGGGTACTCATTGAAATTGCCTTGTGAAGACTATAATGCGATTCAAATGAGAAGCCACAACATAGGGTTGGATTTGAAATAACAAAGTTAGAATATGATCTTGAACCTCTCTTATATGTTACTCTGCTCAATGTCATTTGGCATCATGTTTAATTTCTGAGTATTTATCTTGTTTAAGGATCCTTTAAGCGTAAAGAATTACAAACAACATTATTTCTTTGAATACTGCAGTAAATGAAAAAAATTAAAACACTTTCTAATTTGTATTTTAGCCATAAAAGGCACTTAGTTTTCCAAGCTACATTTACAAAACTACATGCATCAGTTGCAAAGTTTGTTAAGAATATCCTTCTAATTACAGATACTGAACCAAAATTATGTGAATGGACTGATGACAAGGTTTGTTTAAAACTTTTTAGCTCGACTTTTCGAAGAAAATGAGAGCTTATACTGTCACCCCGTCGTCGGGCGTTGGCGTTGCAACCAAGGTTAAAGTTTTTTCAAGCATCAATAACTTCCATACTATCAAAGGGATTCAACCCAAACTTGGAATACTTATTTACCATCACACCCTCTACCTTACTACCAGGGCCCATAACCCTGGCTCCACTATATTTGGAGTTATGCCCCCTTTATACTAAGCAACTTAGAAAGTCGAGCGTGCTGTCTTCGGACAGCTCTTGTTTTTAATAATTTGTAAACCTTGTTAATGGCAGATGTAATGAAGCACTAGAATTTTACCCATTCTTACAGAATGTTTCTTGCCATCCCACAAGATGTCATGTCTGTTTGTATGTTTGTATTGTCATGCTCTTCTTTTCAAGGAGGAAATGAAGAATCAATCAATCAATCAACATCTTTTAACTTAGACCAGTCTCAGATTTTATAGTCTGGTAATGGATTAACCAAAAGGTTGCTGGTTCAATCCCACATCACTCCAGTCTTAAATCTGAGACTTTTATCCATAAGCTATTTTACCTTAAATAACGTGTGAGATGTAAAAAAACAAACCCTCTTGTATGTAAATTTAGTTGTAAAAGAGAAAGATACTGTTTAAATTCGTAAACAATGAAAAATATTGAACTGGTCAAACAATGATTTCATATTTTTCCATTATAGCACGATATCATGGAACTTGATAGCCAGTTATTATGAAGAATTACCATTTGGACGAGATGGGCTTATGACTGCTGTTAGTCCATGGAGTGGTAACTATGTGGTGGAGGCTCCTATTTGGATGACAGGTAATTTGCATTATCATTTGAATGCATATTAAGGATTACAACCCATTATTGATTACAAATGACTTCATGCATCTTTGGACATCATCCATAGCAATGGGATAATCCGTGAAAAGGGAAATTCTTGAGGGATACCCTCATCAATTTCCCTTTTCACAGATTATCCCAGGAAATGGGGTCTGGAAAAAGGGCCCATATGGCACGTCAGACTAACATGGATCAAAACAAACTTGTTAAATTTTGAAGTTAATTTATATGCAAGTTAGATTAACGACCAAATTGATGAAGGATGGATGTTGAAATATGTATGGGGAAATAGACACCTATTTGAGCAAAAGGGTACCAAATGAAGCAGTTGATTTCGCCTCATATAAGAAGAAATCCATTAAATAAATGTGTTTTTTATAAACAATCCTTTTTACTTCGGTTCTTGGAATTGAGAAATAGCGATAATGATCGATAATTTCTTTAAATTGCTCTGGTGTAATGTCATATCATGACTTGACTCCATCCTCTATCACAGGTGAAATGTGAGACTTTTCTGTTATAAAGTGGTGACAATAGAATCTATTGGAAAAAAAATTAAACGCATTGTAGATTGTCACTTTATGACAGAAAAGTCATGCCTTTAACTGTGTCAGAAATCTCAGCCTAGCAACAGTGTGACGTTATACGGCCCAACATAAGTTTCTCAAGTTTCATTTTTGGGAAAGATTGGAAAAGACTTTTGAAAGACGAAATAAAACACTGCTCATGCTGTAAAAATAATGAAAATTTGATGCTTGGTTATAAAAAAGGCTTTTTTTGGGAGGAAGGGTTTAATTTTACCAGTTTGTGGGCTCTTTAAAGTGACATTTCACGATTATTAGCTCACCTGAGCAACATGCTCAAGGTGAGCTTTTGTGATCACCCTGTGTCCGGCGTGCGTCGTGCGTCGGAAGTCGTCAACAATTTCTTTAAACATCTTCTCCTCCTTAACCACTGGGCCAATTCTTACCAAACTTGGCAGGCATATTCCCTAGGTGACCCTTTTCAAAACTTGTTTTCAAATTTTTGATTCGTCAAAAAATGTGGGCGTGGCAGGGCAGGGCTTATCAGACTTAGAGAAATTGTTAAATAATTCTTCAAAAATCTTCTTCTCTCTAACCATTCAGTCTATTTTTACCAAAGTTGGCAGAAATGTTCCCTGGGTGACCCTTTTTAAAACTTGTTTTCAAATTTTTGATTCGTCAAAAAATGTGGGCGTGGCAGGGCGGGGTTTATCAGACTTAGAGAAATTGTTAAATAATTCTTCAAAAATCTTCTTCTCCCTAACCATTGAGTCAATTTTTACCAAAGTTGGCAGAAATGTTCCTTGGGTGACCCTTTTCAAAACTTGTTTTCAAATTCTTGATTCGTCAAAAAATGTGGGCGTGGCAGGGCGGGTTTATCAGACTTAGAGAAATTGTTAAATAATTCTTCAAAAATCTTCTCCTCCTTAACCAATGAATCAATTTTTACCAAAATTGGCAGAAATGTTCCTTTGATAACTCTTTTCAAAACTTGTTTTCAAATTTTTGATTCGTCAAAAGATGAGGGCGTGGCAGGGCGGGGCTTATCAGACTTAGAGAAATTGTTAAATAATTCTTTAAAAATCAAATGTTGATCCAATTTGTACCAATCTTGGCTGAAATGTTCCTTGAGTGACTGTCTTCACTGCCTGCTGATGAATTTTTAATCTGTCAAAAAATGAGGGCGTGGCAGGGTGAGGCTTATCAGACTTAGAGAAATTGTTAAGTAATCTTAAAAAATCATCTTCTCCTTAACCAATGGATTAATTTTTACCAAACTTGTCAGAAATGTTACTTGGATGACCCTTTCCAAAATTTGTTTTCAAATTTTTGATTCGTCAAAAAATGTGGGCGTGGCAGGGCGGGGCTTATCAGACTTAGAGAAATTGTTAAATAATTCTTTAAAAATCAAATATTGATCCAATTTGTACCAAACTTGACAGAAATGATACTATGGATGAGCCTTTTCAAAATTTGTTTTTAAATTTTTGATTCGTCTAAAAATGTGGGTGTGGCAGGGCGGGGTTTATCAGACTTGAAAAAATCATGAAAAAACTCTTTAAAAATCAACCTTTGGTCAAATTTAAACCAAATCTGGCAGATCTGTTTCTTGATTGACTGTTTTCAATGTGTGTTCATGATTTTTTCGATTTGTCAAAAAATGTAGCCGTGGCAGGGCGGGGCTTATCATACTTGGAGAAGTTATTAAACAAATCCATGAAAATTTTCTTCTCCTTAACCCATTACCAAACGGCAAAATTTTAGACTTGTCCAAATTCAAAGATGTTGCAGACAACAATTTAAAGCGAATGGATTTTTTCATTTCTTTGTATTTTGTTTAGAAAATATTGTGAGAAATGAAGAAATTACTTGTAAAAAGCAATTTCTTCATTTTCCAAAATGTTTTCCCAAGCCAATTTCTCGTGGGGAGTCAAAAAGTGTAACTGTGTGGTAATGGGTTAACTGTTGGACAAATTATATCAAATTATCCAGGAATGTTCCTTGGGTACCCCTTTTTATTTTTTTTTTTACAAATTTGTGATTCGTTGAAAATATGGGCATAGCAGGATGTTTCTTCGACTAGGAGAAATGACAAGAAAATTCTTTAAAAATCAACTGTTGGGCCAATTTTAACCAGGGATGTTGCTTGAGTGACTCTTTTTAACAATGATATTGTTTGTGAATTTTTGATATCTTAAAAAATGTGAGTGTGGCAGGGTAGGGCTTATCAGATTTCAAAAATAAAAAAAATTATAAAGAAATTCTTCAAAAATCAACCATGGGGCCAATTTAAACTAAGAGAACAAAATGCTTATTGAGTTACTCTTTTCAAACACTTGGTTATAAATTTTTGATAGGATAATAAATGTTGATGAGGCAAGGAGGGGCTTATGAAGCCTTATCATATTAAGCATATTAATGTTTGTAATGTATCATTCTGATGTTTCAAAATTGTTAATTGTTAATTGTAAAAGTTTAATCTTGATTATAAAGATCAAACTGGAACAACACATGATATTCAATTTTAAAGATGTATGCAAATGCTACTACATGCAATATGATTGAATACTAATGTGACTTCATTGTATTCATCGGAAATTATGAAACTCAATAATTTGATACGACATACATATTTGTATACAACAAAATTTATATTGTACACAATCAAATACAGGAAGAACTCAGGTGAGCGATATCAGTGCCTTTCAGGCTCTTGTTTTTACATAAATTTTACTTTTATTCTATCTGAAAGAGCATGTTTTCTTATGAAAATTCTAAAAATTTAAAGCCAAAATATTGAACCGTTTACGATAAATATATATATTTTTGCTAAAATTAAAGAAATTGTTGTGGACAACAGTTCAGATTTATATAGAATTTGTCATTTCTGTCTCAACTTTGAAGGCGTATTTTTTGCTTATAGATAACAACTTCAAAAAACTGATAGCGTTTCTAAGCATTAGAATAAACAATCTTTGCATCAAGACATACTTTTAGAAAATGAAATGAATGTGAAATGTCACTTTAAGCTTTGCATCAATAAGGTTTGTTTCTTTCTTTCATGTTGAAGTCTGTTCAAGATCAAGATCTATGCTTTTAAATAGTTTCAAATAAATGATTCCTGAACAATACTATTTTTTACAGCTCACACAACATGGTTTGTTTACCCAGACTGATTTTATTTTGGACATGGTACTGGCGTGTACCACTGAAAGAAAGGAGGGAGTATGGTATCATTTCAAAGTTTCGATGGCAGGCGACTTTCCATTGTAATTGAAACTATTGTAAGAATTTATCCTTTTCTAATCAATACCTTCGTTTCTTTCAGCTCACACAACATGGTTTGTTTTCCCGGACTGGTTTTATTTTGGTCATGGTACCGGAGTGTACCACTTAAAGAAAGGAGGGAGTATGGTATCATTTCAAAGTTTTGATGGCAGACGACTTTCCATCGTGATTGAAACTATGGTAAGAGTTTATTCTTTTACTAATCAACATCTTGGTTTCTTTCAGCACACACGACATGGTTTGTGAGTCCAGGTTGGTTTTATTTTGGACATGGTACGGGTGTTTACCACTTAAAGAAAGGCGGAAGTATTGTATCATTTCAAAGTTTTGACAGCACACAGCTGACTATGGTCATTGAAACTATGGTAGGACTTTGAAGTTTATCCTTACCTAAACAACATAGGGTTTTGTCTTCTACAACACTTTAGAAAATTGGGCTGGTTATTTTTACAGCTAGTAGATAAATGAAACTATGTGGTTATTTGGTTATTCAGTGTGCTATTATGCACACTACTTCTGCATGTGTTCAAACACTTTTATTTATCTGCACCAACTTTCAAACTGAAGTAGTCTGAATTGTTGCTATTTGGGAGAGGATTAAATGTAAAGATGTGATCATAAATTCTGTATACTCATAGAACATTTGACAAACACAACACAAATTTACATCTTGGGCTCTTCATGGGCATTTTTTCCTTTCCTTCAATGTTTTCTGAACCCTCTCTGATTTAAAGACACGCAAACATGATCTATGTTTGGGAAAGGTTAGTTTTATGTTCTGTTAATAACTTTATTACAGAGTCATGACCATTCTAAGTGTATCCGTCCAGCTTTAGAGCCTTATGATGTCTCACCTCAGAAGATAAACATTCAACTGGCTGGATATTTTGTAAGTAAATTTTGAATCATATTTTGCCACCACTAACAAAATAGATTTTGGCATTATGTCTGCCTATCTGTCTGATTATCCATCCAAACCTTCATGTCTGTCATTCCATCCATCTATTTTAAAATTCTTGTCTGCTCAATTTAATTGTGAACTGTGAATGATTCAAAAGGTTTTGTACCTGCAGTGGTTTCATTAATAGGTGGGGGTGGGGATTTCCCCCCTCGTATTTGACTGAATTTAAGTACAATCCCCCTGCAATTTTTCAAAATTTTGTATGGGGTTAATAGGGAATACATAGAAAATCCCCCGCCTACTTTAGCTTCTGGCCCAGGTGACCAAAAAGTTATTGAAACCCCTGACCTGTATACATTTTGTATCGGTATACAAATCTGTTATCTGTTATCCAATGATTAATATCTGCTTTAATTTGTTTAAACAGATCTGATTAAAGGTATCTACTTGACAGTCAAGTTTTAAGCAATTAAATACATAATGTACCAGAAAAAAATGTGTATTCAAACAAATTTGTTTTCTGCAACCAGTTTCAAACGGTAACATTTATAACTTTTATTGTTGGGGAAAATGTTAATTTGTAAACACTTATTTCATGGTATTTACAGGCACAGTTATCCAAGTTATACAAATGGTCGAGTAAGCTGGGATTTGATGGTGCCAACTCTACTTTTCTTAAGAATGAAGGACCAGTGCCAGTAAGTGATACTTTATACAAATGTTGATGCATATAATGTATATATGACCGACCCGTCATGCTAAAAGGTATCATGCTTGAAGTCCATAAACCAATGTATGAGAAATAGATCAGACTCGACAGAGGTCAACAAAATGTCACATTTGGGAAATTAATGTATAGTAAAGCAGAAAAAACATTTTTACTAATTATGAAAATCATCTGAAAGCAAAAGGTTCCAGACTTTCCATATTGACTTAGGTCAATTTCTTTTACAGATTTCCCTTTCTGAGAGATGTGTCACATAGTTTCAGTAGATTCAACAGATTTTGCAAACAAATTGCGTTACAGATATCTTTATTTGGAGCCAGAAATGTTATAGATAAATTACAATTTCTGTCAGGAAGATATTCGAGTTATCTTTGCCTAAACAGTGCTCTCCCCAGCTCAATAAGCTGTATCGGCCCCGCTACAGCTTCATGTTAATCAGTGTAATGCCCCTACAGCTTCAAAACTACCCCACAGCTTAATTTATTCAAAATGGTTACCAAATAGAGGCATTTTGAGGTATTTCATGCCAAACACTGTTAAACAATACATTTTTGTCATTGTAAATGTAATAATTATGAGTAAAAATATTATGGGAAAAGAAGAAATTGCTCAAGATGAGCAATTTCTTCTTTTTCCATAATGTTTTCACTCACAATTATATGCTTTCAAAGTTTACCAATTCTCATTTAATTTGCCACTACAGCTTCCAAATATTCTGCGGAGAACCCTGCTAAATCAGTGAAATTCATTGGTCAATCATTGTTTTGGTTCACAGTGGGAATAAAGTTTTAACAAAGCAAATCTAGTGGTTACCAATAATGTAGGGTTTTATGGAGATTAATTGTTAACTTTTGCCATGAAGGAAAAACAGACTTAATCCACAAAAATTTTATTTATCTCCCTCAACAGGTTTTAACCCATTACCAAACAACAAAACTTTAGCCTAGTCCAAACTCATAGGTGTTGCAGACAACAATTTCCATTAAACAAAATTTAACATTTTTAAGTCGCCATTTGTCAAAATGGCAGACTTATTGCGATTAGCTGGAAGGGTGTATATGGTGATCTAGTGTACAGGGTGTCTGTATACTGGTTTAGGCAAAGAACTACTTTTTTCTGGGATTTACTCTTTCTCTTTGCACCGGACCCAATGACACCAAAAAGTAGTGCAGACAGTTTAAAAAAAGCAGCTTTGTTTAATGTAATACTTTGACTTATATTTTTCCTTTTGAAGATAAACACAATCTTATGAAAACTTCATAATGGATATCTTGATGTCAAAAGTAAATTTGAGTTGCAAAATTAGTACGCCGATGATTCTATGAATTTTAAAGGTCAACTACGACCAAATGAAAGGATTTTCTGGTTTTCTCATAAATCGTTTGAAAATGTGTTTCACTATAATGCATTGACTGTCATTTCACAATCGAAAGCGTTTACGCGTTGAACATTGCAGTCAAGATATCAGATTTTCTTGACCGCGATAAAATGTCATGATCGCACGTGCAATTTGTTTATTCATGTGGTGACGTATTACGAGTTTTCCTAAATAAGGTAATATGTTTTCATAGATCCTCGTGGATGCCTAATGCCCCACGAGATACATGTTTTAGTGGGCAGGGGTTGAGTGCCACATGCCTCTCTGTGCTGTATACCGTTGCATATGACCAAATTCGTACATCAACATAGGTCAAGCACGTGTACTTTAAATGCAGTCTTTGTTTACCCTTTCATTATTGCTTGTATTCAAATGATTTTTTTCCTTTCTCAATAACTTCTAAATTGAATTCTATCATTTTGAACAGATCTTGATCAGCATATTTAACATTTTTCGAGTTTAAAAGGGTAATATTATGTGCAACTGGCATAAATGTCGACGATTATCAACAAATGCTGTTATTGTTTTTGAACTCCAATGACGTCTTATGTTGACATCTATCAAGAACAATCACTCTAGTCGGGTTTTAAGATATGTCAGTTGTCTACATGTTCTAATTCTTATTAACTGGAGGGGTAACTTTTAAACAGGAATCGTGAAAATGTTGTTGTTCGTAGTGATAAAAATATACTGAAGAATCCGGTCGTTGTTCTTACTTTGAACTCGAAATGCGCATGAATATGTGTTGAAAATGATTTGATGACCTTGACCCCTGGATGACCTTGACCTTGTGACGATCAAAGTCCAAAAACTTAAACATTGGCAAAAAAACTTTAACATTGGCCATAACTTCCTTTTTACTTAACATATTCACTTCATATTTTTGTACAACATTCCTTGGCACATTACCTTTTTGAAGGCACATACTTTGATGACCTTGACCCCTGGATGACCTTGACCTTATGACAATGAAAGAGGTGTTGGGGGCATTGTCATCTTACAGTGACAGCTATTGTATCTCAATATTTTCTGAGCTATATTGTACATCCATTACACCTGCATTAACTTTTGTTTTGCTTTCTGCAGCATATTTTGAAGTGGACCACCCTTAAATGTTGTTGTTTGGGAAAGGGTTAATATATATTTTGTTGTCTGCAACTCTTTTCAAATTGTATCACCCCAAGATTTCGCAGTTTGGTTAATTGTTGATAATCATAAAATTAAGTGCAATAAAACACTGGATGCTCAGAGAGGATGTGGTAATAGTGGTGGGAAATCGATGTGTAGGTGTTGCATCCATCACAATATGACATACTGTTAAAAGTGTTGTAAAACTACATTCTATCAGTCAGATTCTGCTTAGAATCTGCCAAACAGAACTCTTGAATAAATAGAAAAGGCTTAGCATCTGAAATTGAACAGCAACCTGAACAAAAGGAGCTTGTAATTCAGCTGTTTTTAGATCAGTAAGTGCTTGGGGTGAGCTTTTGTGATCTCTTATCATTTATTTGCCTGTAAACAATACTATCGGGTTATTCTTGTCTCAAATTCTGAATTATTGATCACAAATATTCAAAGTTCCAAAATATCATGGTATCATCCTCATGGCGACTTTCAGGACCTTCAGTCCTTTGATTTATCTTTCTTGATAGAAAACATTGTGGGAAATGAAGAAATTGCTTGTTCTTCAATTTCTTCATTTTCCACAATGTTTACCCAAGCCTTTATTTTGTGGGGTGTCCAAAAGCGTCAATGTGTGGGAAAGGGTTAAACAACCCAGTCTCTCATAGCCTAAGAGTAGATGCGGTTTACACCCTTACTACATTACAACTAGAGACCAAACCAACATATCCACCCATATCAAACAAGAAACCTTTTCCATTGTCTTGTATTACAAAGCTTTCTTTGTTATTTAAAAATCAAGCCCTGTGTTTTGGGTACTCATTTGAATTGTCTTGACAAGACAATTCAAATGAGTAGCTGAAATATAGGGTTTTAATCAATATGAAAAATATATTTTGATAATTTTGTGAAAATTTTGTTTTATTTCTCTACAGGTTATAAATGGCATTGTCACGCTAAACCGTGAAGTAGATGCGGTTTACACCCTTACTACATTAGAACTAGAAACTGGATATTTCATAAGTAGATATTTCAATACAAAACCTCTATGTTGTGGGTATTCAATTGAATTGTCTTGTCAAGACAATTCAAATGAGTACTCACAATATACTGTTAAAACAAGTTAAACAATATTTTGTTGATATTTTGGAAAAAGTTGTTTTATTTCTCTACAGGTTATAAATGGTATGGTCACCCTGAGCCTTGAAGTAGATGCAGTTTACACGCTTACTACATTACAACTAGAAACCAAGCCTACATATCCACAGATACCAAATAAGAAACCTTTTCCATTGCCCTATGCGGATGATTTTGAAAGTAAGTGCTATATCTTATCATTTTCAAAACAATACCTTTCATGGCATCAGACTTCCCATCATGGGTACTGATCTCTGGCTTTGGCATACCGTATGACTGTTTATTTCTGCGGCAACGTAATTTTTGCGGAATTTTGCGGATACTATCATACCGCAAAAATTAAATGCGCAAAAAATACATTGACTTCAATTTGTCATCTAAATGCTACCTCTCATATCTATATGGGGTTTAAAAGTATAACGTACACAACACTTTTTAAAGGTGTTAAAACATCATTATTGTTACTTAATTGATAGGTATGTTTCACACCTTTGATAGGTTTTGACACAAACACAATGAAGTAATTTAAAAAGACATTTAGAAGTCAATGAAGCATGAAGTCATAATTAAGATTTAATGACATTCAAAAATACCGGTACATCAGGATTTGTTTGCAATATAGCACAGAAAATATTGAGGCAAAATAGATATGATAACTTGATATCAGCATTTTCTTCTTTTCCGTCAATATTTCCCAAGCGTACATATTGTGATAGCATTATGTTAGTTTTTATGTTCTTGTGTATAGTTATATGCAAGTTCTATAATGTACTTGTTTAAATAGCCCCGTAACTTAAAAAAATATTTCAAATACATGGAAAGCTTCATCTAAAAATAAAAGAAACCTCTGATTGAAAATCCGCAAAAATTGAATTCACAAAAATTAATTGTACCATTTTTGGGCCCAATCTGCAAAAAATTGCACCCGCAAAAATTACCAGTTATACGGTATATCATTTCTGACATTTGTCTCCCATGGGGAGATAAATTCGAGTCAGATGAGCGCAGCTGGAGGCGCAGAGAGGATGTTAAGGCAGTTCTGGGGAGAAGAAAAACAACAGGAATAGTTATGTGTTCCAGCAGCCACGAAGTTAAACAATATCTGGTTTGTTCCATACTGAGAGCAAATTATTATGGGGAAAATGTTTTTGCATTTACCCCATTTACCTCAATTTTTCTTTAATAAGGGACATTCAAAAAGAAGGTCTTGTTTAGGAAAGAGTTAATTATCTTACAGACTGTATCTGCACACAATGAAATATTTTAAATGCTGATTGCACAGGCTGACAACTGCAATGCTAATTTGTACAACAAGATAAGGTACACATATGTGTCCCTAATGTACCCCTATTAGTGTGGTTTGATGAAATACTTATTTTCCCCAGACTACAAGCAACATGAAGAGCCATATAACTTAGCTCAGCAGACGGGTGCATACGAAGTCTTTAGCACGAGTTCATCACATGGTAACGTCATACGACAGATGGTTTTAGATTGGCCATGTGCATGGTGCAAGGCGGAATCTGTCAAGAGCTCTCTCAATCTGATTGGAAACTGGAGTTGGTAGGCGGGACTTATATGTTCACTATTTATATACATGTTTTCAGTTCTGTTACCTAACTAGCTGTATATTGGTGGTAGATATGTGACCTGTCATGCTGAAAGGGACCATCTGGAAAGTCCATAAAACTGATATATGAGAAATAGATCAGACTCAGCTAAGATCTACCAAATGTTTTACTTGGAAGAGGAAAATAATAATGATATACAAAAAAGCATACTCAACTTAGAAAATTAGCATAGAGTGAAAAGGTTAGATCCTAGTTAGCCTTTAACCCTTTGCCAAACAAGACCTGGTTTTGACGTCCCTAATAGAAAATGCTTGGGAAAACATTGAGGCAAAAGAAGAAACTGCTGTTCACCAGCAGTTTCTCCTTTTGTCTCAATATTTTCCTAGCTATATTGTACACAAATTCTCAAAAAGGTCCATTTGTCATCTGCAACAGCTTTTGAAATGGAAAGTTTGAAATTTTGTTGTTTGGGAAAGGGTTAAAGTCCACACAGACTGACCAAGACTGATGCTTTCACACTTCTCAGATGGCCCGTTTTACATGATAGGTCTAACAATGCTTTAGTAACAATACTGTACCTCTACTAACAAACCCCAACAATCTTTGGCTTATTTTTCTCGCTTCAGGCTATCCAATCTTCAAGGAGCCCTTTAATTTCGCCCCACAGGTGGGGTCCTTTGAGGTCCAACCATCGTTTGACTCCGCCCACAAACAAGTTTTAAGACAGATGGTGATAGAAAATCCCTTATTTTGGTGCCTCTTTATTGACCTAGTTTTCCCCATGGGACTCCTTGGAGATTATAGCTGGTAAACATATTATGTAGAGCTACAGATAAGACGGGAGTAATGGCTTTTCAATATGCAATATTTCATTTAATAGCGAGCCGGGATTTTATGTATGGGGAGCTTATGTCACAGTCCTAGTGCTGGAGTTGGCGCTGTATCCCTTCCCGTCTTCACTTGAAAAACTTGAAACTGGTCTAAATATCTCAGAAACTATTAGAGATACAGCCTTGATATTTCATATTTTTGTGACCAGCTTGCATATAGACGAGCTACGTTGTCTGCAGACAACTCTTGTTGTTCATCATAGGCTATATTGTGGGTACTCCTTGGAATCGTTTCATCAAGACGATCCAAATGAGTATCCACAACATAGGGTTTGGATTTGAAATAACAAATCTAGAATGCCTTTACTCTTTCTTATTTGTAGCCCTCCTTGTAGATCTTAAGTTGTAGTGACTAGATTTATCTTGTTTGATTTTTATCAAATTCAATTCTTTTCTAGCTCATTCGAGCATATATCCTCATTGACATTTTGCATTTATAGAATAAAACCCTTTTTTGATGCCTGTTTACTGACCTAGTTTTTCCCATGGGTCCCAATTGTAATGTATATTTTTAATTAATTTGAAGTAATTTTTGAATTGCTCTTAAAAAAGTCCATACTTTGAAATCTCATAACATTGTAACAATACATGTAACATTTAGGAACTTTGTGTATCTATCTATCTTTATTATCATACTAACAAAAATTTCTATATTGCTTTTCACATAACTTTTAAAAACTTATTGTACATCTCAATAGATAACATCTCAATCTTCATAAAAACAGTTCCATTTTGAATGAATCTTATAACATAGAATAGATATTGATAAGAATTTTTTTAAAGATCATTTTTGGATTCTATTGAAAGTTTTTTTCTTCTTTAATATTTGGTAATGGATGCTCAAATGTATATTTAGCCAAGATATATGGTACAATGTCATGAGCAGCTATGAAAATGTAACAACAAATAAGAAGAATTTTGCTGATGTTTTTTAAGGTATTTTAATGCCACTAGATAAAAGTTTGGGAGTTTTTACCATTGTCCATTTGTCAACCTTTCTGTCCATGTGTATTTGTATTGGAATCGTCTCATTGAGACCATTCAAATGAGTACCAACAGTATAAGGGTTGGATTTGAAATTACAGATTTAGAATGCCTTAACCTTTTACTTGTTGCTATACATTAACCAATTTTGTAAATTTTTCAGGACTGACATTTACGCGGAAGTAGAAACCTACATTGGTATAGTGAATGCTACTTCTGGTGTTTATGTAGCTGCGAGGGTTGATAAAGGAGGGTGTAATAGTTTTGCTAGTCAAGGAGTTTACTTCTTCCTCTTTCCTAAACAGGGTTACATAGAGGTGTCAGGAGATTTAGGTATGTACTGTTTAACCCTTTCCCAAACACTAAATCTTCGAAATTTCCATTTCAAAATCTGCTGCAGCCTACAAATGGACTTTGTTTAAGATAGAATTTGTGTACAATATAGCATGGAAGATATTGAGACAAAATAAGAAACTGCTGATAACCAGCATTTTCTCCTTTTGTCTAAATGTTTTCCGAAATGATTTCTATAAGGGACGTCAAAACCAGGTCTTGTTTGGGAAAGGGTTAAACCTTTCACTAAAAGCAAAAAATCAAGCTATTCTTATTTGGAAGATGCTGCAGATGACAGTTTGAATTTTTCTAATGACAGGATTGGTGTTTTCTATAAAGATCGGTTTGGTTTATTGGGCTTTTACGCCGTTTTCAACTACTTTGGTCATATCGCGGCGGCTGGAGCACCTAACCATGGATTCCTGGTATTTCTCTCACCAGTACTACCACAACACCCTAACCGAGCCTCCAGCTGCCCCCCCACATAGGTTCACGATATCAAACCATTGATGGGTGACATTTTGTCAGAAAGGGTATTTGCCGCGGCCGGGTATCGGACCCGGGACCTCTCAAATGAGAGGCAGATGTGCTACCAACTGCGCCATGGCCACGACCGTTTTCTTTAAAGAACATTAAAACTTAATCTTGTCTAGTGTTTTCCTATTTATAAACAAAGAAATCTATTGATTGTCCAAAGACAATGGTGTCGAAGGTGACAAAATTATTGCCAACAAAAGCATAACATTTTATTGAAATGAGTAAAAATATTTAGGGAAAAGGAGAAAATGCTGGCTGTCAAGCCTGCTTCTTGTAGTAATTAAGATTGTATGGTAAAGTGTAAATTTCATTATGTTTACAGCTAGAACAAAATGAAATCCATAATAAAGTGTTTATCTTTTTGTGTTCACAGCTAGAACAAAACAAATTTTAAGAAAAGATGTGAGTGTCCAGACTACTGGATGGAATAAACTAGGGCTTCTAGTCAAGGTCAGTATATCAATAAGAAATTTGAAGATTACATAGTGACATATTACAGGTGGTGGAGGCATTATAAATCTGATATTACAAATCCAAACCCTATTTTGTATTAATTGTCTTGATGAGATTATTCCAATGAATACCCACAACGTGGGGTTTGATGCACATTGAAGGATATTTTATTGCAAAGGAAAGGGCTTTCAAAGATTCTGTGTGACAAAACATTTTCTGCAATATCAAGGTCATTTGTCCAGGCCAAGGTCAAATATAAATGTCACATTATCATGTTGCAAGTTGTTAACTATCTGTAGTTATGTTGTTTTGGATAATGATTTTGATATCTTCTTATCTAATTTCAGGGTGATTATGCTGTGGGTACTTTAAACGGCCAACAAGTGTTCAACACCAGCATTGCTAGCAAACCAGCCAATGGCTTCGTAGCACTAGGGACGGCTAATTATGGTTTAGCAGACTTTGATAACCTTAAAATAACATCAAGCAGTGATGGTGAAAAAATAATTATAGAAACAAACAATAAATTTTATGATAGTGGTGTCTTTTATAAAAACAAACAAAATAGTATATCTGATTCAAAGAAGGATAGTGATACTTTGTATTTTGAAGCTAGTCCTAAATTGACAGAAAATTAAACTTAAAGTTTGCCTAATTTTGATAGTCTTGTGCTTGTAATTGGAAAGGAAAAGATATCCAATGAATTGTCCTTTTCTTTTGTTTTTTGTTTTTAAAGAAATAAGGTAGTACAAAGTGCAATTAGAATGAAACAATGTTGCTCAAAATAAGATAAGAGAGATTTTAGTAGTTGTGATATTATGTACTGGAACAAGTCTTTGAAAAAGTAGCCAGTATATGCCAAGATCAGAGGCGCGTTCTTTAGAGCAAGATTTTTTAAGATATTTTGAGATATCTTAAGATATTTTAAGATATGGCGTTCTTTAGAGCAAGATTTTGAAAGCTCTCCATGGGAGGCGCCATTACTCTATACTTCTTGCAGAATCCCTCGGTCAACTCTAGAGAAACAATATAATAGAAAATTGACCAAGTTGTTCAAAATACTCCATAATTCATAGACCACAATGTTTCAAATGTTCCATAATTTATGCAAATGACTTCATTTGTATAAAATACGGAGCATTTGGAACACCACGGTCAAAATCTCGGTCTTAAAACACTTTATCTGAAACTTCTTACGATATCTAAACAAATATTCTTTTGCTCAAAGGAATGGGTCTCAGATTTAACTTTTGTTTGCTGATTTTGACTTTAAGTGGAGTTATTTGTATTTCATAGAACTATTTGCAGTGTTTAACCTTTCCCAAACAAGACCTGGTTTTGATGTCCCTAATAGAAAAGGCTTAGGAAAACATTGAAACAAAAGAAGAAACTGCTGATAGCCAGCAGTTTCTCGTTTTGTCTCAATATTTTCTGTACCATATTTTACACAAATTTTATCTTTTATAACATCCATTTTGTCATTTGTGACAGTTTTTGAAGTGGATAATTTTGTTTGTTTGGGAAAGGGTTAATCCTGTACTCAAACAGTGACACCTTTTGACGCTTCTAAGTGTTCAGGCCTTAGAAAACATTGAGACAAAAGAAGAAAATGCTACATGTAATAACCAGCATTTTCTACAATTGTCTTAATATTTTCTGTGCTATAATGTACACAAATCTTTTCATTAGCATTTTTAAGTAATGGTAGTTTGTAGCAGATTTCTAAATAGGAACTGTGTAAATATTTGCTGTCTGGGAAGGGATTATGATTTTGGGCATTATTTTGGAACTTTGTTAAATCCAAAACAACAAATATAATGTACAATGCAAAGCAACAAATATGATGTACAATGCAAAGCAACAAATACAATGTACAATGCTAAGCAACATATATAATGTACAATGCAAAGCAACAAATAAAATGTACAATGCTAAGCAACAAATATAATGTACAATGCAAAGCAACAAATATAATGTACAATGCAAAGCAACAAATATAATGTACAATGCAAAGCAACAAATATAATGTACAATGCAAAGCAACAAATATAATGTACAATACAAAGCAACAAATATAATGTACAATGCAAAGCAACAAATATAAGGGTGTCAGTCATCCTAAATTTGTGTTATAGTTTCAAACCTTATATTGTGTGTACTCATTTGAATTGTCTTAATGTGATAATTCTAATGAATTCATCTGACTGAAACCATTAAAGCATGATAACACTTTGGAAAACATTATGGAAAATGAAGAAATTGCTTTTGACAAGAAACCTATTCCTTTCCCATAATGTTTTCTACCTAAAAAGACTATGAAATGTAAATTTTTGATCACTTGAAATTGTCGTCTGCAACATCTGTGAATTAGGACTACTCTAAAATTTTGTCATTTTGTCACATCAAGGGTAGCTGGAACATCTTACCATGGATTCCCATCTTTTCTCATACCATTATTTCCACAACATTCTAAATGAGTCTCCAGCTGCCCATCCACATAGATAAACTATTATCAAACCATTGATGGGAGACAATTTTGTCAGAAAGGATGTTTACAAATTTCATATGATTTATATTTTGATTATAATTTTCACTTTCTATTTTAACATGTTTCTGCACATCCTACATATTGTGTTAAAATGCATTTGTTGTATTGCAAGAATATTATATCATGCACTTGAAATTTTTAATTAAAAATTGAATTGATGTTTGACACAGCCTGGGATTGAACCCAGAACCTCATGATTGAGAGCTTGATGAGCTACCAACTGCACAATAGCCTCGGCCAAGCTCTAAAATTATGATGTCATACTGTGACAATTGTATTACCTGGCAACAACTCAAAATAGAATTATGACTATTATAACAAAGGTTAAAGATCCAAATTTGTCTAAAAAGCAGCTTAAACCCTTTCCAAAACAGCAAAATTTTAGGATGATCCAATTTGAAAACTGACAGACGATAAAATCAATGTTGATAAAGATAAGATTTTTGCAAAATCTAGCTTAGAAAATATTGAGACAAAAGGAGAAATTGCTGATTATCAGCAATTTCTTCTTTTGTTTCAAAGTTTTCCAAAGCATTACATGTTAGGGACGTCAAAAGCAGGTCTTGTTTGTGAAAGGGTTAAGCATTTTGTTTCCACAATTCTATTATGTTATTGTTTTATTGTTGTTTCTTTTTTTCACATTCCAATATTATACTACATATGAATGCTTATATATTTTTGATACAATGTTAGCTTTCCTACCAAGTTAAAAGCATAATTATGCAAATAACCAAAAAAAGTTTGTGTTCTCTTTTGCATATGGTGCCTGTCCTTTTCTTAGATTTATATACCTTTTCCAAGCAACACCTGATTTTTGGCGTCCCCACGATAGAAAGGTTTTGAAAACATTGAGAGAGAAGAAGAAATATGATAACCAGCACCTTCTCTCCTGTAGAGGAATTTAAAATTAATAATAACTAGCAAATTTTATGTCCCCTTTCAAGGAAAATGGGGGTATATTGTTTTACAAGTATAGGTTAGTCTGATGGATCAGTGGGTTAGACGGTCTGCATGTAGACCAAACATTGTATGGAGCAATCATGAAAACTCATAAGTGGATAGATCTCATTATGGAGAAATGCAGTGCTCAAAAATCGTTACCCTGCCGATCATATTTTCGGGGTCATTGCCCTTTGTTGATTTTCATAATTTTTGTATGGCAAAAAAATTTAAGGTAGAATAATGAAACTTCATAGGTGAATAGATCTTATTATGGAAAAATGTACTGCAAAAGAACTTTAACTCTGTTCATCGTGTTTTGGAGTAATTGCCATTTGTTGATTTTCATACTTAAGCTTTTCCCAAAATATAAAACAATGTCTATAAATGTTACGCGTACTGTCAAATGTAAAGAAAAACTTAAGTTTTATGTGTTTTAATCAAATTATACTGAACCTCAGAAATAACACACCACTTTTTCTTGTTTTATATACTGAAGGAAAAAAGTTTAGCAATTTCGTAAGTTACAGATTATTATGCCCCCTTTCGAAGAAAATGGGGGTATATTGTTTTGCAAGTGTCGGTCGGTCAGAAGGTCGGTCGGTCGGTCGGTCCGTAGGTCGGTCGGTCTGTCCGTAGACCAAACCTTGTCCGGAGCATAACTCGAAAAGTATTAAAGGTAGAATCATGAAACTTCATAGGTGGATAGATCTCATTATGGAGAGGTGCAGTGCACAAGAACCGTAACTCTGCCGATCAAATTTTTTGAGTTACTGCCCTTTGTTGATTTTCAAACTCGATTCTTGTCCGGAGCATAACTCAAAAACTATGTTAGGTAGAATCATGAAACTTTACAGGTGAATAGATCTCATTATGGAGAGGTGCAGTGCACAAGAACGGTAAATCTGCTGATCATATTTTTGGAGTTATTGCCCTTTGTTGATTTTCAAACTTGACTATTGTCCGGAGCATAACTCAAATTTTTTGAGTTATTGCCCTTTGTTGAGTTTATAACTTGATTCTTGTCCGGAGCACAAATCAAAAAATATGTAAGGTAGAATCATGAAACTTTACAGGTGAATAGATTTCATTATGGAGAGGTGCTGTGCACAAGAACCGTAACTCTGCCAATCAAATTCTCGGAGTTATTGCCCTTTGTTGATTTTTACACTTAAGTCTTAACCTTGCCTATATCTCATGTCCTTTTACACATACAGCCTTGATATCTCACACATAGATACCTCTTATCAACATCGTTCACATTTAACCATGACCTTGAACCTTGTGACCTTTACCAAGGAGTTTGTCCTACTTTAAAAAAAAAATTAAACCCGGCATATATCTCATGACTTTTTACAAATACAGCCTTTTTATTTCACACATGGACACATCTTACCAAGAACTTTCACAATTGACCATGACCTTGGACTCTGTGACCTTGACCTTGGAGTTTGACCTACTTTTAAAAAACTTTAACCTGGCCGATATATCATGTCCTTTTACACATACAGTCTTGATATTTGACACATGGAAACCTCCAACCAAGACCTATCATATACGACTATGACCTTGGACCATGTGGCCTTGACCTTGGAGTTTGACCTACTTTTAAAAAAATTAAACTGGGCCTATATCTTACGTGCTATTACACATACAGCCTTGGTATTTCACACATGGACACATCTTACCAAGACCTTTCACATTTGACCATGACCTTGGACCTTGTGACCTTGGACTTTGACCTACTTAAAAAAAAACTTTAATCTAGCCGATATATCATGTCCTTTTACACATACAGCCTTAGTATTTAACACATGGACACCTACGTCCAAGATCTTTCACATATGACCATGACCTTGGACCTTGTGACCTTGACCTTGGTGTTTGACCTACTTTAATAATACATTAACTGGCCTATATTTCATGTCATTTTACATATACAGCCTTGATATTTCACACGTGGTCACTTCTAACCAAGATATTTCACTTTTGACCATAACCTTGGACCTTGACCTTGGAGTTTGACCTACTTTTAAAAAACTTAAACTATGCCTATATATCATGTCCTGTTACCTATACAGTCTCAATATTTTACACATGGACACCTCCTACCAAGACTTTTCACATTTGACCATGACCTTGGCCTGTATGACCTTGACCTTTGATTTTTACATACTTTTAGAAATCTTTAACCTAGCCTTTATCTTATGTCCTATTACACCTACAGCCTTGATATTTCACACATAGACACCTCCTTCCAAGACCTTTCACATTTGACCATGACCTTGAATATTGCAACCTTGACATTGGAGTTTGACCTACTTTTAAAACGACTGAAACCAGGCATATATATCATGTCCTTTTACACCTATAGCCTTGATATTTCACACATGGACACCTCCAACCAAGACCTTTCACATTTGACCATGACCTTGACCTTGGCATTTGCCCTACTTTTAAAAACTTTAACCTGGCCTATGTTTCATTTTACTTTTACATATACAGCTTTGCTATTTCACACATAGACACCTCCTACCAAGACCTTTCATATTTGACCATGACCTTGGACGTTGTTAACTTGACCTTGGACTTTGACCTACATCAAATGCAGGCCCTTGAGGGGCATATATGTTTTACAAACATCTCTTGTTTCTCATTTTATCTGTGTTCCGATCGTACCCAAATTTTTAGACAACGATTTAACCACACTGTCCACACACTGCAATAACATCGACGATTTATTATTGATGATGTTGTTGTTGAAGTTATTGTAGTTGTTGGTTGGACTGTCATTTTTTTGGAGTTTGATCATTCAGTTACCTTATAGTAGGGGATGTAACTCGTACGATCTTGTTAAGATACTTACCACTATGACACTACGGATCTACTTCCCTTTGAAAGGCCAGCATCAATGTGTCTTAACGAAGCATCTCGGCAACCTCATAAGTACGTCTTTAATCTTGTTTTAGATACGAGGTTTTAGAATAACACCGACGAAATGTTAATCCTTTTCCAAACAAGACCTGGTTTGACGTTCCTGATAGATAAGGCTTGGAAGAACATTGAGATATAATCAGCATTTTCTCCGTATGTTCTGTACTATATTCTACACACATCAAAGCTTTTTTAGCAGTCTAATTATGCCATGAACTAGCTATATGTAGTATACTTAGTAAATAGCGTTCGGTTTTCTCGTGAAACAAATACGTCATCGTCACGCCTCACTGGTCTAAAAATAGATTGGGAATCCCTTATTGTACAAATATGGCTGTGAATCTCGCGAAGTTTTTCCACGTTCAACTTGCCGAAGATGACATTCTAAGAGCTGGATGGCCGTATTCGTTTGTTGAGAAACATTCTGATTCAGAGTTGAGAAGGTTGCTGCACTGTCGTGTACTTTTTAAGATCGGTAACTATGAAATAAGCAGTTGGCAAGTAATGTTTACACATACGGTCCTGCCTTAGCTTCGTCGTGCCGCTCATGCGTACTCGCTTACCCTTTCCAAAACGACAAAATGTCATGTTGGGCCAAATTGAAAAAAGTGATGATGACAAAACGGATATGAATACTTTTGGTGTTTTATCTCAGAGAAAATAATGAGGCAAAAGAAGAATGATCATCAATATCCAAAGAAGTTATTCACATCGATTTTGTCTGCTATGCAGGCCTTTTCAATTTGGTCGATCATCATTTTCTTCTTTTGCCTCAATGTTTTCCCAACAATTTTCTGTTGGGGACGTCAAAACCGGTCTTGTTTGGGAAAGGGTTAATATAGAAAAAAACTAGAAATTGTTGCTGAATGTGATTTGATACCCCCCAGGCTTTCACTACAACAAAGGGCAATAACTCACAAAATAAGCAAGGTAGAGTTATGCTCCTTGTGCGCTGCACTTCTCCTTGGTGAGATATATCTACCCGAGAAGTTTCAAGATCATAGCTACTTTACTTTCAGACTTTTCGATGTTTTTCTGATTAAGCTGTTGAGGAATCTCAAGAAAAAATGTTTGTCATTTCTGGTCTGTCTCCGTATCTGGAAGCAATGTTGCATGTTGCATATGCGCAATGTTTCGTAGTTTTAGCTCCCGTCTGCATTATCTATGATCGACTTATATCTCACTTGAAAATAATAATTCTATGCTAATACTGTTTCGAAAAAAATGTCCGATTCATGACCGATAAACAAAATATTAGACTGGTATCCGGCAAACATTGTTGGGGGTATTCCCATCAGAAATCTATTTTTAGCACACGAGCGCGCGAAAACTTCGCTATTCTGAAACGCAGAGTTTTCATAGCCTTAAACAATATGTTATAATATGTCATTAGAAACGGGAATATATGTTGTGAATCTCCCACGAGTTTTAAAACGTGAATAGAAAAGATTAGAGTTAGCGAATCTGGAACATTTTACGGCGCGATAGCCAAAGCGTTAACACGTTGTCGCTGTGTAAAGTAAATGCACGTGAAACTCGAGTTGAATTTCAATATGTTTATAAAGTATGTCTATAGGGACTATAAAAATAAGTTTCATCGAAAGATTCTCAATTGTATCAGTATGCCTAGTCTTCTGGAAAATGTGAGGAACCAAGCTACTATAACGCATTTGCTTGGTTTTTCAAACTCGGACATTTCAAGGCGCGTAGGAAGCCATAATTCAAGAATATCACAACTAGTATTATGATTGCTTCGTCACATAATGTTGTTACACACTACTGGCCTGATATGTACTCCATAGAATATGCTTGGAATGGCCTGAAGAGACGCATGTATTCACGTATCTCACCACCCAAAACGTTGCAACAACTTCGTATTGATGTTATGAACAAAATGCCACACGAGGTTTCATTGCGCGAAAAGTTCTTTCTATGCGACGAAGATGTCGGGCTTTAATTCAAGCTTTAGGTTGGCACACTCGTTATTAATTGTTTTAACCCCTCTCAATCAAAATAATCAAAATTTTGAAGTGTATTTAAAACGTTTTCTACCTTTTGAATTTGATGACATAAGATTAAGAATTAACGAAAATAAATTCGCATTACGTAGCCTTTGCTTGTTATTTCCATTGTATGAACGAACGAAGTGTCTCTGCGGAATTAAATGTACTCAGTATAGATCTTTGGAAAAATCAGCTTATAAAAAGTCATTGACGACCACACAAAAGTTTGGTTGGTCGTCAATAACTTTTTATGAGCTGTTTTTGGCTCCATTGGCCTTTTAGGCCAGCGGGCTATTGTCATGGCGGTGTGTCCGTCGTGCGTGCGTGCGTCCGTAAACCTTTTCTTTAAAAATCTTCTTCCCAAAAACTACTGGATGGATTTCAACCAAACTTCACAGGAATGATCCTTGGGTGACCTTCTCTCAGATTCCTTCTAAGAATATGGATTGACCTTGAATAACCTGAGTTATCTGCCCTTGAATGTCAAAAATAGCAGGTTTTGACTTTAATTTTCTTCTAAAATCTACAAATATTAAATAATCAAGACAAAACTTTGACAGAATGATGCTGACTACAAGATCTTGCCTTGGTATAATTTTCAGCCTGATCTGAATTTTACATCATGAGTTATGTGCCCTTGAAATTGACAGAATTGCCATTTTCGGCTGTATTTTGACTTTGTTTTCACTCTAGCAACTACAAATATTGACTAAACAAGACAAAACTTTCACAGAATGATATTGACTATAAGATCTTGCTTTGGTAAAATTTTCAGCTTGATCTGAAGTTTAAAGCTTGAGTTGTGTGCCCTTTAAATTGCCAAAAATCGCCATTTTTAGGCTCTATTTTGCTGGTTTTGACTTTATTTTTACTCTAAAATCTACAAATATTGACCAATCAAGACAGAACTTGCACAGAATATATATAAGCATTACATACTGCCTGGGTGTAATTTTCAGCTTGATCGGAATCTTACATCATGAGTTACATGCCCTTGAATTTGACAAAATTGCCATTTTCGACTTTGTTTTCACTTTAACAACCACAAATGTTAACCAATCAAGATGATACTTGGAAAGAATCTTATTGACAACAAGATCTTGTTTATGTGTAATTTTCAACATGATCACACTGTTACAACCTGAGTTATGTGCCCTTGAAATTGACAAAATTCAGTTTTCGACACTTTTTCCACTCTTGAAGCCCACGAATATTGACTAATATAGACAAAATTTGAACAGAATGATAGTGACCATAAGATCTTGCATGTGTTTAATTTTCGATTTGATTTTAAATATACATACTGAATTATGTCTCCTTGAATTTGGCAAAATCACAGTCTGCAATTTTATTATCGCTCAACATCAATATTAGTCAATCATTTACTTTCTTTTTGCATTGACCACATGATTGCTGCTTTTGACTTTGTTTTTGCTGTAAGAACCACAAGTACTCAAAAATCTAGTCAAAACTTAGATTTAATATTAAAAGAAATTGAGGCCTGTGGAGCGACTCAAGACCTTCAGGTCTTTCTAGTTTAGCGAGCCGGGACTTTATGTCCGGGGAGCTAATGTCACAACCCTAGTGTCGGCGTCGCGTACCGTCCCGTCCCGTCGCGTCTTCACTTGAAATCTTTAAACTGGTCTGTATCTCAGGCACTATTAGAGATACAGCCTTGATAATTCATACATGGATACATCTCGACAAGACTTTTCATTTGGGACCATGACCCTTGACCATGTGACCTTGGAGTTTGACCTACTTTTAAAAATAGCTGATTTTAGCGAGCCGGTACTTTATGTCCGGGGAGCTAATGTCACAGCCCTAGTGTCGGCGTCAGCGTCCCGTCCCGTCGCGTCTTCACTTGAAAAACTTTAACCTGGTCTATATCTCGGACACTATTAGAGATACAGCCTTGATGTTTCATACATGGATACTACCCGCCAAGACCTTTCATTTGTGACCATGACCTTTGACCTTGTGACCTTGACCTTGGAGTTTGACCTACTTTTAAAAAACTTTAACATGGCCTATATCTCATGCACTATTACAGATTGAGCCTTGATATTTCACATATGGATTTGTCATGCAATGACCTTGACCTTGAGACTATGACCTTTGACCTAGTGACCTTGACCCTTGACCTTGGACTCTTTTTTGTGTGACAAGCTCTTGTATATGCGAGCTATGTTGTCCGCGGACAACTCTTGTTGTGACAAGCTCCCGTATAGGCGAGCTATGTTGTCCGCGGACAACTCTTGTTAAAAGATTCATTAAATCCCTGGCGTTTTAACGTATTCTCGTTTCATTTTTAGCTCCACTGGCCGAAGGCCAGCGAGCTATTGTCATGGCGTTGTGTCCGTCGTGCGTGCGTGCGTCCGTCCGTTAACTTTTTCTTTAAACATCTTCTCCTCTTATACCAGTGGGCCAATTTTGACCAAACTTGGCAGGAATGTTCCTTGAGTGACCCTTTTCAAAACTTGTTCGCGAATTTTTGATTCGTCAAAAAATGTGGCCGTGGCAGGGAGAAAGGGGCTTATCAGACTTAAAGAAATCATAAGAAAATTCTTGAAAAATCAACCATTGGGCCAATTTGAACCAAACCTTGCAGGAATGTGCCTTGAGTCATTCTTTTCAAAATTTGTTCACAAATTTTTACATTTGTCAAAAAATGTGGCCGTGGCAGGGAGAAGGGGGCTTATCAGACTTAAAGAAATCATAAGAAAATTCTTTAAAAATCAACCATTGGGCCAATTTGAACCAAACCTGGCAGTAATGTGCCTTGAGTCATTCTTTTCAAAATTTGCTCACAAATTTTTACATTTGTCAAAACATGTGGCCGTGGCAGGGAGAAAGGGGCTTATCAGATTTAAAGAAATCATAAGAAAATTCTTTAAAAATCAACCATTGGGCCAATTTAAACCAAACCTGGCAGGAATGTGCCCTGAGTCATTCTTTTCAAAATTTGTTCACAAATTTTTACATTTGTCAAAAAAATGTGGCCATGACAGGGAGAAAGGGGCTTATCAGACTTAAAGAAATCATAAGAAAATTCTTGAAAAATCAACCATTGGGCCAATTTGAACCAGACTTTGCAGGAATGTGCCTTGAGTCATTCTTACCAAAATTTGTTCACAAATATTTACATTTGTCAAAAAATGTGGCCGTGGCAGGGAGAAAGGGGCTTATCAGACTTAGAGAAATCATAAGAAAATTCTTTAAAAATCAACCATTAGGCCAATTTGAACCAGACTTTGCAAGAATATTCATTGAGTCTCTCTTCAAAATTTATTCACAAATTTCAAGATTTGGCTGTGCAAGGCCTACAAGAAATCATGAGATAAATCTTCCACTTTAGCCAGTGGAGCGATTCAGGCCCTCCTGGGCCTCTTGTTTTATAAGAACTGGTCATGTGTTAACAGAATTATTGAAAAAGTGTGGAAAATATTAAGTCACGTGATTCACATTTAGCACGAGTACTCGTGCAGTTTCCCGTTAACAAAATCGAACTAGACTAATCAAATTCAAAAAAGGAATTAGTATTTTGTCAAAACGCTCAGCTAACGAATTTAATCGAACTTTGGCGACGAAAATAAAGTTTCCCGGGTTAATTCTGGTGCACGATATATCACTGCTTTTCAACAAAAATCTCGTAACTCCCTCTTAATACAAGCTACAGTTACGAGGTTTTCGTTGAAAAGCGACGATATGATAACGTCGATGGGAATCAAAACCTCATAACTAAAGCTTTTTTAAGATGTAGTTACGATGCTTTGAACTCCCATTGACGATAAGTTGTTGTCTTACGCTGGGCTACATTTTTCAAATCAAGACCTAGTTTTGACGTCCGCATCTGTTTTTAAAACTTTAAAAACTGTAGACAAAAGTAGAAATAGATGATAACTAACATTTTCTCCTTTTGTGTCAACATTTTCCTTGCTATGACGTCCACAGCCCCCAACTGTATCAACAGCCCGTTTGTTTGTCTATATTGTATACACATTTTAATTTGATTAACTCCCGTTTTCATATCTGCAGCAGGTTTCAAATTGGAAGGGTTTACAATTTTGACGTTTATGAAGCGGCTTATCGTATATAATCTTATCGGGATCCAGACTGATCTCTGTTGATGGGTATTTAACTATTTTCCTATAAAGATGTATTTTTGATGTTTCTAGTTGGAAAGATATTGAAACAAAAGAAGTAAATGCTTGTAACCAGAATTTTCTCCTTTTTTCTCAATACTTTCATGGCTATATTCACGACTAGAATCATATGACACAACAATTACAGAAAATTTCAATAATTATGTTAATTCGCGACCGATTTGAATGGTTTAAAGTAAAGAGGGCGGAATACGTCAAGCATTGGATTGATGTGTTTGATATTTTAAAAATTGGCTGATAAGAAATATTGACGATCAATTAAAATTTTACTGGTCGCCAATAACTTTTTATCAGTTGATTTTCTAAAGATACTTGGCTTTAAACAATCCATTACCTTCTCTGTACTTAATCTTTTTAAATTGGTCATATTTTTTTTACATAATTATTGAAAATATCGAAAGTAATGCGTCACGTTATTCACGGTCGTATCTAAAAACTTTCGAGATGATAGTGACACTATCTAAGTACAGTTTTATCAGGGCCCACGCCGCTCTCCGACAGTGATGATGGGTATTTTTAAACGATTTTGATAACAAGACCGGGTGTTGACGACCATAGTAAGATAAGCTTGGGAAAGTGCGGGGACAAAAGAAGTGAATAACAATTATGATAACATCTATTGAAATTCGATGATTTGACAGAAAATGAGAAACTCACAGGTTTCTCAGTTTTTTTAATGTTAAAGATATACTGGTGATTTTGACTTGAAGTTTAAAGTGAACTCCGGGATTAGCAAAGAAATTTAAACTGTCAACACTGTGGTTTAAGGCAGTCTACCCATAATGAGATTTGCGCGACGTCGGAATTATTCGGGCGACGTCAAAAACATTCGGTGGTAGAACTTGCCACCGCCGAGTGTTCACGACCGCTTTCGAATAGGTTAGGTTACGTAACGACGCCGCTCGAAAAGAGCCGATGTTTTGTAAAAATCTCAAAATGGCCACATTACGGGTACTCTACCTGAATTTAAACTTCCGTTACGCATCATGCCATTAATTCTATTTACAGTTAGAAAATGATATGAATGACATCAACTACATTGACTTTATCATCACGTGACACAGCCGGTCCAAGCGATGACCTATCATTGTAAGAATTGTATAATGCTCTAACGTCAACAGGTCCTTTAAATGTCAGACAGCTCGTGATTTGCTTACCCAAGTATGACACGCATATTGCTAAATCGCCTAATTTATAATCAGGACCTTTATACATATCTGCCCGGTTATTTTCTCCAGGAAATCGTTTGACCTGTACACCGTTCATGTCCACAACACTGATTTAAATCAAGCTGCAGTTTCGAGATTTTCGTTGAAAAGCTACGATATGACGATGTTACTCATATTATGTATGAATGTTGGAATAAGATAGTGCCTTGCCATGAAGTCCAGTGTTGTTAATGGTTTCTTTGTTCTCGAAGTATTTCATAAGTTTTTTGAAGTTCTTTATCCACTCCAAAGTCCGGCGAACTTTAAAATGTCCCAAACATTTCGAATCATCTTTGATGAACTCTAATATATCACTTGATGGTGAAAACATAAAACGACCAATATTGTTTCTTTCTTCAAGTCTCTCTATCTGCTCCGAAAACTCTTCCAGTTTCTTAGATAATTTTTTCATGGCCACAAAAAGCATGCAATTTTGTCTTTTCTCCTTTTTCTCTGTAATCTTTCTTTGGATTTCTTCAATCTCATTCTTCAACTGTTTATTTTCGTGTTTCACCTTCTCTGTTCTATCTGTATTTTTCTGGCAAATTTCTGTAGCCTGTTCAACAACGTTTTGTTCAAGTTTATCAAAAAACTCATCTATTTCCTTTCTGAAGTGCCGAATTCTGCCAAGTGACCTTTCAGCAAAATTTTCTGTGTCGTCAAGGTTTTCATCAGCATTGATTTGAATGCAGAAAGATCTAAATGCTAGTTGTTCCAGTTTTCCTTCAAATGTTTTAAACTCTTGACTATCAAACAGATCCTTAGACAGTTCAGGAACATAACCAACAATACAAGTTTTATGAACACCAGTAATAACACAGAGAGTGCATACGAATTGTTGATGATCTTCACAGAAACATTCTAAAATCTTGCCGACATGAATCTCACACTTATCAGTGCACTCATCTGTGTAGGCTTTAGTTCGAGGCATCTGATGTTTGTCCAACAGTTTGTGGTTCCTACATGGCTTCGGTGTACGATGATGACTAAAACAAGTTGCGCACAAATGTTCACTACAATCCACACAATATCCATCAGCCTGTTCAATCTTTCCTTCCTCCTCACACGGATTACACACCAGAGTGTTAGTGAACAGCAATGACCGATCTGCATCGTCTGAGGATAAATCTTCTGGAACATTGATAGAACTAGCCATGACTTTTAAATTACGCTTTAGTCATTATATATGTCATTTTCATTTTAATTGAACGATATCGTCCTCGATTAAATATTATCAATTTATCAAGCCCCCTCGAATGATTAGTGTACGAACTAGTACATAATTATCAACACTTTCTTTTCCGTCATAACAACTTTTATTTAGACTCGAAAAGAAACAATTGATTATATCAAAAGAGTTGCAGAAGACAAACATTTAATGTCAGAATTAGTAAGTGCACACTTATATGAAAGAAAATATTGAGGGAAATTGAGAAATTGCTGATAACCAGGAGTTTCTTCTTAGGCCTGAATGCTTTTTTCATTAGTGACGTCACACGCAGATGTAAATAAAACATATAATAGTCTACAATCAGACATGCCATCATATAGTCAATGAGCCAGCTTTTACAAAGGAGGTTAAATCAAAAGCTCTTGCGTTCTTGAGTGGTATTTTTCAATACATTAGGGTCGCATGCTTTGGTTAAGGGTGGATGACATGCTTAAAAGTGGTAGGATTTTTTAATCAAGGTCAAAGGTCATTCGGTGCACTTTTTATACATGCCTCCTGAAATACCGTATAACTTACTCATTGATTAAGCTAAAACAATTATTTTGGTATCAAAATAAAGCTGATGACTTGCAATTTGACTAACATGAATAATATTCAACCTTGTGATTTTGTATATGTATGAATATTCATAAATATAGCAAAGACTGACTAAAATTCACCAAAATAAGTTTTGTCTACAAGTGAAAATAAGTTTTTAAAATAACAATGTTATATTTGTGTGGTTGAAATTATACTTAGAAATTGCAGAGAAACCTGTTCTTGACTTATATGTATTTCTTCCTAGAATTAGTCTTAAATAGCTTAGGCTTGTAGTCATAGCTAAAAGTGGGTGGGGTAAGCTTTCCCTGAAATTACAAAACATGCAAACATTAATGTTACAATAAATCTTACACATAAATGTGATGTTTTATTAGAAATTATTTTTTTGAAATCATATTTGCAGGGATATGTTAAGCTTTTAATGCATATTCCTGAAAATTGATTAGAATTTTAAGAGCGAAAATAACAATTCTATAAAACAGCATGTGAGATGTATACATATCAACACCACAATGTCAAAACTATGGCTCTTAAAACGAATGTTTATCAAGTACCTTTGTACTAGTAATCGGCAGCGGAAAATATTCCCCAGGCCCGTGCCAGATGTGTTTGGAAACAGAACAACATGGGGGCGGTCATAGTTTGCATTGTTGTGTAGCTGTTGTGTTGCATTGCTTTTATAGAGCCAAAAAGAAAGGAATTTAGCGCTGGACATACAAGATACTAGTTTTATAGTACTGACGTCACTTTTGTGACGTTATAGTGTAAAGCAAACGAGTCTTCGTAGTATGCTTTCATATTGCACTTTGTGAATGTAGGCAATGATTTTACTAACTGGCAAACTGTTTTACACGTGTTAAATTCGATCTATTCTAGCGTATCGACCCTGTAACGTTTGAGACGTGTCTTTGTTACGTTGTTCAAATAAAATTTCGATAGTAAAACTTGTCAAATTGTGTTTTTATAACTCCCGATCAACATTGAATAAAGACATGTTGAAATATGCAGGTTTTTGTTAAGATGCATATGCATGCATTTCAGAATCCTTAAATGCACGTGCACGTTGGACGAGGTAAATGACACATAAAATTAGATTTGTTTTTCTTTTACAAAAATTGATGGGAAATAGGTCATTTACTAAAATGTGAAAAATCAAGGCGATTGATTGAGCGAATACTAAGTTATACAAAAATCAAAAGCGAGGAGTTAGCTGTGCGGTTCATTATATATGACGAATAACGCATCACTGGAAACACAGTTTACAGTTTAAGTGAATAAAACCATGTTTCTAGTCTAACATACTTATTAGGGATACAGAAATATTTTTTCTTTAAATCTTCTTTCTCCTTTTGCTTAAAATGGCCAACAAAATTCAAGATGCCCTCCTTAAATGTGTATATAGCGACATTTCAATATAGATAAAGATAAGACCACGAATAAGTCATTCTTATGCCCCCGCATCAATAGATCGATGGTATATTGTTTTACCGTTGTCCGTCTGTCTGTCTGTCCGTCCGCACATCCATCCATCTGTCTGTCTGTCCGTCCGTCAGTCCGAAACTTAACATGAAAACTTAACATTGGCCTTTTCTCCAATAGGATTTCATACACATAGCTCACATTTGGTATATAACCTTCTTTCAATAATATACTGACTGACTTTAAAAACGCATCACTTATTTTTCAAAATATTTTCGTAGTTAAAGTTAACATAATCAAATTTGTACTTCTGATATATATTTCAACCAATAAGACATGATATCCAGTAAAATTTATTGCAGTCAGTTACCACGTTATTTCGCACGACGTCAACGTGCGAAATATGGATAACGTTTACGTAACTACACCTTAGGAGACCGGCTGGATTTTTGTTCATATTCCATATTCAAATGGTTAGGAGTTACTTTTATTTCTCAATTAATTTGATTGAACAAAAAATAAAGCCAAGAGACAAAAGTTCGTTGAGCACACACAAATTTTTGAATTATTCTAAGCAGGCGTTTGTCAACGAGAACGGGCGAGACGTTTAAATGTTAACCAATTGACGATTTTTCACTTTCATTAACATAGCCAATCTACAGGGATTGCTGCTGAGCATCGGCGTCCTGAACAACCGTTTAAAACGAGCTTACGTCAAGATAATAACATACGTCAACGTCAATTACGTATTTGGTTTACAACAACGTTTTCAATTGCAATTGTAATACAAAAATGTTGCTACTGACAAACTCTCGCTATAACAGTGAATTAACGAACAAGATATTGTGGTTTTCACTACTGGCGATTATGCCCGTGACAGATACTTACAGAAAGTCATCATCAGATCAGGGTGCGTTGGGCCTATACATGATGAAAAACGGACGTCAAAACTTTTGAATACTCTCCAGCAATATATGGTAAATAATTCAAGCCCAAAAGAATAAAGATTTTATTTCAACTCAAGGGTCAACGAGGTCACGATTGTGGAACGTTTTTCATACTCAGAGCGGAATTACTTGTTATTAAATAGAGAAAATCGTCAAATTCCTCACACCACCTCTCTTTAGATGGCTATATCTCTGTCTTTTAATCGAATTTTTGTCTTAAATTTTCCGAAAAAGTTGGAAAGATGTCAAGATGTTGTTTAATATATAATACTACAAAGTTGATTATATCTTTTGCACATTATTGCTGGATGAACTTTAGTGGTGCGTTTTTAAAGTCAGTCAGTATATATATCTGTTTCATGCAATATGAGCTTCCTAAAGCTCTTCTATTAACCTTCATCAACCCTTCGTGTGTGGCAGTCAGTTTTACACGAGTATTTTGTGATGTCAAGCAAAGCTAGTGGTGCAGGATCTTAACGAATTCTTACAGGAACTTAATTGTTGTTGTAATCGTTGGTCCATCCATGGCCTGCTGGTGATGGTAGATTCAGATACCGATCAGTTTAGTGTTTCCAAATATAGGAATATACTGAATTTATATTCACACACAAAATATATATATAATGGTAGATACATTTTTATGCCCCTGCATCGAGAGATCGGGCGCGTATTGTTTTACTCGTGTTCGTTCGTCTGCCCGTCTGTCTTTCCGTAAACTTGACATTGGCATTTTCTCCAAAATTATTCAACATGCAAAGCTCTTTTGGAATGTACGAGGGATGTTATTAAGTATCTGGAATTATGTCATAACTTTTTCATCTATGTACCAACTGTTGGGATATTTTTAAGAAATGCTTTTGATCCAGCAACAAAAACTAAGCTGTTTGCATTAAGGCGCTTTCTTTATTCGTTATGGCAACGTAGGGTCATATTGAGCGGAGCAACTTAGGTCTGAGATGGATACGTCAGGAAAGTCTGTCTTACTCATCTAATATTTACATCTTTTCGATATATACTCGGCAAAACTGCTAACGCACCACTCAGATCTTTGTTAATATTTTTTTAACGAATCTACAGAATACGTACAAAATTTGCACATGCCGACTACCACCATTTGATAAGAAGCCCATGAAATTTCATAGTAAATGCTACAGTCTTTTTTGCAATATTGAACTTTTAATAAGGACACCCTTAATTCTAAAATTCTAAAAGTCTGAAATTTGATTAAAATGGGAAATTCGCGCATAACTTCCAAACCTTTCGTATTGGCTGAAAGAGATCCCGTGTAGAAAAGTTACGCTTCCTTAAACAAAACTACAGCTTTAACACTTTTGTGGGCGCGTAATTTATTCCCGCAGAGGTAATGTTACATCACTAGTGTCGTTTTTGTCATTGTTGGCGTCGACGGCGACGTCGGTTACTTAGACAGAAACGTATCGGTCTATATCTTATGAACCGTATGAGATGCAGTTTTGATATTTCACACATAGACAGATCCCATCAAGACCTTTCACCTGAGACCATAAAATTTGACCTTGTGACCTTGACCTTGAAAAATTGACCTTTTCTTTTAAAAATGTGCGACTGTGCGAGCTACGCTGTCCGCGAACAGCCCTTTTTACGTTAGTTAAGGAATTAATTTTTTCAGACTTCAGTCCCACAATAAACCAGCTTTTGAAATCAATTCAAACAGAAATGATTGAAAAAGATCACAAGTTACAGGAGCCGAAAAACTGTTTTGGTCCCCTTTTTGTATGACGCGGTCACATAAGACAGAAAACTTGGAAATAGTTTTATGGATGAGTGCAAAAACTTGTGGGATTAAGATATGCCTAATTATAAATCTAAATCTTCGACAATAAAGAAGTTATTCAATTTTAAAAAGTGATGCGTTAGCTCTTTTGCCGAGTATATTTGCCACTACACGATATTCACATTTCCCACACATAAATTCATTTCTCAAAAGAAGCATCGGAACTGTACTTGGGTAATTCTTTAGATTTCTGGAACACAATCGGCAAGTCATGAACGATTTCGTCGACGTCGTGTTGGGACGTCCAGATCTATTGAGGTCAGAAACATCATGGGTAAACTCATTTATAAATGCATTATACCACTCATAAATGTATTTTTTCTCATAGAAGTATTGCAACAAGTGCTCATAATCTAGGGACGTAAAAATGAGGTCTTGTTTGGGAAAGGATTAATGATTTCTTTGATATAGATTACATAGATACAGGGTGTCCCAAAAGTAAGGTAACACTTAAAACCTTATTTATCTCGGCCAATGTATCAATAGTATATTCCCAATATCCATGACAGTACAGAAGGTTGTGTGTAGAAACAAATAAAAGAAATTTCACCAAAAATCATTTCATTTGTATATTTTATGTATGATAAATAGAACACATCCTATCTTATCAATGACGTCATTTTTATAGTAAATGACGTCCTCTGGATCACGTCCCTTCTGTCGCTTTACTTGATTTATTCTTGCGCTATTTGAAGTTTTCAATAACTGCCTCACATGTGTCCACAGAACTGTTCCTACGTTATCGTTGAATGTTTGATAGCAATATTGTAACAAAAGTCGTGTTATTGTTTTGGGAACTTCACCACAAGCCTATCCATAGAAAATAGATCAATGAATTCAAATTCGGCTTGTGCCCACCGAAGAAAGTCTAAGCATTTAACTTGATCTCACAAAGACTCTGATTTCATAATTTTAATATTGTATGGAGAAGTTTCAAATAAAATTTTAAAATTCATTGTACTAATGATTTAAACTAATCTTGTTAAAACAAAAATTTTCTCATCGACTTTCCAAGACTTCCATTTACAGTCTCATTCAAAGTTGAAATGTTTTATGCGCTGCGGGTTGTTTCCGATCTTTTGCTTCTATATTGATCAAAATCTGACCAGATCTTTCAAATTTAGGTATTATTGAGTATGTTACTTCTGTTCTTGGTGGATATTCTGTTTTAAATTAAAACTGTAACTTTCTTTACACATATATGGGAGAATTTGATTAACCATGTGCTTTACTGTATATATACGCTGTGAGAAGGTATGCCGTGACGTCATTTTGATAGTGGTACAGATTATGTAAAAAAATGACGCCATTGTGATATATGCATAATGTTGAAGTATATTACAAAGATAATTTCATTGAATTCCGCAGATACTAATAGTTTCCCGAATGAAATCGGCTGAGAAATAGCAGAGCTATTTCGCTTTGTAAGTGTTACCTTACTTTTTGGACACCCTGTACTTACAAATGAAATGATAGATGTTCAATTGTCTACAACGAATGTTATTACTAGGAATAGTTTAAGCCATCTAACCCGTTCCCACAAAAAGACTCTTTGACTCTCTTAAACGTAATGGCTTTGGAAAATTGAAAATTTTTGTGGAAAATGAAGAAATAGCAATTTCTTTGTTTCTCACAATGATTTCTTCTCTTAAAGTTCAAACTATCTAAGATTTGATTTACTTGAAATTGTCGTCTGTAACATCTTTGAATTAGGAACAATCCGAAATTTTGTTGTTTGGCAATAGGTTGATAGGTAAAACATTGTCCAGATTTTTGTTGAAGGTATATTGTTGTGGGTTAGAGCTATAACAACCGCAGGTCCGAAGATTTCCACTATTTTTATATCAAAAGTTTCTCTGTGTCTACTCAAATACGTATTAGTCGTGAATCAATTAAAAAAAGTTATGTTATCATGGTGGGATTGTGACGGATGGATCAACGATTGTGGTATCTTTATTTTCTAAGATTTACTCGTAACATAATGTCACATGCAATGGATGATTTGCATAATAAGAGATATAGGGCAGGCCTATTGAGTCCAATTTCTTGTACAATTAAAGGGTACCAAGCTAGGCAGCTGATTTCACCTTATATTGGAGGAAAATCATTAAATTAACGTTTTTTGTAAAAGATCCGCCAAACTCGGTTGTTTTAAAAGTTTTGTTTGCTTTTCTTTACATCGTTACTTGGATGATTTTCGAGAAAATAAAGATCGGCAATTTCCGTAAAATTGCCACGGATTGACGTCATACAATGGCTTGACTCTGCCCCAATCTAGAGCATGAAGTTTCTGACAAAGATAAAGTGTGCGACTTTTCTGTCATAAAGCGAAGTCACAGTTTTTATCAATTTCTCGATCGTCAGAGTAATACAAACAAACTTAAATCGTTCTTTGGTACATTCCTTCACTCACTAACGACCTTTTCTTTGACTGTTTTAACATTTTGTCTAACTTTTACTAAGGATGAATTCCGTGTTTTGAGTATCGATTGGGGAAGTCGCTTTATGACAGAAAAGTCGGACATTTATCTTTTTCAGAAATCTCAGGCTTTCCGGAAAATGACCCATGACTTCCCGTTTTTCCCGCCATGACGTCATTCAGTGGCCGATATGACGTCATAACTTCAAGTCGGAAGTTTAGCGTTTTTTTCTTCGGTAAAGATCAGAAAAGACCAAAATATCCAATTTAAAAGACGAAATAAAAACACTTCTAATGTTTGAAAATTGTAGAAACTTTGATATTTGGTTGTTAGGAAGGTGTTCTTTCGACACAAGAGTTTAATTTTGCCAATCAACGGACACTTTTAAAGCTTATTGGGCTACAAAATTGATTAAACTCAAAGACCAGGGGCCTGTTTCACCAAAAGATTTAAGACATATTTTTGTCTTACCGATGTCTTACGACACATTTAAATGAAGAATAACGTATCGCCAATAAATCAAAAGCTATATAATGCGATTTCTGTTTTAAGCGTATTTTAAGTCGTCGGTGAGTCAAAAATACGTCTCAAATCTTTTGATGAAACAGGCCCCAGATCCTCTGTTGTCCCTATTGAAGGCATGCACAAAAACGAATATACGGTACTTCCATGTTCATGGTAACTCTTGGAGACCTTCATAACCACACATCAGAATATCCAGAATCCAGACTGATGATAGTGATATGTTTTCACAGAATGGAATACCGGTATTTTGTTTCTAATTACATGTTATATACATGTTCGAATGTTCTTGTAAGGCTACAAGGTGTAAGCATTACAATGATGGCAGTTTCGTAATTATCTTTAAAGAAACCCATGCTAGGTTGTCGGACATACAAACGGATAAGAATATATTCACGAAATATTGTATGGAATGGTCGACCTGGATAGCTAGATCATTTCTGCACAAGGAAATTTCAAATGATGTTCATTTAGTTATTCTGAATCAAGTCTGTATATAATTAACTTACCCGCACTTTATATTTATAGTAACATTTATGTGACACTTAACATTGATAGATAGTGAAAAAATTAGTTCCAGTGTCAAAATTCCTTTCCTTCTGGCTCTATAAAAGCAATGTACTACTCAACAAAGCAAATTCTGACAGTCCCCATGTTCTTTTGATTTCTGGAAAATATGACATGGGTCTATTTAATTTCCTATGCCCGTAAGATAGAAAGAGGAATATTCTCAGCTGCCGATTATACTAATTTGAGTCTTGCTTCTAATTGCACTTCTGTAGATACTTGATAAATATTCGTTTTAAGAGTCATTGTTTTGACAGTGTGGTGTTAATATAATCTGTATCCATCTCACATGTTGTTTTATTCAATTGTTATTTTGGCTCTTAAAATTCTAATTAATTTTCAGGAATATGCATAAAAAGCCTTAAAAATTCCTGCAAATATTATTTAAAAGCAATAAATCCTAATGAAAAATCACCTTTATGTGTAAGATTTATTGTTACATCAATGTTTGCATGTTTTGTAATTTTAGGTATTTACCCCACCCATTTTTAGCTATGACTACAAGCGTAAACTATAGACTAATTAAGTGAAGAAATACACATAAGTCAAAAACAGGTTTCTCGGCATTAATTTTTTAAAGGATAATTTCAACCACACAAACATACCTTTGGTATTTTAAAAACTTATTTTTCACTTTAAGACAAAACTTATTTTGGTGATTTTTAGCCAATTTTTGCTTGACAAATATACAAAACCAATAAGTTGTTTTCTTTTCATGTAAGTCAAAGTGCATATCATCAGCTTTATTTTGATACCAAAATAATTGTTTTAGCTTAATCAATGAGTAAGTTATGCGGTATTTCAGGAGGCATGTATAAAAAGTGCACCGAATGACTTTTGACCTTGATTAAAAAACCTACCATTTCCCATTTTGTCATCCACCTTTGATTTATTAGTTATTGTATGTACTTCAAAGTGATATACTTGAAAATTTTAAAAGGGATCGGTTAACAGTTCCATACCTGGACCTGGCTCCTAGACTTATATGAAAAAGAATTGCTTGTATTGGTCTTCACAAATATTTCAAGCAAATGAGTCTTAAATAGAAGAGATCGGGGTAGTAATCTGCCATTCACATTCGGGTTATGCAGGTCTGCCGATTAAGTCTACATGTGGCCAGAATTCTTGACACTGCAAACAGTCCAAAGATAGAAGCATATTCCCAAGACAGACTTTTACTCGTACTAGTAAACTGGGGTTGTCTAGCTAAGTGTACGTATTTTAAAGCTTGTTGCGTTTGTTGATATGTTGTGCATCTGATAAAATGAGCCTTATAGTAAATTTCCTTATTAAGGTATCCAAATCATCAAAAGCATCAAAGAGCCAGAGGCGAAATTTGAAAAGTGCCAATAATTTTAAAAATGTGGTGCATTTCCATTCAAAATACAAACATAAACATTTCGTACGGTTTAGAATTTTGAATTAATACATACTTATGGAAATTCTTGACAAAAGTGTTCAAAATTATCTCCCTTGTATATGAATATAGAGTGAAATTTTTTGTAAAATATTTTCTCTCAGAAGCATAATCTTGAAATCCGGCATGGTGAATAAACTTATATGAAGTGTATTTACAAGTGTGTGTAATTTGATGCAATTCGTATGGCTAGAAAGTGCCGTTTTTTCATGGTCTGTAAACCTTAAGACAATTTCTCATACATTTATGAATGGATTTGAATCAAACTTTCACAGAAAAACATCATATTATACGACCATGTTCTTATTTTTGCGGTTTAATGGTACTATGCTGCGTCATAGAAAAGACACTTCAATGCAAATGTTGCTTGTTAGCACATTCCTCAATTCATGGATGAATTTGCATAAGACCTTCGCAGAGAGTTCCTCATGATGCAGTCTTTTGTATGAAGTCATGGTTTGGTTATGTTTTGTTGCGATTTTATGTAAAATGTCTTATTTATTCAATTCCTCCTGCATTCAGGGATAGATTTGCATGGATATTTCACAGAATGTTCCAAAATTATGTAACCATGCAATGTTGTCACAGTTTGATTATTAAATTTTTATGTTGTGATAAATATGCCCCCAGCAGTGCTTTTAGTGCTTTGATTGACGTTTTGTTGGCTATGCAAGTAAATAATAACACTTTTCTTAACCGATTACCTAGCGAAAAAAATTACGGGCTGTCAAAATTGAAAGATACTGCAGATGACAATATCAAGTGCATGGAATTTTTAATATATAAGGTCTTTTTTGGATGGAAAACATTGTGGGAAATGAAGAAATTGCTTGCAACAAGCGATTTCTTCATTTTCCACGATGTTTTTCCATTTCCTTTATTTTGTGGTGAGTCAAAAAGAGTCCTTGTGTGGTAATGGGTTAATAATACTAATGACTTCCAAATTTGAAAAAATGTAACAGCAAACGACATACGAGGGACGTTCAATTAATTTTGGAACTGGGGTTCTATAAGCCATAGTTATGTCGCAATTCAATTTAAACTTTCATCAATCCTTCGAAGTAATCCTCTTTGGCACCCAGACACCTCTGAAGTTTTGAGATCCATTTCTTATATGCCAATAAATGAGCCTCTTTTGGAACACCCTACATACACTGGTAAATTGGACTGCATATGGAACACGAATGCCTATACCGACGACCAGAGGCCTTTTTCGTCATCATGGGGAACACAAAAAAGTCACACGGGCCTAAGCCCGGCTATAAGGTTGGATGAAGACGCTGTGCAGCATGTGTCTCTTTCAGGAAGTATTGGACAAGAGGACACCTGTGGACAGCTCCGTTGTCATGGATTTGGCACATGCCTCTTTAGCCGGTCCTAGACCTGCTCTTTTCGTGATATTTCGTTAGTTTCGCCGACATACATTTCTTGTATGAATGACCGGCGATTGTGGTACTATTTGAATTAGTAATTTGAACAATACATCCGTTGCATTTGAAAATTACCGCGTACAAAACTTTTGCCGCGCTTTTAATTTTTTGGCTATTACGGACCTTGCCTGATCTTTTCGCAGCCATTGCTTGCCAATGACACGATATGAGTGCTCATAATATTAGATTACTGTTAAATCATATATATAAAGCTCAGAAAGCCCACATTTGTTGCATTTATTGCATTATTTTAAAATATATTTTGCCAATTTTACACGAGTGGCTCTCTGTCCTTTAGGCAGCAGGGGGGACCTAATGGGCATAAACCTTTCTATGTTTCAGCCCTTTCGTCAAAATCGTATAACATGTCCCCGATGATAAACCAACTTTATCTGCTATTTCTTGCACATTGAACCATGCGTCTTGTTTGGTAATGTCGGAATGTACAGCAACATTTGCTTTGGTACTAGCTCTACCCGGGTTGCCTGAGAGGGGGGCATCACTCAGGCCAGTTTTACCAATTTTAATTTTTGTTAACTTCCTAAAAATTGACGTATGTTCAACGTTCGAATGTCCATGAATCTGATACAGTTCATTATATACATGTGATGCAGATATTTCAAAGCCTATACGACCTTTAATGTAGACCCGTACATCCTACTTCAGTTCGTTTTCCATTTTTACACACAGCGAAATAGCCAGTACATACGACTGAACCATCTTAAAAGTTTAATAACTTTTGAAAGAGTGAACGAATTTGTCTCAAATTTTTACCAAGTATAGGCAGTAATTTTCCCGTCAAATAGCCGCAAGCACCACCAGTTCTATAGAACCGATAGGTATGGTGGACCATTAGTACCACTTTTAATTGAACGCCCCTCGTACAAACGAGTATGTTTCAAACGAAATACTCAATTGTAGAAGAAAAACAAAGTGCTGAGAGCATTTTAATTGGACGTCTGTGATTGATTGAGCGGGATTGTACATGAACGATAGATATTCTACTCATGGTTAGACGTTTAACGCTTAATTCTACAAGATCGGTTTCGAACATACGAAATAGGCTTTATTTCCAAAAAACCCTCTCAGACTTCAAATTGATTTCATTGTCGTTTCAAGACAACTGATTTGTCTCTATGAATAACCACTATTAATTTGATTACCCAATTCAATAAAAGCCATATGATTAGCATTTTTGTTTTCTTGTTTCGGTTTAACTATGAGTATTGTCGTCAGTTACACCTTTCGTTGATTTTATAAAGGACGATACAAAGCAATGTATTTAAAATGTAAGCCAACGCGCTACATAAATGAAAGTCGCGATAGCTCACTTGGCAGAGCACTCACCTTGTACTCTTTACACATGTCTATATCTGGAAGGCACTGGATTTGACTTTTACTTAGACATTGTTTTTTTATCATCTTTTTTCGACTTTTATCTCAACCATCGTTAGGGAAAACGACCGCAGTGATTGAGAATCGATCTAGACAAAAATTCAACGAAATGAAGTAATGAAACGCCGATCATTTACATACAATTCCGCTCAATCAATCAGAGACGTCTAAATACAGTGCTCCAAGCACTTTGATTTTTATTCCTGTTTAGAGTAAAAAAAAAAACAAAAAACAACAAACAACAACAAAAAACAACAACAAAAAACCCCAACAACAACAACAAAACAACACGGCAGCAGTTTTTTTTTTCCCTGGTTGTGGTTACAAAACAATCAAATTCAAACATTATCTTTCCTGAAACAGAATACCAGATGAATTGGAGCACCTAACCATGGATTCCTCATACCAGTACTACCACAGCATCCTTACATCTACAGATGTGTACACAAAGATGAAATTGGGAACGTGCCGTCGGGAAATGGCAATGGAGTACAATACGCATTTTAAATCTCTATATCATTATCAACGAACATGTGAGAATTACAATGTCACTATCTGTACATATATTCACCCGATCATCCAGGTACCATTGTCACTGTTGCAGATCCGTCGCTTCATCTTCTTAGCACAATACACGTAAACGGGTCACTTAAACGTAATGAGTACAGATCGCTGTCACTCGATCTTATACTAGTAATAATCATTGTTGTCATGATCATTGATCACTATGTAAATAAGTCTTGATACTGTCGAGTATCAGTGATACAGATGCCGGAGACAAAAAATAAAACTCGTAAGAGCAACGATTTTTCTGAATAGGTGGATATCACTAGCGTCTCATCTGAGGCTGTTCTGATGGAACCCCGATTTGTGGTCGAGTCGAACCCGAGTTGCGAAACGAACTCACTCCCCGATAATCAATTTTAAAACCCCGTCTACAAATAGTCGCGTGGAACCCCGTTTCTTTAAATATATCAAAGACTTAAACAAGAATGATCAAAGAAACAGAATTTGTCATACACAATACGTGCATTAAAGTGAGTAATCAGCCTAAATTATCTGCTTTCAGTAAACACATCAAGAGAAACAAACATTTTAACAAACGTTATACGGAAGAAATGGTCCGAACTGGTTTCGAACGAAAGGGGTTCTAAATTTCACACTGAAAACAGGTTGCGAGGCTACTCCTTTCCCGTTTGAGCTTTCGCTGCTGTTGATGATATATCGGGCGTTTGTTAACTTTATAAATATAGTGTATGCATGTATCGCGCTTTCTAAAGATCTTTGCCTTTACACAATATCACGAAAGTCCAATCACTATAAGAAAATGATTAAATCGAAAAAGGATAAAAGCAGGAAAAGATACGGCAGTTTTCCTGTATGGTCCCAAAATCTATTTTGAATTTTAGTCAACTGGCAATTGAGTCTGAGAAGGGGTTTTTGGTAATGAAAGCCTATTTCGCCTGTCGGAAAGTGGTTTTAAGAATTGGACGTCCGAAGACGTCTAATTTAAAAAACATGCCTCCTAGTAGAAAAGACACGAGTAAAACATTGTGGAAAACTAAGAAATTGCTTGTTACAAACAATGTCTTCTTTCCCACAATGCTTTTTTCAAGGAGAGCCAAAACACATATGATATCATTCTACATTTTGTTCTCAAGCTTGACATGTGAAAATGGGTAAATTGTTAAAACGTTCTCGGACTAAAGTTAAAGGTCAACTACGAGCAAATGCAAGGATTTTATGGTTTTCATATAAATCGTTTGAAAATGGGTTTCAGTGTGATGCATAGACGGTCATTTCACAATCGAGAGCATTTACGCGTTGAACACAGCAGTTAAGATATCGTTTTATTTTTGGCCGCGACAAAATGTCATGATCGCTCGTGCGAATTGTTTATTTATGTGGCGACGTAATACGAGATATCCTTATAAGGTAATATGTTTTCATAAATCCTCGAGGATGCATAATGCCCAACGAGATACATGTTTTAGTCGGCGGGCGTTGAGCGTCACATATCTCACTGTGCAGTATACCGTTACATATGCCCAAATTCGTATATCAACATACATGTAGGTCAAGCACGTGTATTTCTATGCTGTCTTTGTTTACCCCTCTGTTATTGATTTAATTCAAATGAAATTCCCTTTTTTCCTTTCTCAATAAATTCTATACTGAATCCTATTATTTTGAACAGATCTTGATCAGCTTATTTAATATATTTCGTGTTTAAATGGATCATATATGTGCAACTGGCATGAATGACGACGGCGGTCGACAAATGCTGTTATTGTTTTTGGACTCCAATGACGCCTCATGTTGACAAGGAGGAATAATCTGAAGAACAATAATCTCAAGAACAATCACTCTAGTCGTTTTTTAAACAGGTCAGTTGTCTACATGTTCTTTCTAATTAACCGGAGGGGTAAATTTTAAACAGAAATCGTGAAAAATGTTTCTAACTACTTTTCACGCTATAAAAATTAAAATGTATGTCGTAGTTGACCTTTAACTTAACAATTTCAAACTCTTAAAGCTAAATCATGCGATCGTTTTATCAGAATATAATCAGTTATACAACTATGACATTCCCTCCATCATTAGCCACATGTACCAAACACTTCGTACAACCTCGGGTGTCATTGGTGGCAACGGAAATTGACGAGGATATCCCGATTTCCGTTGCCACGGATTATTCCCGAAAATTGCTAAGGCTATCCGGATTACATCGTCAATTTCCCTTGTCACGAGTTACGCCCGAAGTTGTACGAAGTGTTTGAAACATGCATCTAATGTTGGAAAGAATACCCTAATTATCTCACTGATTCATTATTGGTAATAAATGGATTGGGCTAGACAATTTTTCCTTTGACAACCAACTATCGTATGCAATTGACCTTAAGCTTTCTGACTTAACCCTATTAGACTTTGTTTGTGTTCTGCTCTAATATCGTCTGCGTTATTGCAAAATTTCGCAACTGCAGATTAAATGAAGCTGTAGGTAAACGGATTTGCAAAAAACATCGATTATTCATATTGATTATAGGCCTACCAAAATGAGTTGCAGATAAACAACAGACTATTTCATTTACACTGAACAGATGTTCTAAACCGCCGTTTTTCGACACAAATATTTTGGTATAAATGAATGAAGAAAAGCCCTTTTGAAACAATATTTTGCACATTAGATTGTGTGATCGCTATAAATAAACCATGACCTCTGGACAGACGAGTCCAATTAAGTCGGTAAAACAGGTTTTCGGAATATCTTTGTTTAAATTTCACCGTTATTAAAATGGTAAATTGAAAATAATCACAGTTGCAATCGATAGTTTTTGTGATATAGTGGGTAAGGTAATGGTCTTCTACCCCAATGCAGCATACCAATGGGCTGGTTTAAAAAAAATGTGACCAACGTGTGACTTTTAAATGTTAAGAATAACAGCTATTTTTACAGAATATCATCCAGATTTCTTAATTAGGGTGGCTAAAAACTATTCTAAATGGTTAAGCAGTGACAAAATTATATTCTAAATTCATGTTCGCAAGTTTTTAGCTAAACTTGTGTGCAAATTTGCAAAATGACAACAAAAAGCGTTTCACTCCTGACAGCATATATATTGCTCAATTTGAGAAATTGTAACCCACGAATCACTAAATAGTAGAGTGCAGAATGCCCACAAGGTTGATGGCTTCCTAAAAAAGTTTGAGTGGTAGATTTCTGGCTGAATAGACAAAAATGAGAACACGTTTTGAAAAATAAAAGTGTTGCACTCCTGACATCAAATTCAGAGGGTTATTGTATAAAACAGGCTTCACATCCAAAACCAGTGAAGATAAGATGAAAAGGTAATTTTAAGATGATGATGCACATGTTGTTTTAGGAATTATAAGTGCTTATTGTAGTATCCTGTCACTGTCTTTTATTTACCATAGCTTAGAAATTTGGTTCAAGTCTTAGGTGTCACACAAAAAGCGTTTCACTCCTGAAACTTTTGACATGTTTTAATGACATATCTTTTTATTTATGAAGCGATCTTCTTTAAACTTGGTACCCAGTATAAATACACAATAACACATCCTTTTAGCTTTGATTGGGTTGAGTATGTTTCTCTGCAAAAGCCGAGGCATGTAAAAAGTGAATGGTCACACTTGCCCCAATCGAGGTTCGATACCAGAACGTTGTTTTATTGTACTTTTTCTTTTCATATTTTTATCTATTTTATTAATCGAGCTATTTTCTTTTATCCTCGTGGTGTGCCTTTTCTTTTCATATATCGTCCATACAAAATCCGTATACATTAAAATATTTATCTGGCACCAGGGCTATTTACAATGTAAAGCACGTCAGACATGTTTGACATGTATGACTTAACAAATTGCTATTTCTATAAATTATTCTCAGACATCCAGATTTACGTGCAAAACTATCATTTAGAACGGTATTTCAAATGATGCAAAATTAATAATAATAATAATAATAATAATAATAATAATAATAATAATAATAATAATAATAATAATAATAATAATAATAATAATAATAATAATAATAATAATAACAATATTGCTGGTGGCACTATATTATTCGTTCAAATTAACCCGAGATATTTGCATATTCGGGTCATATTGGGTCACGATTGTATTGAAATGAAAATTTATTTAGCGTTAAATACTAGTCCTTCTTCATGCAAAGTCCGTGGTGTAATGGTAAGTATCTCTGACTTCAGACCTGACGGTCAAGGATCGAATCTCAGAAGGTGACTATTTTTTTTATTATTAATAAATATTTTTTCTGCAATTATCATCCTCGTGAATATCGTTGCTGTTTTTTAATTTCACTCCAACACAGCAGACGAGTGCCCTACGGACACCAGTGCTACTGACACTGCTGACGAGATGTAACTTGGATGTTGAAATGCTATGTTTGAAATGAAATAATTTAATAAAATCATGAAATATACAACTGAAGTAAATAGAAATTTAAATATAAAAACAAAAATAAACACAAAGAAAGTATATCAATAGTAAAATTAAAAGAAGTAAAGCACATATAGTAAAAAGAAGAAATAAAAGATTCTGGTTCGTTTCGAACCTTGATCTTCAATATCATAAGCCTAACGCGCTATCCAATACGCCACGTAGCCAATTTAGTGAAAATAGAATCTATATTTCAAAGGTATCTTATCATTTAAATCGATAATACCTGAAGCGTGAAATCAGCATGCAAATATCTCAAGTTAAAATGAACAAGCAATACCTATCGATTTAACGCGATAAAGTCAAAATCAAAACAATCTTTTTGTGTGAAGAGGCTTTGGTATAAAACGGTTTTTTTTGCACGTGGCGCACGATGTGATGAGTTAAATTGCACAACATTTACTCAAGCATTAGTTCATATTGATCTGACATGCCGATTTTTCAAAGAAAAAGCAACTCAATGGGCCGGATGTCCTTCAGTGATATGGGTAGGACTGTGGGGCTTATCGAAAGCGATGTCAATATGGATAAGGCATGTGCCCTTTTCATTGATGTGTGCATGTTTCAAAAGGTTGCTCATGATACTGCTAAATGCATTAACTGTTTTCCGATTGCCTTTGATATTGGGAATTTTATGGACCGCAGTCCGTGTCAAAGTGCACCACAGAGCATGGCCCTCAGAGTCCACCATACACGACATTATTAGTTCACATGTACATTTTCTGACAGATGACATGCCTCTTGCACGAATTTAGCATGTCAGTAATGTATGTTTGACATGTGTATGCTAAACTTGAGGATTTAAAAGTTTATTTACAAACTGCATTTTAGTGTTCTTTTAGCACGTTTTATATTTAATAGAACACCACAAAGCATTCAAAAGTGTTGATATGCCGACACTTTTGTTAACTATATCGTTTGTTTTCCTGTTGCTCTTTCTAACAAGTTATATGGCCCCAAAAACCATATCAAAGTGCACCACAGATCATGACACGTACAGTCTACCATACTAATTATCACTATTCCACATGTACCTTTCTTGACGAAAGACATGACTTATGAATCAGTTGTGCATATCCTTAATAGATCCTTGACGCCTGTATGCTTCTGGGGAGGATACAAAGTTATGTTTACAAACTGGATGTTCTGTTCTTTTTATAGCACATATTGTATTCCGTAGAACACCATCAAATCATTCAAAAGTGAAGAATGGCCGATATTTTTTTAACATTCAACAAATATCACTCAGATTTGATGCGCAGATTATTTCAAATCGGAAAAAATGCTCCAGTGTAATCATAAGACGTTACAATAAGTTTTGGTAAAATACCATGCAACCGGAAGTGTGGCATGCATACCCAGGCTACTGAGACGTTTTTTTTTTTTTTAATCTTTATTTTTCAGATAATTACATCGTTTATAACAAAGTTTTACATGATACATTTAGTAGTATACAAACTAAACAAAAGGGAGTAGCCATACATACATTTTTTTCATTTGATTACAGTTGACTATATCATTATACCCCCGCAAACGAAGTTTGGAGGGGGTATACTGGAATCAACCTGTCGGTCCAGTGGTTTGATGGTTGGTTGGATGGTTGGAAGGTTGGATGGTTGGATGGTTGGTTGGATGGTTGGTCTGTCTCCAAAACTTTGTCCGGACAACTCCTCCTACACTTGTTGACCGATTTTGTTCATACTTGGCACAAGTGTTCATTGTGACCTGCAGATGTGCAAGACACAAATTTCACGAAAATCGGACCGATACTTTTTGAGTTATGACCCCTGATTTGACCAAAAAATACTTGTCCGGATAATTCCTCCTACACTTGAGGACCGATTTAGTTCATACTTGGCACAAGTGTTTATTGTGACCTGTAAATGTGCAAGACGCAAATTTCACGGAAATCAGACCGATACTTTTTGAGTTATTGCCCCTGATTTGACCCAAAAATGCTTGTCCGGCCAACTCCTCCTACAGTTACTGTCCGATTTGCTTCATACTTGGTACAGGTGTGCATTAGGACCTGTAGATGTGCAAGACGCAAATTACACGAAAATCGCACTGATAATTTCTGAATTATGGCCCCTGATTTGACCAAAAAATGCTTGTCCGGATAACTCCTCCTACACGTGTGGAGCGATTTAATTCATACTTGGCACAAGTGTTCATTGTGACCTGTAGATGTGCATGACGCAAATTTCACGGAAATCGGACCGATACTTTTTGAGTTATGGCCCCTGATTTGACCCAAAAATGCTTGTCCGGCCAACTCCTCCTACAGTTACTGTCCGATTTGCTTCATACTTAGCACAGGTGTGCATTAGGACCTGTAGATGTGCAAGACGCAAATTTCACGAAAATCGCACTGATAATTTCTGAGTTATGGCCCCTGATTTGACCAAAAAATGCTTGTCCGGATAACTCCTCCTACACGTGTGGACCGATTTAGTTCATACTTGGCACAAGTGTTCATTATGACCTGTAGATGTGCATGACGCAAATTTCACGGAAATCGGACCGATACTTTTTGAGTTATGGCCCCTGATTTGACCCAAAAATGCTTGTCCGGCCAACTCCTCCTACAGTTACTGTCCGATTTGCTTCATACTTGGCACAGGTGTGCATTAGGACCTGTAGATGTGCAAGACGCAAATTTCACGAAAATCGCACTGATAATTTCTGAGTTATGGCCCCTGATTTTACCAAAAAATGCTTGTCCGGATAACTCCTCCTACACGTGTGGACCGATTTAGTTCATACTTGGCACAAGTGTTCATTGTGACCTGTAGATGTGCATGACGTAAATTTCACGGAAATCGGACCGATACTTTTTGAGTTATGGCCCCTGATTTGACCCAAAAATGCTTGTCCGGCCAACTCCTCCTACAGTTACTGTCCGATTTGCTTCATACTTGGCACAGGTGTGCATTAGGACCTGTAGATGTGCAAGACACAAAAAATTATGAAAATCAAACCGATAATTTTTGAGTTATGGCCCCTGATTTGACCAAAAAATGCTTGTCAGGATAACTCCTCCTACATGTGTGGACCGATTTAGTTCATACTTGGCACAAGTGTTCATTGTAACCTGTAGATGTGCAAGACGCAAATTTCACGGAAATCGGACCGATACTTTTTGAGTTATGGCCCCTGATTTGACCCAAAAATGCTTGTCCGGCCAACTCCTCCTTAAGTTACTGTCCGATTTGCTTCATACTAGGCACATGTCTGCATAAGGACCTGTAGATATGTAAGACGCACATTTCAAGAAAATCTGACCATTACTTTTTCAGTTACGGCCCTTGATTTTACCAAAAAAATGATTGTCCTGACAAGTCCTCCTTTAGTTACTATCTGATTTGCTTCATACTTGGCACAGGTGTGCATTAACTTCTGTACATGTGCAAGATGCACATTTCACGAAAATCAGACCGACACTTTCTGAGTATTCCTCCTACAGTTAATGAACAATTTGCTTCATATTTGGCACAGGTATGCATTAGGACCTGTATATATGCAAGATGCAAAAATTATGGAAATCAGACTGATACTTTCTGAGTTATGGCCCCTGATTGGACCAAATTTTAATAAAATCGGATTGACAATTTCTGAGTATGGCTCCTAAATCAACAAAAACACTTGTCCAAACAAAGGTGGTGGCGGGGGTATTTTTATCACCTTCAGTGATAGATTTCTAGTTTATACTATATCTTTATGTTTAATCATCAAAGTGTCATTGGTCGCTAAAAACATATACAAGCATTTTGGGAGTCATAGAGATAACGAAAGATAAAAGTAAAAACTCAAACGTTTTGTTTTCATTTTCTCCATGCTTTTTTTGATTGGGTGTTTTTAGAGAAGTTTCTTGTATTCGAAAAACTGCAATATATCGTCAACTGTAAAATCGTATAATCCTTAAACAGATCATGTATTTGTAATAATTTGAAAAATAAAGTTTTACATGATATGAAGGAACAGAAAGAGAAAATCTTAATTCCACCGGCAAAGGTGGTAAAAGATACCCTTTAAAGAAAATGAAAATAAAAACAAATATCCAAAGCATGCTATTGTTTTGTATATTTTATTGGCTTATTATTGATTTTGATCTTGTACCAATCTTTCAACAATTGCCCAATTTTCTTTTTTATTTTGATTTTTCTTTGTTTGCGTGATAATTTCAAGGGTTAGTTTAAGATGTCTTATGAAGCCGTTTCGAGTGGGTACTATCTTTTTTAATTTGTTATTGTAAATATAACGTTTAAATTCTAAACATAGATATCTAATTGAGGTTTGTCATCAAAACCAAGCAACACGTCTGTACTCCTTAGTTGATCAAAATGGTTCATTTCATTTAGTTTTTGATCTATAAATTGAATGATTGGTTTGATTCTGTTACATTCGAAACATTCGAAAAATAAATGTAAAAGGTTTTCTTCATTTGTGTGACAAAAAGTGCATGTTTTATCGTCGGTGATATTCATTTTTTTGTAAAAGCGAATTTGTTGGAAATATACTATGAACGATTCGGGTCTGTAGCCATTGAATAAATGAATCATCAGTTAATTTGAAAACATTTGAGTAAACCTTTTTCCAGTCTTTATTTAGATTGTTGAATTCTAATAACCACTTATTTTGGCTTGTTGGAATATTTTCATTATAAATCAATGTTGAGTAAGTGTGCTTATTTACATTTGGTTTAGTAATAATTGGAAATATATACATATGTAGCTATTCATAGAAGGATTATGACATTGATTCAAAGATGAAAAATCAATAGGTATATGTAGCTTTTGTAAAAATGATTTAATCGCATTTGGGATGCTATAATACTCAAGAAAGTTTAATTTACCATGAACTAAATTCCTGAAGTAATCAAATGATTTAAAATCTCCATTTTCCGTAAATACATCTTTAATCAGGAATATTCCTCTTTGAAATAGGATTTTGTTGAAAATATATTTCGAATCGGTCTTGATTCCTTCATTGTAAAAAATAGGCGAATGTAATATGTGATTTCCATTTTGGAATCTAAATTTTTCAATATATGATATGTACGATCGTAGAACATCAATCCAGAATGCATTTTTTTATTTGATTTACCAAAGTATCACAGTAGAACTTTCCGCATTTCATTACTTTATTAATATCAATACAGATATTTGCTAGATCATAATAAGATGATTCTGGATTTAAGACTAAGTTTTTTAACCATTTTAATTTCATACATTTAATAAAGCTTACGATATCTGGTATTTTCAGACCTCAATCCTCATAATCTTTGATAATGATTGAAGCTTTAATTTTTGGCCTACCATCCCAAATGAATTCTGTAAATAAGTCGTTTAATTTCTTTAAAAAATTCGATGATGGGGTTGGCAAGCTTATAAAAAGGTGATTTAATAAGGGTATTAAAAGTGTTTTAATGACTACGATTCGGCCTATTGGAGTAAGTTTTCGCCTTTTCCAAAATGATACACATTTATTTATGCTAATCCATTTAGTATCAAAATTTAAAGCAACCATTTTATTAAGATCAACGTCAAAGAGTATTCCTAATAATTTAAATTGTGTGTCTCCCCAGGATAGTTTCCACCTTGTTTTGATAGATCGTGTACTGTACTTCAAAGATCCAATCCATATAAAGTTTAGTTTTGTCAAAATTAATGTTTAACCCAGATACTTTGGAAAATTCGTCAAGGATTTTTAAAACGGCATGTAAAGATTTGTCAGATCCATCTAATAAAAGAGTTGTGTCATCTGCGAATTGAGAAATAAGATATTGTTTACCTTTTATTTTAATGCCAGATATGTCCTTGCAGTTTTTAACTTTTAAATTTAATATTTGCGCACAGAGGATAAAAATATATGATGATATAGGGTCACCTTGTCTGCAGCCTCTTTTTACTCGGAAGTAGTCAGATATAAAACCATTTAGTTGTACAGAAACCTCTGTATCGTACAGAAAAAGTCTAATCCATTTTTTTTACAATTTCCCCAAAATTAAAAAAGACAAGGTTTCCTCGATAAATTTGAAAGATAATGAGTCAAAAGCTTTCTCAAAATCTATTAGCATTAACAATCCCGGTATCTTATTTTCGTCACAATGTTGCACTATGTCGTATATTAACCTAGTGTTTTCTCCAATATGTCTGCCTTTAACAAAACCTGTCTGATCTTTTGATATTAATTTATCCAGTGTTAATTTCAATCTGTTCGCAATGGAACCTGATGCAAGTTTGTATAAAACATTTAAGAGGGTAATAGGCCTCCAATTTTTTAAATATTGTTTAGCCTTATTTTCCTTGGGAATGCATGTTATATTTCCGAGCTTTATATTTTTTGAAAAGGACCCTGATATGAAGGCGAAATTAATAGAACGAACAACAAAATGGCCAATCTTTATCCAAAATACTTTAACTCTTTCGCTGCCAAATTTCCTGGAATTATGCTATTTCCAGTGCCAAATTCTTTTAAACTTCATAGCAGGGCTTATCAGTTTATAATGTAGTAAAATCTTTATTTGGTGAATTCTAAGCTGAAACCATCAGGAATGATTGCACATAAACTATTTTGTTGAATAGCATACTTTTTATCAGGCAGTTTGATTAGATGACCCTTACCTTGACCTTGAATGACCTAATTAAGCTATTGTTTTGAAGTCGCCAAAAGGCGACATTGGCAGTCTCCTAATATGTCGCTTTTTGGCGACATTGGCAGCGAAAGAGTTAAAGGAATTTGAATACTGAGACGTCTGGAATGACACCTTAGTCTTCCCAGATAGCTACAACTGAATGACGTCTCGTTGTCAATCAGAGTTATTAACACAGAGTGATCTCACATCCCGTACTTACAGTTTATCTTTCTGATGTGAAAATGTAGACTTGACGGTGACCCTTATAATCCAGCATGCTTTGTGCTGTGCCCAACAATCAACTTTCATATTTAGCAAAGTGTTTCAGGTTCAATTGTTAGACACGATGTCAGGGTCAACAAAAAAGCAATAAATATTCTTCTCGATGCCTGTACATTAACATGCATGCACAAGGACAGCGGTTTTATTAAAATAAGCACTTTATCATAGAATCAGTGACAATAAAGTTTTCATGAACATAATTTAAAACCGTTCTATCTCGGGATAGCGTGATGGTCGTTACTGTTACTGTTAGTGTTAAAAATATACCGAAAATTATCTTTTTCATAAGTGTCATTTCTTTGCTCTCAAAATTGACGGACTTTGCTCTTTATCTTTGTAGTTATATCACCCCACTTGAAGCTTCCATTGTTGCTGTGTGCCTGACCCAATAAGTGTTGGGGGCAGGTGAATCAGACTAAATAAATTGTTGTTGTTCTCTTTTATTGTCTGTTCAACTTCCACTGAGAATCATCGTTTTCCGTAAGCGTTTTCCGGCATACATCGGAGTATTCGGTAGTTTCCGCATGTTTATATTCTGCGCTGTGAAAAATGTTAACTTTATTTCCGCTTGATATCGATGAATAAACGTTTAGCGTAAGGGTTACACCATAGACTTTCCGTGTCAGAAACCCAAGATCGAAACCGATATTTTACCACTGAAACTTTTGTCAAGCTTTCTCTTTTTTTTCTCGCTAAAAATGAAATACCGAATTTTGTAGTAAAAGTATTCAACATTTCTTTGATTTTGCTAGTTCAATTTTATTTCCGCATTCATCGTAATACCATCTATTCGTTCATTTATCATTTATAATGTTTCTTTGCACGCCTGCACGGTGCTTTTATAATGGCAATGTATTGGTCTCTAGCAGCTCCACCCGAATCCGAATGACAGTGACGCTCCTGATTCCAGTTCCAATGATGGAAACCGCAGAAAAGTGGCTTGATCTCACATCTGTCTAAAAAAAGTTACGACATCAGCAAACACGTTTTTATCTGGATGTAAAAGGTTTCTATATTTCTTGAAAGACTGCTTAAAGGCTTAAAGTGAATGCATACAAGTGAACTGGTTGAGGTTTACGAAATGTATGCTTGCATTTGAGATGAAAAATAAATACCAGAAAAAAATAAATAAGAGAAGCGCTTCTAGGATTTGATCTGCAGACAGGTAATTCACAAGACAGTCGCCTTACGCACTGGAAAACATTAATGCGATGACCAGTGTAAGATGTTAAACATTTCTTACACAGGTTAAACTCCCCATGTAGAACGTACGGAAATACCCGAAGTTTTACGGAACATGCAAGAGTCTCAGTTCAAACTGGACAGACGATATAAGACTTGATCCTGATTAAGGGCAGATCACTTCGATAGAGATTGATAACTCAGTTATCTTGTAGAAAGGGAGGTAACTTGTACATTCCTTCACTCTGACACGGATTATCTCCCGTTAAACGGCCAGCATTGAGGTATCTGAACGAAGCAAATCGGCATTCTAGATCCTCATTACTCCGTTTTAAGCGCAACTATTCGTACATTTTTCTGTAACAGCTATTGCTTTAAAACTTTACACGTACTTCTTTGACCATAACATCCTGTAGGCAAAGATTTGTTCCTCTGAGTTAGATTTAATCGTCCGTTTTTGGAAATCGGGTTGTCACTGGTGGTGAACTCGGCCAAAGCGAGGGGTGTTTTTCGCTACAACAAGGTACAGATATTTTGCGTTTAAATGTGAGTTCAAAGATCTGATTCGATAGTTTTTCCAATGCATTTGTTCTAAAATAGACCGGGTTTACCGATATGTATTGACAAACCGTCTGTGTTGTTACAAAATCTCGTAACTATGGCTTTATCGAAGCCGTAGTAACGATATTCTATAACAACACCGACGGAATACTATTATCGCAAAAAACGTCCCAAGAATTGGCCGAGTTCACCACCAGTGGTTGTAGCCAATTATCTTTGCTGTCTCAAATTGTTCTATATAAATGGACAAATTCAATTTTTGTCGTTCGGTAAATTGTCAGGACACAGTCACGATGTTTTGGTGTCCGAAAGACAGGTCGTAATTTGATCGTTCTAAAAATCGGGCTACACTAATTTATTCTGTCCACTAATGTGATGGAGTTCCATGTCTCTGTTTAAGTAGTTCGTTGATTTCCGTTTATGTGTCCAATACCACACAAAACATGTGTCGCCAAAACCTTTCTCAAGCAAGTAAATACCAATATCAATAGTTTTGTTAATAATTGACCAATTTGTATTCGATTTAAAGCAGAGAATGTGGAAAACGTCATGAGCTGGTCAATATTTTTCTCGTTATGGCGTCCACAACCCTTAACTTTATCAACCAGTTATTTTGTTTGCCTGCATATGTCGTTAGCAATTTTGAAACTGAGCAATTTAAAACTGCTCAAATGTTACGGAACTCATTTTGAGCAGTTTTGAAACTGCTTGAATTAGCGTTTATATTGTTACTTTGATGTTGATCGGCGTTCACTCTATGCAAAACCCGCCTTCAATTTTTTTGGGGGGAAGGTATCTTAATCAACACAAACAGAATCGTATAAAGCTGTTTTCATTTGAATAACTGTTCGGTGCCGAACAACTGTAACAAACACAAAGCCAAACATTCGACTTTCGGTCGCACGGAAAATGATTCGTACCATAGGCATTTCGTACCTTATTTTATACTTGTTCGTTAATATGTACAAGTTTAGGCATATCGTCCAATTTCTTTTTATGATATTGCCATAAATGGCATATTCAAATTCGATTTAAATTGATGATTTTTGAAATGTCGCACTGATGCATGTTATAATTCCATTTTGCATTATCATGAAAACCATTTTCAAAGGACATTTTTTTTTAAGAAAATGACGGGTATATTGTTTTGAACCATGTACGAGGGGTGTTCAAAAAATTCCGTTACGGTCTTCATAACTTTGCAACAACAAATTATATATTGATGAAATTTTCAAATCTTACATTAAAAAGTTTTATATACACGGTATGAATATTAATTTAGTACTAAAGTAAACTCCGAAGTTATAGGCAATTTACTGAACACACTGTCGGTAAAGCGGTCCAACTTGTGACGTCGATTTCATAACGTTACATTCACTGCATCGTCGCGCCGATTCATTTTGACTAACAGACCAAAGTGCTTACCTTTTAATTAGAGTTTTTCATAGTAAACGTCTCTGTTTATGACACATTTCTGCGCCCTGGATACCCATGTGTCAAATATTCCATTATGATATGTTTGTCTAACTCTGCAATTTACCTGGGCATTGCGGCAATTAGCTCCTCTCGTGTTTCAAATTGATGTCCTTTTAGTGCTGACTTGATGTGTAGGAACAGGGCGAAGTCGGCAGGTGCGAGGTCGGGTGAATACGGGGATGAGGTAAGATCTCCTACCTATTTTTGCAGCCTCTTGTTTAGTTTGGGCGCGGTGGGACGGGGCGTCATCATGATGCAGCACTAGATTTTTGATGTTCGATGCCTTTTCTTGCGGAGACCTCATCGCAGATCGCGTTTCAGAAGTAAAACCTAGCACATACACTTGACATATTTCAAGTTTAATGTAAAATGTTGTGAATTGTTCCCGTACTAACACCTGTCTTGGATGCTAGTTCCCGTACTGTTACCCTTCCGTCAACATTAAGAAGCGCACGAATCTCTGAAATCACATTGGCAGATGATGCTTTCTTAGGACGTCCGCTTCGATGATCATTGTCGATTGATATACGCTCCTCTGTAAATAAGTCAAACCACAAATAACGATTTTGCGTCGACAAGCAGTTGCTTCCGTAGGCCTCTTGAAGTGACTGAAAAGTTTCCTGTTTTGTTTTGTTTGTAAGCACGCAAAATTTGATGCCACAGCGTTGTTCGTCAAAAAGACGTTGTGCCATGTTGAAAAACAGATGCGCGTCAAAACAAAATGACGTCAGTGAAAAATGTCTTCTACCGGCTTGAATAGTTAGAACATCTTTGATCAACTGATACTCCCTCTATTGTCGTTTTCAATATACCACTTTGAATTGGGACGCGTTGACTACCCCTCTGTTGCCATGACAATGATATTTTCAACAATAATCTAGCGACTTCAAATATTCCTCCATTTTCAAAGGTACGAGGGCTGAGCAAAATGTTCGTATAATTTCATTATAACACTTTTATCCATTTGCAATTAATTTTGTACAAGGGCAATTTTATCATATCAATGACTTTCTGATAAAATATCATTAGTTTCAATTCATGGAAGCGATATTTTTTCTCTCCGTTTGATAGTTATGGAACGCTACCCCGGAGCACGCCGTAAAATTATCGTTGTAAAGATCCGAAAAAATAGTGCTTTTCAAAACGCGCTCGAGCAAAACTTCCGATATTTCATTTATTAGGAGAATGACATCATAGCAGATACTTGGTACATTTTCAAGGCTCAGTGTTGTAAAACAATGATGTAGCGAAGGATATGGTGCGACGCGCCGGCATGAAACTAGAGTAAAAACGGCAGATCGGGAAGGGGTGGAAATTGTCGGGTGATATTATTTTTTGTTATTTTCGGTTCATACACCAAAAGAAATGTAGAGAATTTAAGAAATATCGGAAGGCAAACAAACAAACAAACAAAAAAAAAACCAAAACAAATCATGGTCTGTTAAAATAACATGTCTCGTTTATACAAGAGAGGAAAAGAATCGAAAAGACAACGCAATGAGTGAACGCGCAAAAATTCGCGAATTGTTTGCGATGTCCATCAACGACGTCGTAAGAACAATCCGTCGGTGCATGTATATGAGAGAACGCATTTAAAACAATTCGACTTTTTATATGAAAAATCGAGTTCTATGTTTATATGATCAACTTTATATGCGTGTTTATCTATTTCGCCGAAGCCTAGATTTATGGCGGATCATCATCATCATCATCATCATCATCATCATCATCATCATCATCATCATCATCATCATCATCATCATCATCATCATCATCATCATCATCATCATCATCATCATCATCATCATCATCATCGGTGTTTCATGTTTAACGTGCAGGTTAAGAAGCATAGTCCACGTTAGTACGCTCCCTTCCAGGTAACTAGCTCGAAGCATGCATGGCTGTCCTTACACCTGTCCTCCATCTGTCCTTGTCGAGTATGTACAAATTGGTGCGTTGAAAGTGAATATTTGTAATAATTTAAATGTTTCGAAAAAATATACAGAACGACAGCACAAATCAAAGGAACAGTAACTATGTCCTAAACGAGCGTTAACATATAACGTCAAACGACGTTGCTCAAATGGCGTTAACATCATTGAGTGTTCCGGGTACCCGACTCCTTCTTTTCTAAAGGAGTCATGGTAACACCATTTTTCAGTCAATTTCGTTGAAACTTACAAAATTTATTTGAAATTAATAAACCCGAAACATATCGAAAAATGATCAGTTTTGCTTTATCAATTCAAATTTTATGAACATATTATACGATTTTTTCAGCCCTTGTAAACACGGATGCGTTTTCTAGTTGACGAAAATATATATAATAAGTAGAGATAAGAAAGTTACATCAACCGTAACGGAACTCATTTAACATCCCTCGTATAATTCTATTATTTTAATCTTTCTTTTTAACCACCGACATTATAATGCCTACACTGAGTTGTAACGTGTCTAGGTAGATCTAATTGAAAATATGAATTTGTTAGATATACATCGATTATCTTGGCAATTGTAAATATTTCCTTCAAACTAAAAATGTTGGTCAGCAGCTTAAGTGAATTATTTACCCTAAAATGTCGGTCAGCATACGCAAACAACTCGATGGAGCTTATCAATTTACCCTATGCTGAAGGTCTGCATACGCGAACAACTCAGTGGAACTAATTCAATTACCCTATAATGTCAGTCAGCATATGCGAACAACTCGGTGGAACTAATTCCTTCACCCTGTAATGTTGGTCAGCATATGCGAACAACTTGGTGGAACTAAATCATTTACCCTTTGATGTCTGTTATCATACGCGGTCAGTCAGCATACGCCAACAACTCGATTGAACTAATTCATTTAAGTTTGATGTTGGTCAGCATACGTGAACAACTCGGTGGAACTAATTCATTAAGTCTGTAATCTTGGTCTGCATACGCGAACAACTTGGTGGAACTAAATCAATTACCATATGATGTTGGTTATCATGCGCGAACAACTCGGTGGATCTAATTCATTTACCTTATGATGTCGGTCAGCATACGCGTTTAACTCGGTGGAACTGATTTATTTACCCCATGATGTCAGTCAGCATACGCAAACAACTCGGTGGCACTGATTCATTTACCCTCTGATGTCGGTCAGCATACGCGAACAACTCGGTAGAACTAATACATTTACCCTATGAATCCGCTCAGCATACGCATTTAACTCAGTGGAACTAATTTATTTACCCTCTGATGTCAGTCAGCATACGCGAACAACTCGGTGGAAGAACTCGTTTACCCTCTGATGTCGGTGAGCATACGCGAACAACTCGGTGGAACTAATTCATTTACCCTATGATGTAGGTCAGTATACGCGAACAACTGGAAGGAACTAATTCATTCACCCTTTAATATCAGTCAGCATATGCTGACACCTTAGGGGATCTACGAGGGCTGATCAAAAAGTTCGTATGCGAACAACTCGGTTGAACTAATTTATTTCGCCCTATTATGTCAGTCAGCATACGCGAACAACTCAGTGGAACTAATTCATTTACCCTATGATGTCGGTCAGTATACGCGAACAACTGGAAGGAACTAATTCATTCACCCTTTAATGTCATTCAGCATATGCTGACATCTCAGTGGATCTACGAGGGCTGATAAAAAAGTTCGTATAATTTCATCATAACTTTTTTACCTTTCGTTCGATTGCATTTATATTCTCTCATGTGTAATTTTAATATATCAATGACTTTCTGACGAAATATCATATTTGTCAATTTATCGTAACGAATTTGTTCGCCTCTTAAAAGGGTCAAGGAACGTTACCCCGGAGCAGGCCGTAAATCATATTTGTAAAGTTCCGCAAAACGATTATTTTTCAAAACGTGGGCAAGCAAACCTTCCGATATTTTATCTACTAGAGGAAAGACATCATATCAGATACATAGTAAAATTTCAATGCTCAATGTTGTAAAACAATGATAAAGCGAGGGATATGGTGTGACGCGCCGACGCGAAAAAAGAGTAAAAACAGCAATCTGCGAAGTTCAGGAAATTGGTTGTTCAAATCAGTTTTTTTTGGTTCATACACAAATCCAAATGCAGTTAATTTAAGAAATATTGCAGGGCTAAAATCATAAACAAATCATAGTCTGTAAAAATAACATGTCTTGTCTATACAACTGAGATAGAGAATCGAAAAGACAACCCAAATGAGTGAACGTGCAAAAATTACCTAAATGAATTTCGACGTTCGTCAACGACGTCGTATAGAAAACCCTTCGCTACATGTATATGACAGAATGTGTCATAAATTAATTCGTCTTTTTATATGAAAAATCGAGTTCTATGTTAATATGAGGAGCTTCATAGGTAATTTTAATGTATACATAGTAAAACAAGGTGTCAAACTGTCACAAAATACGCCCGTAACACTGCTTTATGTCGACAGGGGGAGCAGGTTGGTAAAAGTTTCATGGTCCTAGCTATTATACTTTTCGAGATATGCCCTGGACAAAAATGAAGTATGAAAAATAACAAAGGGCAATAACTCAAAAAATAGGCCAGGTAGAATAATGGTTCTTGTGCACTGCACTCCCATTTGATGAGATCTATACACCCATGAAGTTTCATAATCATAGCTATTATACTTTTAGAGATATACCCCGGACAAGATTCTAGTATGAAAACAACAAAGGGAAATAACTCAAAAAATTGGCAAGGTAGAGTTATGGTTTTTAAGAATTGCACTCCCACTTGGTAAGATCTATACACCCATGAAGTTTCATGATCCTAACTATAATACTTTTAGAGATATACTCTGGACAAGATTCAAGTATGAAAAACAACAAAGGGCAATAACTCAAAAAATAAGCTAGGTAGAGTTATGGTTCTTATGCACTGCACTCCCCCTTGGTGAGATCTATACACCCATGAAGTTTCATGATCCTAGCTATAATACTTTTAGAGATATACTCCGGACAAGATTCAAGTATGAAAAACAACAAAGGGAAATAACTCAAAAAATAAGCTAGGTTGAGTTATGGTTCTTGTGCACTGCACTCCCCCTTGGTGAGATCTATACACCCATGAAGTTTCATGATCCTAGCTATAATACTTTTAGAGATATACTCCGGACAAGATTCAAGTATGAAAAACGACAAAGGGCAATAACTCAAAAAATAAGCCTGGTAGAGTTATGGTTCTTGTGCACTGCACTCCCCCTTGGTAAGATCTATACACCCATGAAGTTTCATGATCCTAGCTATAATACTTTTAGAGATATACTCCGGACAAGATTAAAGTATAAAAAACAACATAGGGCAATAACTCAAAAAATAAGCTAGGTATAGTTATGGTTCTTGTGCACTGCACTCCCCCTTGGTAAGATCTATACACCCATGAAGTTTCATGATCCTAGCTATAATACTTTTAGAGATATACTCCGGACAAGATTCAAGTATGAAAAACAACAAAGGGCAATAACTCAAAAAATAAGCTAGGTAGAGTTATGGTTCTTGTGCACTGCACTCCCCCTTGGTGAGATCTATACACCCATGAAGTTTCATGATCCTAGCTATAATACTTTTAGAGATATACTCCGGACAAGATTCAAGTATGAAAAACAACAAAGGGCAATAACTCAAAAAATAAGCCTGGTAGAGTTATGGTTCTTGTGCACTGCACTCCCCCTTGGTAAGATCTATACACCCATGAAGTTTCATGACCCTAGCTATTATACTTTTAGAGATATACCCCGGACAAGATTCAAGTATGAAAAACAACAAAGGGCAATAACTCAAAAAATAAGCCAGGTAGAGTTATGGTTCTTGTGCACTGCACTCCGTAATGTTGAGAAGAATATAACTGCCAAGTTTAAAGTCAATCGGACTTAAGGTGACAGAGTTATGCTCCGGACAAAGAAGTGGACGCCGCCGGACGCCGAACGCCGGACGCCGGACGCCCGGACGCCGGACGCCCGGACGCCGGACGCCACGGGTGATCCCATAATACGTCCCGTCTTCGACGGGCGTATAAAAAGTTTTGCAACAAAATGTAAATATCTGTAGTAACCAATATATTGTTAATTGTTTTAACATAAAACCGAACGTTTACACGATAAATTATAGCTAGAGTACACAAACAGATGAATTTCATACCACCATCGCGTGCGTCTCGCACTCCAGATGCGCATTTCCGATTTGCATGTCTGCCGTGGTATTCATGTGTATGAAATATAATTCTAGAAAACATTTAGGTGTGAACATAATCGTCTTTGCCCAGCATAAAAAAGGCCACTAAAAAGAATTTTCTGCAACGCTGTAGGACTACGCCATGCACTTACGTTAGAAGGACGTTAATTCGCTAATGTGTTCCAACGTGGCAGAACCGACGATAAAGATGTCTTTTTGAATTTTGCGCATCTCAAAGCATAAGTAAAAGTTTGAGGATGCTATGTGAGCCAATTTTTGTGGTTTGAGATAGTCCCGGTCAAGGACGTCGTAGAAAAAGGCCACGAGAAGATGACCGTCATAATTTCGTAACGTCACGGCAAAGATGTTCCATATCAACACCAAAACTTCCGAGTGGCTTCCACAGGAATTTCAACATAGAGTATCCACACTTACCATCCGTGATCGTCTCCACAGATGAACGGTTACTAGTCGTTAACCGTACGTTGTAATTTCCCTGACGCTACACCATGAACGCACCAGACTTGACTGACATAGAGTCCTAAATGCTTGAAGCCAAATTAAGCGTATACAACATGGATGTACTCCCATTATCATCCCTTTCTTTCTGATTTGTCACCCATAGAGCACATACGGTGCATTTAAGTAAGACGTGTGCGTGATCGTATTGACGCGAATGACGTTCAATCTCTTGATAAAGTAGTGAATGTTGATACTGTGTACAAAAAAAATAAGTGGATTAGAAAACGTTCCACTGCTGTTCTTGCTCGGAAATGGCCTCATAATCGATACCGAATTCTATTGTAACGTTTTATTTTGACCCCTCACCTACGTCAAGACGATGTTTCTAACACAATTTTTAACGTTACCAAAAAGCGACCTTTCAATGTTTTGCGTAAATGCATATGCTAAAATATATATAACGGTTGTGAAATAAATATCACAGAAAATACATGTTTTCAATTAACAAAGTCAGTGTTGCTAAACTTTTTTTACATGGTGTATTTGTTCTTTACATAGGTTAGGGCGGATGAGGAACACCAATGGTCAAATATTAGAAAGCAATATTTAATTCGGATTCTCGCGCGAATGCAAAAAGTATTCCTCGTTGTTCATTTACACTTTTAATAATTCTTATCATAATTATATACATCTCATTTTGTACATATCAATTCTGTTGTAAGTTAGTGTAATATTGAATGAAAAATTGTAAGGCTTAAGAAAGTTTTACACAATAACACGCCTTTCGGATAAATTTGCGATTTAGAGAAAAAGCATATAAACGCCTTTTTGTCACTGAATATAATCTGGTACAAGGACAAAAACATCTACAGATTGATCCGTTAAAAGGCAAAAATTAGTAATAGTCCCAATGTTTTCGAAAAATATACAAAACAATTGCACAAACCAATACAGTAACGATGTGCTATAAATAGTCCTATCACGTAGCGTCAAACGACGTTGCTGAAATGACGTTAACGTCACGGAGTGCTCCGGGTATCCGATTCCTCATATTTTGAAAGAGTCATAGCACCATCATTTTTCAATCAATCTCATCGAAACTTTCAGAATATACTTCAAATAAATAAATCTGAAACATATCAAAAATAAGATGCTTTACTTTATCATTTAAAATTAAATGAACAAATTATACGAACTTTTTGATCAGCCCTCGTAATTTATTCACCCCAGTTTTATGTCAGTCGGTATACGCGAACAACTCAGTGGAACTAATTCATTCACTTTAAAATATCAGTCAGTGTACGCGAACAACTCGATGGAACTAATTCGTCCACCTTCAGTCGACATACGCATCCAACTTCTATACTGACGTCAAATAGAAACGCCTCAGCCCTAATAAATGTCCGATTATTCAGTAAATCTGATTTGAAATTACAAATAATGATTTCCATCTGTAAATTTGATTATCTCTTGTTGAAAAATGATGATAAATAACTTATCGAATTGTTACAGTTTACGAAAAACGGCACATTTAAACAGAGCGGTATCAGAATTTCCATTTGAAAAGCAGTAGTGCATGGTTCAAACTTTACTTGCGACGACATAAGATACCGTAAAACGTCAAATTTGGTGACCACTGTTAGTGAATACTAAACACGACGTCGATTTCAACGTCTCAAGCCTGAAACGCATATGGCGTTAACGTAACACAGCTTCTTGTATAACAGGCGTTACATGAGGTCTATCTGACTTTGGCCGATTGGTAAATGTTTCTGTAACTCTTACTCGTCGACCAAGATGCCTAATCATGCAGTGCAAGACGTCAAAACGTCAGGCGGCTTGCTCTTGATTTTCCCGTATTCGAAAATGGCTAATCTACTAGCTCTATTTTCTAAGCAGTGTGTCTATTTCATACGTTGCTTGCAACAACAACAGTTACCAGAAAAACACTTATTTGGCAACCCCATTTACCGACCATTCGACAGAACGTCGATCAAAACATCAAAAACCTGAAACGTACATGACATTAATGTGGTGAATTATCTAGCTTTACATGCGTTACGTGAGGTCTAGTTGAGCGTGGCCTATCAAAAAACGTTTGCTGAGAATTCTAACGCGTCGATCAAGACACCGAATCGAGAAACACAATATGTTAAACTGTCTTGCGACTTGTTACAAATTTCATCACGTGATGTACATACACAAAGCGCACGTAGAAAACGTGAACAGTCATCGGAAATGGACATGTTAATGGATAGAAACGCATATTTTTTCATTTGCAGTAATTTTCCGTCAAAATGATGATATACGGTATACATTTCAACAACATTATAATAGGCATAAGGAAAATAACAATATATTTCATTGGAGCGTTTCTATTTGACGTCAGTATTTTAATAAGCCCAATCATGTCACTCAGTATATGTGAACGACTCAGCTGAAATAATTAATTTGCCCTATGATGTCTGTCAAATTAGGCGATTGGCTCTGCCGAAATTTTTTATTTGCCCTATCATGTGCGTCGGCATACGCGAATGACTCGACTGAACTAATTAATTCTCTATGATGTCGGTCTGCATACGTGAACAATTTGGTTTAATTTGCCCTATCAAGTTGGTCAGTATACGCGAACAATTCTGCTTGATTATTCTATTTCCATGCAATAATTCGGTAAAAATTGTAAAATACTATTAAAACGAAAACGCCACTAAAAACGGAGTTCGTTTATGGTACTCGTACTCGGATTCGTTTGTACCCTGTACCCCTCCCCCTACTGGATCCGCCACTGTGATATCAGAAGTTCCATGGGTATGTTGAGTAGGATAACCAGAGACTTACCAGACGGAATATTTTTATACGAGTCAAAACTCAAAGATTTTTTGTACACGACAATCTTAAGTAAAAAAATGGTCTTTTGGGCCGGAAAACATCGTGGGAAATGAAGAAAATGTCCGTCGTTAGTAATTTATTAATTTTGCACGATGTTTTCCCAAGCCCACGGGTGTCAAAAAACGTCAATCTAATTGAATGGGTCAAAATACACTAGACCACTTACTCGACTCTTACTGTTCCGATATTCGATTTAAATATTGAATCTATGATAATCTGATTGACACAGTTTTCATTTGCCATTTTATCTTATAAGTAAATCGATAAAAAATCGAAATTAAGACATGAAACGATTTTTAAGGCCGTTCCTTGATTTATTCATCAATAATTCAATGAAATAAAATCGTCTGAATAGTTCTTAATAACCTACGGAATTCATGCATAAGCAGTTTTGAAACTGTTCAAGCAGTTTTGAAACTCGTCAAAGTTCCGTATAAGCAATTTTAGTCCGGCAGATATCCACTTATACCTTGCAGTGGAGTATATAGTTTTTTTCTTTGCTGATTCTTGATGTAGACACCATACTATTAAATAATCTGACGGGTGAAATCGTGTCACCCTTTAGCATTTTGAGAAATTCAAGATGGCCGCCAAGATGGCGGAATCTCACATTTATAAATAACTAATAAAAGGACTATATATGCACATTTAAAGTAATATTTCTTACGCCAGAGATGTTTAATGCACTTAATGTTGTCATAAGAAGGAGGAATAATGAAGAAATGACAATTTTCTGTGACTTCAGTCGATGTTGTTGTGTAACTTACGTTACATTACGGAATATTCGATGCAGTTATTCAATTTTCTGCTAATATTTGGACATAGGTCATTTATACACAACAGCAAATGGCCTGGTTACCAAATTCCTTACTTAAACCTTAGATAAGAGCAAAACAATAGTTACAAATATGTATTATGTAATTTACGTTACCTAATATCAGCATATTAGCTTCATTTATTCCCTTATATACTATTATTCGGTCATAAATCATTAAAACACAGAAGGAAATAGTTTGTATCTCAATTTATTTACTTGAAGCTTTTCGTAGGTGAGAAAAACAACACTTAAATAGATGTGTTATGTAATTTACGTTACTTTAATTCCCAGTACTATTACATATACATATACTTGTAAACATAACAAGAGTAATATTAATTGAAAAGAAAAATCTATCAGCTGGTAATTTTAATTGGATAAAATTTAGTTTATAGTATTTAAATCAAGGCACGCATGTTGCCATTGATGCATACACCCATCATGTTCTATACACAAAACAATATTTGCATAAATGTATTATGTATTTTACGTTACCTCGATATCAGCATATTGGCTTTATTCATCTATTTATCTACTATAATTCAGCCATGAATCATTGAAATACATAAGGAAATGGTTTGCATATCATTTTCTTTACTTGAAGCTTTTCGCACGTGAGCGCAACAACAGTTAAATAATTGGATTATGTAATTTGCGATATTTTAATTTCCAGTACTATTACATATATACTTAACAAAACATAACAAAAGTAACATGAATTGAACAGAAAAGTCTGTCAGCTGGTAATTTTTAATTGGATATAATTGAGTTTATAGTTTATGAAACAAAACATGGATGTAGCTTTTATGCACACATCCATCATGTTCATACACAAAAAGAAAGGTGCATCTAACAGTACAAAATAGGCAACCTGTCTTGTACCTAATTTTGATACTCTAAAAGCTTTGTGTTGTGGAGCATCAACTCAACAAATTTGGTGTCCCTAATGTCAACAGTACATGGTATTTTGAGCTGAAGGAAATTTCAAGCTTAGAGAACTCGAACTTGAAAAGAAGGTCGCAGCAGTTACGGAGTGTAACCAAAATGCGGAAGTTCCACACTTGGCTACCTGGCACAGGCTTTACCATAATACTCCGCCATTTTTTCTTGACAGGGTATACAACCCAAACAATTTTCCTTAAGCAATAATAGATACTATTATTTTATAGCCGATTAAAATTGGCATGTGTTTGTAAATGGTGAGTTTATGTAAGGTGAATATCTATATTGTTCTGTAAGACCTACATAACAGAAGATAATCATATTATCTCTGTTACCGAAAGTCTCACATAATACCCTTGGTGAACTGCTATTTGACCAAATCTTTTCTGTTGCATTTAAAGATATCAGATATCATTGTGTGCTCGTATTTCTGGTTTCTCAGAGTATTATTTCAAACTATGCCCCCTTGGCGTTCGCAATTCACTGTACAGTTGAAGAACAAGGAAGCAAACTGCTCACATTGTCATTTTATCATTTCCAAGATATTGCAATGAGCTCCAGATACAACCTCAGTCAGTCAATGATACTGGTTCTATGGTAGAGTGAAAAGCTAGGAACATTCCGTCAAACTATAGAAGTATTTCCAGATAATGATAAAGGGTCTCACTATTGAGAATCAAATTAGAAATACACTCTTGGAGTTTAGGGTGCAGTTGTAGCTCCTTGTACATCACAAATAATGAAATGGACGAATGGAAGTGACGTATACTGTTTCTCAACTAGATATGGTTTTGCTAGGGCTAGAATGGGATATTCTGTGTTTTGCAAATACCAAAGAGAAGAACTACATAACAGTGAAGGCATTGAACACAAAAATATGAATAACTATGTTATCTATTGATCTATATGGAACAAACAATTATTTGTAGCGTTGATAATATAAATTTTATGCGATTTTATTGAAATGCCGCAGCATAACTTTTGTCATCTTAACTTAATATGTTGACTAAAAAAATTTATATGTCTCTTTGGTGTATGTCAATCTATTTTCCAAAGGTTGACGTGTCTTGCACAAAAGTAAGTGCAATATCACACGATATCTTCTTTGAGTAGGTCTAATAAAGCAATGTAGAGATGAACAATATATAGATCTATATCCCCAAGAAAACCTGGTTTGTGCATTATGGTAAACTCAGTGTCAGGCAGGCGGTGGAGTCCGTCTATCTCTATTTTGCTCCATATCTCCTGCACTATTTGGCCTAGATCTTGACCCAACAGGTTCCTAATTTACTTAAAAAGTCATTGTGACCTACTTTTCATGTTTGAGCTCATTTATTTCGAAATTTTCTTCTGCTCCATATCCCATTGCACTGTTTTATCTAGTGCCATCAAACTGGCTGTGTTAACGAGGCATGATCAAAAAGGTATGACATTATCTGTCGTGTACCAAAACTATCTCATTGGAATATAATTTGCATGCTTGAGCACACTAAGTTTAAAATTCCCGTCCGTTCTATATCTCATGAACTGTTTAATCTAGAAATACCAAATTCGGTGGGTGCATGAGGCATGACCAAGGCAAAGGTTTGTCATATACCAAATCAGGCAATATGTCCTACATTTAATGTTCAAAAATGTCTTCATGTACCAATGCTAGTCATCGTCACCTGCTTAGCTATATGTAGTACACTATTCTTTTGTTTTTAAAACAAGATTGGTGTGTCAACTATTGACTATAGAATGGTCTTGTTTCGTAAAGTTTTAACTCTATTTTATCATTCTAACAATAGCTAGCTGACAGCAATTTCTGTGTAACTATAAATGATGTTGTTATGGTTAGAAGTGTATTTAAGAGTATTTGAAAAAAAGTAACGTAAATTACATAATAATTTTTGCCACTGTTAGTTTGCTCTTACCAAAAGCTTTGAGTGAAGAAATTAATATGCAAACCATATCTTGTTGTGTTTTAAGGGTTTTTGGCCGAATGATAGGAAACTAGAGATCAATTGAACATAATATGCTAATATTAAGGTAACGTAAGTTACATAATACATTTATGCAACTGTTGTTTTATTCTAACCAAAAGCTTCAAGTACAGAAATTCATAACCAGATCATTGAATTTTGTGTTTAAACGACTTATGGCCAAAAAATGGTAGAAAAGGGTATCGTCACGTGATCGGATTCGAAAAAGTCATGGAAAATTAGCTCTCTTATTTTTCTTAAAATACACAAAAAGTAGTGATACTATATTGGATTATAATATATGGAATAAAAGTGGTAATGATGGACTAAGTGATTCCGTAAATGACTCATTGGACTATTCTTGGATTCTTGACTTAGAAAGGTTTTTCTATTTTTCCTTTGTTTAAAGTATTTCTATAAATAGAACATATCACTGTTGGTACCGAACACTCATCAAGTTTGGCAAGCTTTCAATAGACTCCCGTTAGGTAACGTTTCTTCTGTCGGCGATATTTATTCACGTTACTTAGTTTGAACTCAGTTTGAAAGCATGGCGGAAAAGAGCCAAAATCAGCGTACCGTAAAAGCAAACAAACCGAAAAAAACGAAGCCAAATGAAAGTATGTGCTCAGATACAGAAAAAGATGAACAGAGCCCAATATACACAAAATTAGAGCATATGTCTGTAGATTTAAAGAACATTAAAGGGGAACTCAAAAAGATTGTTAGAAAAGAAGACATAGAAGAAATGATCAACAACACTATTACAGAAATAACCAAACAGATGGAAAACAAAATAATGGTTGAAATACAGAAACAAATGAACGATAAATTCGAAAAACTAAACGACGAAATTATCTCACTAAGACATGAAAATGAAAAACTAAAAGATGCCATGGAGAGAAAAGTAAAACAGGTGTCAGATAAAACCGATGAAACCAGCCAGTTGATTGATGAAAACAAGCGGAGTGTGAATGAAGCTATTAGGATGAGCAACCATAACGAACAATATTCCAGAAAAAATAACGTTAAGATGATGGAGGTCGAGGAAGATGCCAGCGAGACTGAGGAAACCTTGATCGAGAAAGTGGGTTCGATCCTCGCTAGTCAGGGTGTCGATTTTAAAAGTGAATCAGTGCTAGCCATTCACAGGCTACCGTCTAAAAATAACAAAACTCGTCCGGTGATTATGAAACTAATAAACAATAACTCTAAAACCGAGATCATGAGGAAGAGGAAGCAACTGAAAGCTATCGGTCACAGAATTGCAGACGATGTCACCAGGCTTAACACCATGTTAATCAATAGACTGAATATGCATGAAATGATTGACAGTGCGTGGTTTTTAATGGCTATGTCTTCGGGAAAACGATCGCTGGTAAAAGGGTTAAGTTCGATATTTTTGACGAAGTAGCGCAAGTCATCGCAAACAACCAGGCCGTCTAAAAATGTCCAATATAAGAGACACTGTGGAATGATGCAAAAATCAAGATGATTGGTTTTCTCATTTTCCACAGCGTTTTTGAGTCCTATACTGAACAGTCTTGTTATCATTTGTATTATATAATTATATCATCAGGAATGTAAATACATTTCATGTTTATTAATGCAAACTAAATCCCTTTCTAAAAAAACAACAACTCGTTTTTTTTTGACATCCATGTTAAAGTTTAATTGGGAAAATTTAGAGGCAAGGGAAGAAAACGCTAATAATAGGGTTTTCTCCACTTTCCTCAAAGTTTTTCCGAGAGATACTGTATAAAAATTCTTTATCAACACATATTTAATTGCGTGGTTTGGAAAGGGTTAAATTACTCATGCGGTATTATATTTACCAAAATAACCAGGACGTCCAAAAATGTCCGAAATAGGAAGCACTGTGAAACGATGCAAAAAATCAAGATTGTTGATTTTTTTCTTATTTCCACAGAGTTTTTAGTCCCATACTGTACAAACTCGTTACTATTTCTTTAATCATATCAACAAGAATATCAATGCATTTCAGGTTTATCAATGTTTATCAACCCTTTCTCAAACAAAACTTATTTTTGACGTCCATATTAAAAATTGTTTGGGAAGGCTTTGAGGAAAAAGAAGAAATTGCTGAAAATCGGCTTTTTCTTCTCGTGCCTAAGAACTTTCTGAGATATATTGTATAAAAATTCTTAATAAACACACATGTATTGGTCTTTAGCTACTTTGAACCATATTAACCTTTAAAATGACGTGGGTTTGGAAAAGACGGATTTTAGGAATGCAACAATAATTTTACCGGTGAAGTGCTTCTGTTTAATGTCCACGACGTGCGTGGATATTTACAGCAGTCTCGCATCGGGTGGATATTCGAACAGACTATTTTGATAAAAGAAAAACCGTTATACAAATTTTATATCTTCTGTCAAACGATTTACGTTTGTTTATTATACGTTCAAAGTTAAATAAACGAGAATGATTCTATTGTAGATTCACAATTAAACGAGAATAGTTACCGCTTTCTCGCTTTGGTTTTGCATAGGTAAAGGTGGTGGTCCTGCCTAGGGGTGGACCAGGGCAACCGTGGACCATTCTCGTTTAACTTTGAACGTATAATAGTTGTTTTGATAAAGCATTTCAACTGTAATCATTCTCGTTTTAACCCTCTCCCAAACAAAACCTGGTTTTGACGTCCCTAATAGAAAAAAATTTGGAAAACATTGAAACAAAAGAAGAAACTGCTGATAACCAGCGGTTTCTTCCTTTGTCTCAATATTTTCTTATGCCATATTTTACACAAATCCTAATAAGATTATGAGTTCAATTACATATAAGTAGAAGTTAATGGGTTAAGAATTTTAATGGCAATTGCCAACGTTTTTTGTCATAAACTATTTTCAACTAGATATTGCCGGAATAGAAAATGATCATATCCAGTTAATCGTGACGCAATTACGGACAGTCAAATAGTATTTCGTGGGTGTTGTTATAAAGTCTAGTAACTACGGCTGTGTAAGCCGCGTTTGCGAGATTTTGTAAAAACTCTGACGGTATGTCAATACATAACAGTAAAAGTAGTCTAATTTTAGCAGGAAATTCATTGCCACTGATTACTTTAACCCTTTTTAAGACCTTGTTTTGACGTCCCTGTTAAGAAAGCATTTGGAAGAATGTTGAGACAAAACAGGAAAAAGCTTATGGCCAGCATTTTCTCCTTTTGCCTCATTAATTTTCTCTTTTATTGTAAACATGTCATATCTTTTTCAATACTCATTTCGTCTTTCTTCAGTCGTTTTGAAAAATATTTAAACCATGATTTGCATGCTAATTCTATCTTATGACCCAATGTAAAAATATAAGAATGCAACATACATAATCCATTAAAAGCCTAATTTACTTTCAACATTGAATCAAAGGGAGAAAAAAATAGCTGATTGAGTTTTTTTCCTTTTACATCAATGTTTCAACCAGATTTTTCTAGTGTGTGACGCATATTCGAAAGAATTAAGCTGAAATAGTCGCATGAAAACATTGAGATACGTTACGACGAAGCATGGATGGAAACGAGAAAATCGATTTTTGCAAGCGTTTTTGTCCGTTTCCACCAATGTTTCTGCCGTTCACATCATTCAAAACTACAAATTAGATATAGCAATATAACTTACCTTCGAGAGATTCTGTTTATATCCGATTCGTTTTGATCGCACTTGAAGTACTCCACTATTACTTATTAATCCATTTAATCATGTGTGCAATGATGTCTATCTGGTCCATGAAATGCACGTGCAAATTATGATATATACCAAATTTGGCCTTTGCTCTATACGTCATTGATCAAGACAATTTAGTGATTGGCCAATTGAATGTTTGACCTACTTCAGTTGATCAATCAAAATGTTTCAAACTGTATAATACGTTCAGGGTTGAACGAGGATGGTTTGCGGTTGTTTTGGTTCATTTTTGGGTAGAACTGCTGCCTTTACGTACGTAAAATTGAAGCAAGACAATCGTATCTATTCTCGTTTGATTGTGAATCTATTATACCGAAACGTTTTGTTTTTTTTTTTTTTAATCTCGTCGGTCCCGTTCAAAAGTACCGTAACTACAGCTTATCCTAGCTGTAGTTAAGGCATTGTTGAGCGTTACCTATGCTATATACATGTCGTTCTATTGTTGTAAATAATTATTAGTTGCTAGACAATATCAGTTAGATGATTTATCTTTATCTTTTTTCCTCGGTATTTCTCGATATACATGTCTTAAAAGGGTCATCATAATTATGTATTGCTTAGTACATGTAAAAGCTAGTTAGATAATTTCTCTTATCCTTCCACAAGTTTGCTATTTTGCCTTAATTATGTCAAGAAACTTTGTATAAGGTTAAGAAAGGTAGTTTTTTCAGATATTTTTTTCTTAATAAAAGATCGACATAATTATCTATATAAAGGAAAATAGCGCCCGCACCAAATTAAGAGAAATGTATCTCTCCTGTCCGTTTGAAGAAACTACCCTAATGACACTTTCTTTATTCATTTAGAAAAAAAGTTTAAATATCGACACACTGAAGGTCAAGCTTATAAACTGTTTATGGTGGAGACCCAGTGTGACGAGGTGATGGCTTCTATGACGAGTAATGTTCGTTCTTTTTTTTCACTCAATATTTGATATGCAAGTATACATGTCCAGAATCATTCTGGAGGTCAAACCCTAAAAATAGGGCGGAGACCCGTACAATGCATACTTGGCTATACCTTAAATAGCAAAAGTAGATTTTTTTTCAATCTTAAAAGATGCTACAGATGGATATTTTAACATTAACAAGAATATAATTGATCCATAACAAGTCAAAGAGTTATATGATATTCCTGTAATGACTTTGGCTTATGAACAATTTTGCTGTATAAATTAATTGAGGAAATGGCTAGTAATTCACCATAATTTAGTTTTTTGCACACTGCTAGGTTCTATAGATAATCTACATAATATCCAATATTCTTACTTCAACAGTATTAATCAATTTAAAGTGTATTTTAATCCGATCGCGCCTTTTTTCCCCTTCTCACTTCACCATGTTTTGTTTAAATGTTTTTTATCACACTTTTTCTGAAATAATGTGCTACAATTTCATGTACGAGAGACAGATCAAACAATGTCAATTTATTATGATCCTGTACCTTCCTCTGTATCAAGAACTCAGTGAAACCGATCAACATTTAATTATCAAATATGAATAATTTAGAAATACTTTCATACAATTGTCGTGGTTTAAACAACAGTAAGAAACGTTTTGACTTATTTTCTCTATTCAAGCAAAAAAACTCAGATATAATTTGTCTTCAAGAAACACATTTTACACATGATATGGAAAAAAATATATACTCTGAATGGAACGGGGATTGTTATTACAGCCATGGTAAGGCGAATGCAAGAGGCGTTTGTATATTGATTAAAAAGGAATCTGGCATTCAAATAAAGAATGTGCAAAAGGACAATAATGGCCAACTACTTATTCTAGAACTTAAATTTTTGGATACCATATTTCACCTAATAAATATATATGCTCCAAATGTCGATGACCCTAGTTATTTCCAAAATATTTTCGATACTATAGATTCAAAAAATAATTCTGATTCCTTTGTAATATGTGGGGATTTTAATTTAGTTTTAAACCCAAGTCTAGATTACAAAAACTACAAGAAATCTGGGCATCATATAAACTGTAGAAAACTTTTGCTATCTCAAATTTCTGAGAGAGAATTAATTGATCCTTTTAGAGAAATACATGGAAACACAAAGAAATATACATGGAAAAGACTGAATCCTCTACAGCAGGGACGTTTAGATTTTTTTCTGATTACAAATAATCTGATTGAATACGTTCAAAACTGTGATATTGATATCAGCTATAGGTCAGACCATTCATGCATTGTTTTAAACCTTAATTTTTCTAAATCTGAACATGGTAAAGGTTATTGGAAATTCAATAACTCTTTATTGAAAGATATTGAGTATGTTAATTGTATAAATAACAAGATCAATGAAATAATTAAACAATATTCTCTTCCAGTATATAATCACGAAAATATTTCAAAGATTGAAAAAAGTGATATTCAGTTTAGCATAAATGATCAATTGTTTTTAGAAACACTCCTCATGGAAATTAGAGGGAAAACCATTTCATATTCATCGTATAAAAAAAGACATGTAAACAACCGTGAAAAGGAAATAATGTCACAAATAATTGATTTAGAAACTAATCTTCATGAAGAAAACAAAGATGAACTATTAAATCTCCAGACAGAGCTGAATGAAATAAGAGAAGCACGACTTGAAGGATCATTTATTAGGTCAAAATCAAAATGGATAGACGAAGGCGAAAAAATTACAAACTTCTTCTGTAATCTAGAAAAGCAACATCAAATTAATAAATCCATACCGTTTATTGAAAAGGATGACGGATCTAACATATATTCACAGAAAGAAATTTTAAAAGAAACTAAAAGCTTTTACGAAAAACTATATGACGAACGAAATAACGAAGTAACTTGTGATTTGGATACCGAATTTAAAAACGTTGATTATGATAAACTAGATATACAACAGTCTCAATCTTTAGAAGGCTTACTAACTTTTAATGAGGTAACGAAAACTCTCAAGCAGATGAAAAATGATAAAAGCCCGGGATGTGACGGGTTCACCTCAAATTTCTTCAAAGTTTTCTGGTCGAAAATTGGTCATTTTGTTGTTAGAGCCCTTAACTATGCATACAGAATAGGATCCTTCTCAAAAAGTATTAAACTAGGGAATATTATTTGCATACCGAAAGAAAATAAGCCTAAACAATTTCTCAAAAATTGGAGACCAATTACTTTGTTAAATGTTCTCTATAAGTTAGCCTCTGGTACTATTGCTAATCGTTTAAAACCCATCTTAGACCATATCATTTCTAAAGACCAAACCGGATTTGTTAAGGGCAGATATATTGGCGAAAATACAAGAATCATCTACGACAATATGCAACACTGTGAAAAGAATAACATTCCTGGCCTCCTAATGCTGATAGATTTTGAAAAAGCGTTTGATTCCTTATCTTTTAAATTCATTGAAAAGACTCTCTCCTTTTTTAATTTTGGTGAATCGATAAAACAATGGATACGCCTTTTCCTTCATAACACTGAAGTTTCAGTTCAACTTAACGGCTTTAATTCAGAGTATTTTTCAATTAAAAGAGGTTGTAGACAAGGAGATCCGATTTCATCGTATATTTTTATCATTTGCACACAAATACTTAACTTAAAAATAAAATCATGCAAAAATATAGCGGGTATCAAAATACAAAAAGAGGAGTTTTTAATTTCACAGTTCGCGGATGACACATCTCTCCTGCTAGATGGATCAGAACAGTCCCTTCATTCAGTGTTAGAAATACTTAATCACTTTTCCGAAATATCTGGATTGAAAGTCAATTTTGATAAAACCAAGCTAATATGGATAGGTTCCATGAAGTATAGCACCCGATCAATCAAAACGCGCTGGAAACTTTCATGGGGTGACACACAATTCAAACTATTAGGTATTCAATTTGATGTTAATCTAAACAAAATGATAGACTTGAACTTCGAAGACAAGTGGACAAGCATCAGTAAAGCTATTTCCTTTTGGAAAAGACGTAAACTAACACCAGTCGGTCGAATCGCAGTTGTTAAAAGTCTTCTGATGCCTATAATGAATCATTTATTTATAAGTCTTCCGACACCTTCAGAAGAATACCTAAATAAAATCAATACCCTTTTTATGAATTTTATTTGGGATGGTAGAGCAAAAATTAAAGCTTCAATAGTTGTTAAAGATTATCAAGATGGTGGTTTAAAAGCACCGGATATCAAAAATTTTATAAAATCTATGAAAATCAAATGGCTTAAAAACATGATAACCAATCAAAATAGTTGCTGTTATAAAATACCAAATATGTTGTTCAATATAAACAAAGTAATCCAAAGTGGAAAAATGTATTGCGAAAAGGTTATTAAAGGCTTAAATAATTCCTTTTGGAAAGATGTGCTAAAATCATACATCTCATATGTAGAAAAAGTAAAGTTGGAAAATGAGGATCAAGTATTAAATACACCTATATTCTACAATGATGCAATTACAATCGATTCTAAATATATATATAACGATATTCTTTATAAAAGAGGAATAATCTTAATCAAAGATCTTCTGCTAGAAAATGGTGCTTTTAAGACATTTGAATTTTTTAAGGATTTTACCAATGGAGAAATAAACATCCTACAATATTACAGCATAAGAAGCGCAGTGAAATCATTTATCCGAAAAAAAGGTATTCAGTTAGATTATTCCACGCTATTAAAGAAACATAACCCTTCTGTTAATTATTGTATACTACCAATGCTTACAAAACAAAATTTCAACAAATATGTTTATTCAATACTTATCAGAAATGAAGAAAAACCAACTTGTGAAGAAAAATGGTCTTTACAGTTTCCACATTTTGATAGAGAATGGAGTAAGATTTACATATCTGTTTTTGTTCTGACAAAGGATACATATATACAATGGCTACAGACAAGAATTATACACAGGATATTACCAACAAACACGTTGTTAATAAAAATGAATTTAGTGGATAATAGTGTATGCAGTTTTTGTCAACTTTATGATGAAACTGTCATACATTTATTTTTTGAATGTGAAAAAGTAAAACCTATTCTTAGAAACATTAGATTAACTCTACAGGAATTCTACAGAAATTTTAATCTACAAAGTATAGACGTTATTCTAGGATGTGACAATAAACCCAAAATAGACACTCTATGTCTCGAGTTTAAAAGATATGTGTATAACTCGAAGTTCAAAAAAGCTATACCGTCTTTAAACGGTTTTATCAAACACTTGTCTTTAATCATTAAAATCAACGATGAAAGAAAACACAACGGATACCAAAGAGAAAACTGGGCAATTGTGAAAAGATTGGTACAGAATCATAATCAAAATTGATACAACAGCAAATAATAGATATTTTGTATTTTTGTATTTTCGTACATATGGCACTTTGCACATTTTTATTTCTCTTTTTTTTATCATTTGATTTTCTCATTATCTTTTTTTTCATTCACCACCCCTTTGAAAACACAATCACTTTAAAAAATCTTTTTGCCTTTGTTTACGCTTATGTATTATATTGGATTACAGTATAAAACACATTTTAACTCATGACGAATATATAACTAACTTTATTTTGTAAAAACAAATTATTTCAATTGTGAGCTGTTTTAAAATGCCCATAAAGAGTTTTGTAACATTTTTTAAAAGATAAATATATACTCAAATACGTTAGAGAAAGTTGAGAGAATTGAAGAAAATACTGCCCGTTGGTATATTTCCTCTTTCTCTCTCAACCTTTTATCAGAGATCAATATATTTTTTTTTCTTTTTTGATCACCAAAACCAAGATTGTGTTTCGTGGCATACAAATACTTAGCGAAATATTGATTTACAAATTGTTTTTTAATACATTTTCAAATGTTGATATTGTAAGTCGGCACTCTTTATATTGAAACGTAATGGACGCATTCCTTAAACTAAAATGAATTGTATTTTTTTTTTGCAGTCCATCAAATATATTAATCAATGGAAAATGGCAGTGAAGGGAAAAACATTGTTTGAATTGAGACAATCTATCTTTCCCTTTCCTAACATGTTCCAAAAGGTTAGGCCACTCGTGTTTCTAAGCGAAAAAATACGCGAGGTCTATAAAGAGTGTCAACTATACAACCCATTGTAAAATACTATTTCATCTGTAAATTATCATGAATGTGTATATTATGTAGAATAGAGTAAATAAAGGTTAAAAAAAAAAAAAAAAAAAAAATGGTAGATTTGTGTATAAATAAATCTAATATACCATAATGTAACGTAAGTTACACAACAGTATCGACTGAAATGACAGAATGTGTCATATCCTTATTTTTCTTCCTTCTTAGCACAAAAGTGAGTGCATTAGAGATATTTTGCCTTAAATAAATCAGTTCCCATATGCATATATAACCCTTACATTGGTTATTTATATGATATTCCGCCATCTTAGCGGCCACCTTGAATTTCCTAAAATGCTAAAGGGTGACACGATGTAACCCGTCAGATTCTATTACAGTAGGATGTCTACTTTAAGAATCAATAAAGAAAAAAAACTATATACTCCACTGCAAGGTTCAGCCGAAAAATAGGGAATATCTGCCGGACTATTTTAAATCTGCTTAATTTCACAAACTGCTCACAACATGTACACATTTTAAATTGGTTAATACCCATTTTTATATTTGCAGCATGTTTAAAATTGGAAGAGTTTACAATTTTGACGTTAAGGAAGCGTGGTAAACCTATCATGCTAACCTTATCATACATTCTAGATCAGGTAAGGTAGAAAAAAAAAACACTAATAACATTTCAAATCACTACCCAGCTAGCAATTTATGTGGGTCCCAAATGGGTCCCATATGGGCACCCTTATGAGTCCCATAATGGGCAACCCACATGGGACCCATAAAGGATGTGTAACCGGGAGCCATATGGGTCCTATCTGGGCAGCCCATATAAATGCAATATGGGACCCATATGGGTCCCAGATGGGCAGACCCATATGGACAGCCCTTATAAAACCCATTTCCTTTGGCTTTCATTTAATATTGATAGAAGTACAAGACATTCCTGAGCTTCACGCTCAGAGAGAAGTCTCTAATCCCCATCAATGAGGATTATTTAAGGTCTCGTCAGGTGTGTCTGACGACCTTCATTAAACTCCTATGGAATGATCCTAAGTAAGTTAGGCATATTAGTCAGAACATTATCAATGCTTTCTATAACTATGTATATGTTTTTGATATATTGGAAATGTCTAGATTTATTTCTGACCTTTTTTAAAAAATATCTACACAAAAATGTTTTTAACAGAATCACATACGATTATCAAGCCAAATGCTTTCTTTACATAAAAGCTTTGTGAAAACATGATTTGTTTTCAAGATTTAAAATTATTTCCCTTTAAAGGGGCTCATTCTATGTTTTTATGCTTCCGAACTGTTCGGGAACTCATATTTGTGCATGGAAAAACAATTAGCAATGCTTAAAAACCTCAATCTCGGCGAAAAAACATTTTCCTTTGCTATAGATCAATCCTTTACAAGCGTGTTTACACATTCTATTTTTACTTCAAAACAAGACAAGGTCAAGGTCAACGAGACACACCTCCGCGATATTAACACACCGTACAACCGGATGTGTCGATGACTGTGACCTTATTTGCGAGGAATACGTGAAAAGGTTTATTTTGTACAAGCACTGAACATTTATACGCGTATTTATCAACTATAGAATACCAAAGATCCTTTCGTTTATTTATAAAAGTAAATTCATTTGACCTACCATGCACATGACATCAGATGCCGAATCTGTCTTCGCTGACTTTCTACGCAGCCGGTTGTACGGTGTGTTAAATCTCGCTGAGCACAGATGACGTATCTCTGACGTAATTGATTTTTGAAGGTTGGGCATATGTAGCCGTTACAAAACAAAAACAAGGACGACCAGCATGTTATTAATTGACTTGGATTTTAATACTTAATAAAGCTCGACGAGTGGTAACAATGGACATAAATGATCTACCCTTTTAGGTTGGTAATTTCCTACGTTATTTCTAGTTTGTAATTATTGTGCCATTTGCATTTTCGACAGCCTAGCTCGCCCCCTTTAATATACAAAAAAATTCATGTAACACACTAGTTAATTGATTATGTTAGTAATTTGAGCTGTCTAATTACAGTTTAAACTCCGTAAAAACGACAAAATATTAGATTGATCCAACATGAATGGCCACGGTTAAAAAATAATATTGACAAAGAATGTACTTCTATACAATATAGCGCAGAAAAAACTTAGGCAAAAGAAGAAAATGCCGATTATCAACATTTGTTAATAGCTCTATGTTTTTCGCAATTTACCTTTCTATAAGAGAAGCCAAAACCAGGTATTTGTCGAGAAAGGACTAGATATGTTTTATTGATGTTGCCTTACTTGTCTTACTTAATCTAATATTGTTGTTTTTCAATTTGTATTGAATTGATGGTCATTAACTTTGATGGATATAAATAAAATTGTCATTCAAATAACAAAATTGCAAACTTATAGTTCTATTCATGATTCAGATTATGGATATTTCAGATATGCTCATGTAGGCCTATACATAATTATTCTGTTGTACTTGAATGGGTGCAAGTCACTTATTGTAACTAGGGCCCTTATTGTCAAACCCACATGGGCTTTCCTACATTGTTCCTATTTGGGCATACCCATATGGGCTTACCCATACACAGCCCATATGCTGGGAATATGGGACCCATCTGGGCCACTTATGATCAAACCCACATGGGCTTGCCCACAAAGGTCCTATATGGGTCCAACATGGACCTACCCATATGGGCTTACCCATACACAGTCCATATAGGATCCATTTAAGCATGTTTGCTGGGTATGGGTCTAGACCAATCTTTGTCTAGTTGTATACTCTTATCGGGACCCATATTGCTCTCTGTTGATAGGTTTTCAACTATACAGAACCTAGAAATAACGCAGCACTGACATTTTTCACTTTATTTTTTTATGTTACTTTTTCAAACTGAACAACTACAATCCGAGCTGATATCAGTTTGTTCATTTCTGGTCTAATAATAAACTGACACGATTTAAAAACGCAAAAAGGTACTTTTACAGATGGTATCTACTACAGTCTACAGAATAGATGCACAGCCATGTATAATTGTAAATGTTACAATTATAAACGTAACAGACCAGAAAATGAACTTTAAAGCCACGAGTAATGCCTGCATAGACGTCAGATTATGCCAAACCCCCCAAAATTCGGTTCTTCTTTCCCAAAGTAACCCTTAGCATTTTGTGCACAAACCTTTTTCGCAGTTCTCGTATAATTTCAATAAGTAAATCAAAGTGGCAATTTGTACACAAAAAATCTTAGTGATTTATTTCGTGGTCTGAATGCATGAGACACACGATCATTAAGTGATAGGCGGTTTAGATGTCCGGGTTTGTTAAGGAAACACGACAAAATACTGGGGCATGAAGTGTATACATTGCCTCATACATGTCCCCAAATATGCTGCCAATCGAGGCAATAGGAAAGGAATGGTTAACGAAAACTTGTTTTGCGTTTTTAAATCGTGTCAGTTTATGTTTCACCACCCTAAAGCAATCGAGCGTGACGAGCATGCAAATATGACTTCCGTCTAAAGTGAAAGTCACAGAATCAGTACTGCATGTGGCCACTTTGCAGAGTACACCAGTCTATGCTTTGTCGACGCACAGAACTGACCACATTTCAGATTCTGGCCTCGTTTTCTCGAAAAAACGTTAGTACGATCTCAGACTCAAATCTGCGCACCGTACTCAAATGACACGGAATCCGCGTGAACTTCAATCGAATACCCTTTAACTTTGAAGAGTAGTCCATTGAAGTTGAGCATGTACTCAGGAGTATGTACTTAAGTATTTTCGAGAAACCAGGGCCTGGTCTGCGACATGACTCTCCACTCTCCCGGTATCACTTTGCGCTTAAACATGCCTTCATGTTTTAAGCTGCAGTCGAGACCTTTGGCGCACCCCTTCCCGGGCAGTCCAACACTGTCCCAATTTGTTGGCAACATTATGTAAGCCAGCCGATATTGACTATAGCCTTGTGATGAAATCCCATCATTTATCCAATAGCCCGTGCCGTCATCACTGCCTGCAGCGACCCAATTGCACGGTTCCGTTCGTCAGTGGAAAGTCTGAGCATCGTTTAAAGCATTGAAAACTTCCGGCTGATGGAATGTTAGGGTGTTTTCTTTCTGTCATCGGCTTCATGTACCCTCTGAACCGAAAAGCTAGTTTGTGCACAAGGGCAATACTACGGCACATGTACAAAACCTGTTTACCACGTTTAGTCGTCTAGCGTCACGGATGAATGGGTTTTATGCTTAAGAGTGTGTTGTGTGCATACCTTGTGTTCGACGGATACAGAAAAACTGTGTAAAAAATGGATGATTTAGTTGAAAAAAATATAGAATAAGAAAAAAAATGGTGCGTTATTTCTGAGATTCAGTATATTTCCCGATCAATACCTAGTTTTGATGTTCCTACGGGCGGGAATCATGTGGCATAACAATAACAGAAAAAATCAGTTATAGTGAGCCGGGACTTTTTGTACTGGTTGCTATGTCACAGCCCTAGTGTCGGCGTCCCGTCGCGTCCCGTCTCCAAAACTTTAACCTGGTCTAAATATCAGGCACTATAAGAGAAACAGCCTTGATATTTCATACATGGATAATTCCGTAAAGACCTTTCATTTGGGACCATGACCTTTGACTTAGTGACATTGACCTTTGCGTTTTACCTACTTTAAAAAAAACTTCAACCTGGACTATATCCCATGCGCTATTAAAGATAGAGCCTTGGTATTTCACATATGGATACCTCATGATATGACATTGACATTGAGATCATGACCTTTGACCTAGTAACGTTAACCCTTTTTGTGACAAGCTCTCGTATAGGCGAGCTACGATGTCAGCGGACAACTCTTGTTAAGTTAATTCGCAATGCGAGAATGCGGAATACGACAAGGACTAGATTTGATTTTTTGATCTTTTAAAATTCAGCTGATTTTAAAATAATTGACGACCAATTTAAATTTTACTTGGTCGTCAGTAATATCTTTTTAATCAGCAGTTATCAGTTATCAGCAGAAAAAGTTTGTATTTTTTGGTTGTTAACATTAGTTGAGGCCTGCAAAAAACAAAAACGACTCTCCTACGTTGCACTCGTGCTTTAAAGGTCAATTACGATCTATATTTTAATTTTTATAGCGTGCAAAGTATACTGACGTCCAAAAGAAACGCCCCAGTCCTAATAAATGTCCGATTATTCAGTAAACCTGATTTGAAATTACAAAAACTTATTTCCATCTGTAAATTTGATTATCTGTTGTTGAAAAATGATGATAAAGAAATAATCAAATTGTTACAGTTTAGAAAAACGGCACATTTAAACAGAGCGGTATCAGAATTTTTATTTGAAAATCTGTAGCACGTGGTTCAAACTTTACTTGCGACGACAAAAGATACCGTAAAACGGCTTATTTGGTGACCACAGTTATTGGATACTAAACGCGACGTTGATTTCAACGTTTCAAAGCTGAAACGCAAATGACGTTAACGTAAGATGGCTTCTTGTATAACAAGCGTTACGTGAGGTCTACCTGACTTTGGACGAATGGCAAATGTTTCTCTAACTCTAACTCGTCGACCAAGATGCCAGATCGTGCAATGAAAGACGTTAAAACGTCAGGCGGCTTGTTTTTCACTTCCCCGTATTCGAAAATGGCTTATCTACGAGCTCTATTTTCCAAGCAGTGTGTCTATTTCAAACGTAAATGACAACAGCAACAGTTACCCAAAAATTACTTATTTGACCACCACAGTAACAGACTACTCGACAGAACATCGACCCCAACGTCACAAACCTGAAACGCGCATGACGTTAACGTGGAGAATTATCATGCTTTATAGGCGTTAAATGAGGTCTACTTGAGCGTGACCGATCGATAGATGTTCGCGGAACTCTAACGCGTCGATCAAGACACCGAATCGAGAAACACAATATGTTAAACCATCTTGCGATTTGTTTGTGCATTCGTCGCATTAAAAATGCCATATTACGCGCTCCCTTTTCAGAATTTAGTCTTGGTATCCTTCAATTTGGATGTTTCATTAGAAAATCTTTAAACTCGTGGTTGCCTATCCACTAACACATGCCACTGTGTAAACTATGACCCATTTCATCACGTGATAAACATACACAAAGCGCACGTAGAAAACGTGACCAGTCACCGGAAATGGACATATTGGCGAATAAAAACGCACATTTTTTCATTTGCCGTAATTTTCGGTCAAAATGATGATATACAGTATACATTTTACTAACATTGTAGCAGGCATAAGGAAAAAAACGACAAATTTCATTGGGGCGTTTCTTTTGGACGTCAGTTTAGTTAGAAACAACATTTTTCAAGATTCCTGTTTGAAATTTACTCCTCAGGTTAATTAGAAAGAACATGTAGACAACTGACCTATTTAAAGTGTCCGATGATTGGCAAAATTAAAGTCTTGTGCCGAAAGAACACCTTACTATTAACCAAATAACGAAGTTTCTACAATTTTCCAACATTAGAAGTGTTTTTATTTCGTCTTTTAAATTGGATATTTTGGTCTTTTCCGATCTTTGCCGAAGAAAATACGCTAAACCTCCGACTTGAAATTATGACGTCATACTGGCCACTGAATGACGTCATGGCGGGAAAAACGGGCAGTCATGGGTCATTTCCCGGAAAGTCTGAAACTTCTGAAAAAGTTAAATGTCCGACTTTTCTGTCATAAAGCGACTTCCCCAATCGATACTCAAAACACGGAATTCGTCCTCAGTAAATGTTAGAAAAAATGTTAAAACAGTCAAAGAATAGGTCGTAAGTGAATTAAGGAATGTGCCAAAGAACGGTTTAAGTTTGTCTGTATTACTCTTACGTTCGAGAAATGGATAAAAACTGAGACTTCGCTATATGACAGAAAAGTCGAACACATTATCTTTGTCAGACACCTCATGCTCTAGATTGGGGGCGGAGTCAAACCATTGATGACGTCAATCCGTGGCAATTTTACGGAAATTGCCGATCTTTATTTTCTCGAAAATCAGTTTTTCAACGATGTAAAGAAAAGCAAAAAAAACTTTTAAAGCAACCGAATTTGGCGGATCTTTTATAAAACACGTTAATTTAATGATTTTCTTCCAATATACGGTGCAATAAACTGCCAAGCTTGGTAGCCTTTAAAAAACCGACTAGAGTGATTGTTCTTGATAGATGTTAACATGAGACGTCATTAGAGATAAAAAAAACAATAACATCATTTGTTGATCACCGTCGTCATTTTTGCCAATTGCACATATACTAAGCAAAACAATTGAAGGATATTCAAATTGCACTATTTGTAAAAATTAACAAAGGCATATATTCGAACAAAAATCTACAAATAAATTCATATCAATGTCTAATCTTGAAAATCAAAAACATAAAGCACAGCAATCGTTTCCGGTTTCCCTACAATATCTGGTTAAACTCTGGTACCCTACAACCGAAAAGTCACACGTCATGAATAACGGATATTTTCGTCCTGGTAGTCGATTCAAGCCTTATCAGTACCTCGCAAATTCATCGCAGATTGAAATACCACGTGTTGCGGTACAGTATTCCGTTTCCGAATACGTCCACGTTGGAATAAGTCGGGTTGGTCGGTTGTTGTTGTCGGTGACGTAGACGTCTACCCAACGTGTTTCAATCATGCTTGATTGGATAAAGGTTCTGTAAGCAGGATGGCAAATCCTTTGATTAAAACCAAATCTGCTTAAGATGGTGTTTTACAATAACGACACCGAATAAGTTTACATTGGCGTCAATGAACGCGTGTTCATCCCTATTTTCCCGTTTAAAAGTTAAAATATGTGAGTCAATCACGTGGTTAATGTAATGTTGGTCAGTCAGTGTCATTTAGCACGAAAAGGTTCGTCTCTAGATAACGCAAAATTCCCGTCAACTCCATAACGCTCACGTCACCATATGCGTCTCATTTGGGTATATTGCCTCCGTGTTATCTCTCGTTCTTATATCGAGAAAAACACGAATTCTGCCGTCAACATGCGACGCCGAAACCAACTTTGGTTGGTGATGAGCACTGTACTCCGGTGCTGCTGTTTATCCCTCGCACATCTGTTAGACTCTGGAGTAATTTTGGAAAACTTTGGAGTCCTAAAATGTAACGAGTTCTTGAGAATGTAACTGTCATCAGCCAAAGACGTCGTTTACTTACGTCCCCTGTCACGCCGTTTCATAATTACGACTGCCAAGTGATACCGTTTGTGTAATCGACTGAATACAAATTGCAAAATTCTAAATCTATAAGCGACGTCAACCTGACGTTTCCATACGTTCAATTGACCAACGGCCTGGCAGCGCTGCAGATCTGTCAGCAATTAACGTTCAATCCTTTTTTAATGAATTGATTATAGGCAAGTTCGTTTTCATTTACTCAATGAAGCAACCCAGAGTACGCATTTACGTGAAAAACTGCACGTAAATAACACGGTAAGTTTGGTAGTTGACCCCTGTGTGGTAAATTGTCCCATTTTGGCATGACTAGTGAAGCATAACTCGATATGGCAGCATAAAATATGAGAGCGAATGTATCTTATAATAAAAAGCATTAGGTTTTTATATAATAATATTATTTTATCAAAGTTTCCAAAATAGCTCTACAATTTTAATATCCTTCAATTGTTTTGCTTAGTATATATTACCCATTTAAACTCGAAAAATATTAAATATGCTGATCAAAATCTGTTCAAAATGATGGAATTAAATATAGAAGTTATTGAGAAAGAAAAAAAAGGAATTTCATTTGAATACAAGCAATAATAAAAGGGTAAACAAAGATTTACTGCACAGAGAGGAAAGTGACGCTTAATGCCCTCCCACTAAAACATGTATCTCGTGGGGCATTGGGCATCAACGAGGATCTATGAAAACATATTACCTTATAAAGGAGAACTCGTAATACGTCATCATATAGATAAACAAATCACACGTGCGATCATGACATTTTATCGCGGTCTAATATATCCAAAATCTTGACTGCAGTGTTCAACGCGTAAACGCTTTCGATTGTGAAATGGCCGTCTTTGCATTTTACTGAAACCCATTTTCAAACGATTTATGAGAAAACCAAAAAATCCTTTCATTTGGTCGTAATTGACCTTTAACGTATTTATTGGGCTTCTTTGAATATTAACGACCTCAAAAACGTGAATTGACAATATGATATCAGCTTATTTTCCTAAGATACCTCGCTTTCAAAAAGCCCCTAGCTTTATTCCATTTTCTATGTATTTAATCTTTATCAAATAGGTCTTATTTTATCATGTACATAATTATTGGAAACTTTTGTGTCACTTTATTTCCCGTCGTATCTCAGAAAATTTCAGATGATAGTGGCACTAGATTACCATGTGTCTAAGTACATTTTTATCCGGACCAACACTGCTCCCGACAGTAATAACGGGTGTTTTTTAAAACGATTTCAATTACACGACCATATATTGATGCCTATAGTTGGATAATCTTTCGAAAATGTTGGGACAAAAGAAAAAAAAAATTGATTAATATGATAACATCTATTCAATTTCAATGATTTGAGAAAAAAATCCACATACTTCTCTGTTTTTTTTTTCGCAAGTATGTTAAAGAGGTCTTGACAAGCTTATAATTTGAAATCACTTGTAGTTTAAAGAGATCCCCTGGATTCATAGGATTAACAATGAAATCTAAATTGTCAACACCGTGTTTTTTTTTAAAACTTTCGCTATACAATATGCCATAAATTATATTCACAGTTATAACATGATATAAATGGCATTAGTAACATTGACTGTATTATCACGTGACACAGCCACATCAAGCGGTGACCATTCATAGCATTCGTAGCCAGGCTTTTTTATATCCTCAAACGGTACCAAGGTCCTGTAAATACCAGACAGGTCACGGTTTGCTTACCCAAGTCTGACACGCATATAACTATATCGCCTTACTTAATATTAGGACCTTTATACAGTTCTATCTGGTTAATTTCTCCTGGAAATCGATTGACCTGTACACAGTTCATGTCCAAAATACTGACTGTGGGATGATATCGATGCATTTCATCGAAAATTTCGAAACTACAGCTTTTTTTAAACTGCAGTTACGAAATTTTATTAGAAAGCAACGATATGACGATGTTACTCATATTGAGTAGGATAGCACCTTATCATGAAGTCCAGTGTTATTAATGGTTTTGATTAACTTTATTTCACCTATTACCAAGAATATTCTGCACTTAAACAATGCCGTTATCCGCGACAATATTGCATACGGGTTATGCAAGGACTTTTCATGTGGGTGGTTGAAATGTTCCTTCTTCGTCAGTGGGGATCCTGTCAAAATGCTTAGCTGGCTGCGTGGACGACAGACTTCGCTCCTGTGGTGGAGGACTTTGACTCCGTTGACGCCTTTGTGGCCTTTTAGGCGGACGCTGTTGAGGCCTTACAGACCTTTTTTTTGGACGTTTTTTGTCTAATATACTCACAAAGTATTTCTCTCTCACGAAGAAATGCACAGGTGTTTCGACGAACTTCACAGGTTTTTTATTCACTTTATAGTTCGCTGAAGTAATGTCTTGAAAGTGTCCAAAACACTTGAAGTGATTTTCGATGGCATTTGTTATATCACTTGATGGAGAAAACACATCACAACAAATACTATTCGCTTCTTCAAGTTTCTTTATCTCTTTCGAAAACTTTTCTAAATTCTTAGTGAAGCTTTTCATGTCCGCAAAAAGTCTGCATTTTTGTCTTTTCTCTTTTTTCTCTGTTATTGTCTTTTGGATTTCTTCAATTTCTTTCTTTAATTGTTTATTCTGGTATTTCACTTCCTCTGTGCTACCTTTATTTTTCTGGTGAATTTCTGTAGCCTGTTCAACAACGTCTTGTTCAAGTTTATCAAAAAACTCATCTATCTCTTTTCTGAATTGTCGAATTCTGTCAAGTGACGTTTCTGTATTTTTTTCTGTGTCATCAAGGGTTTCATCTGATTTTGTTTCAATGTTGATCGATCTTTCTTCTATTCCATTCAGGTTTCTTTCAAATGTTTTAAACTCCTGACTATCAAACAGATCTTTTGATAGTTCAGGAACATAACCAACGTTACAAGTTTTATGAACACCAGTAATAACACAGAGAGTGCATACGAATTGCTGATGGTCTTCACAGAAACATTCTAAAATCTTGCCGACATGAACCTCACACTTATCAGTGCACTTATCTGTGTAGGCTTTAGTTCGAGGCATCTGATGTTTGTCCAACAGTTTGTGGTTCCTGCATGGCTTCGGTGTACGATGATGACTAAAACATGTTACACACAAATGTTCACTACAATCCGTACAATATCCATGTGCAGGCACCGATGTTCCGTCCTCCTCACACGGATTACACACCAGAGTGTCGCTGAACAACAATGACCGATCTGCATCGTCCGTGTATAAATCTGGTGGAATATCGATAGAACTAGCCATGAGTGTTTAAAATCGTTTAAGTCATTATAGACATAAATTTGATTTAACTTGAACGATATCGTCCTCGATTTAATGTTATCAATTTATCACGCCCCTCACATGATTTATGCACAAAACCCAAAGCTACAGATATAAGAGGGTAATGACTTTTCAAAATGCAAAATATACATTTTAATGTTCATTACACCCTATGTTGTGGGTACTCATTAAAATATTTTCAACAGAATTATATCGTTTCTTTGAAGCCAATGTTGGAGTCATGAAGGCTTCCTGATTCAAGAAATATCTTCTCGGCTTAATAAGACATAATATGTCTTTTTCATTTTCAGTAATGTTTAATCTACTCTTAGCTTTTTCTGGAGCAAAAAAATGAATAACTCTCGTTGATTGGCCATATACCTAGAATGTCTATCATTTGTCTTAAACACGGTAGATAATCAAGTGGTACAACAATTTCAGAAAATCCTCAATAATTCTGTTTAATACGAGACTGATTTGAATTCGGGTTGAATCAGAGAAGGTGGGCACTTTTTTCGCATTAAATGAACGTGGTGGTTTTTTAATCAACTCATAAAAAACGTTATTGAAGATCATTCAAAATTTTGGTTGATCTTTGATAACTTGTTTATCTGTTGATTTATCAAAGGTCAACCACGTCCAGCTTATTCCTGGCATTTTCCCACATTCTCTGCTGTAATTCGAATTCAAATTGGTCAAGTATTAATTAAAATAATGATGATTTTCTGAAAATCTTAGTCACGTGGTTAACAACTTAAATTTGTATTATAAAGATAACAAGATAGTTATTATCCTAATAAAGATAAAACGAAACAATCATATGTATACATGAATGTGGGATTTTCTAGTTAAACCTGATTATATCTAAGGTAGTCCAACCCTATGAGATTTACGCGACGTCGGAAATTTTTGTGCGATGTCGTTAGTATTCGTTAGGTATCCGAATGTATTCGGGCGACGTCATAAACATTCGACGGTTGAACATCCCACGTTGCCCGAATAATTCAAACTTCGCGCGAATCTCATTGGACTGGACTTCCTTAACCCTTATCATCTTAGTGAACCTTTTCTAATGCAAAAAATATTAGGCTTATCCAAATTCGTTTAGTAACAATAAGATAATAGGCTCGTAACTAGTTGCTCGGAATGAATATCGCGTTTGAACTGCTATGAAACCAACATTCGCAATATAACTTAAAAAACGTTATTCCGATGTTTATATCCATTTAGAAAACTCCAAAACAATGTATGCCTCTCAATGAAAATGACACGAGCAAACATTGTGGAAAACTAAAAATATGGTTGTAACAAACAATGTCTTATTTTCCCACTGTTTTCTTTGTTGTTGTCTTGTTGTTGTTTTTTTCCTCAAGAAAAATCTACACATTTATGATTTCATTATTTTGAAATTACTTTACATTTTTCTTCTCCAGATAAGACCAGTGAAAGTTTGACATCTGATAATTGGTAAATCATTAAAACACTGCTTCACAACTTCCTGATCTTAAGGTAGTCTTCCCCTAATGTTATTCGTGCGACGTCGGAATTATTCGGGCGACGTGGAAAACGTTTGGCGGTGGAAATTCGGCGGTGGAACTTTCCACCGCCGAATATTTATGACCGCGCCCGAATAGGTTCGGACACGCAATGACGCAGCTCGAAAAAATCTGATGATCTATGAGTTTCAAAATGGCCACATTACAGGTACTCTAACTTAAAGCTAACCCATGCGACCGTTTTTCTTTTATACTGATCAAGCTAGTGATAATGAAGTTATGGGTCCATTTTACGATTTTTTGGATCACCCCTCGTACATCTAAAATACACGAATCGTGGAAAAAAAAGATAAAATGGAATTTGAAACAGGCATGCGACCTGATAAGTCTATGAATATACATAGTCCGACCGAAATCCATTTTGTTCTTCAATCCTTTCCCAAACAAAACCTAGTTTAGACGTACTCTTTATTAAAATGGCATCACATTCCCATTGTATTTTTTGAAGGATGTCTTGATGCCAATATTGGTAATTCCTATATGCGTTTAAATTATATCATTTTTTAATTGTTGCTGATAAGCCGAAAATACTCCTTTAAAGTTGGGACGGAAATGGCAAATCCGATTTACATCTGAACTATAGTAAACGACAATTAGTTTAATTTTAACCAAAAATATTATATTTCTCGTACACGGCACAATACTTTGGCTTGAAACGTTAGGAATTTTCATAAAAAATGCTGATAAAAGTAAACTTATCAATAAAATATCCACGACAGGTCTCTTTTGATACCCCCAAAATATCTCTTTTTTGGTCACCATTTTGAAGAAATCTAGCTGTGGGATACTTTTAATCTGTGGGGGCATTACACAGATATACTTGAAGCTGTAGTGGGGTAAAAAAATTGAAGCATTGACTCCCCGCAAGTCTCTTTTTTGGTATCCAATCTAACATTTCTAAATGGACTGACTGATCTGTGGCATCACTTTATCCTATTTTGGCTTAATCACTACACAGTGCGCATAACTCCGAAATCCGGTCGGCAAAAAGTAGCAAGCAGAAAATTGCAATAAAAACTTCATTTGCCTTTAAAGTAATTAGCCCAGAATGCCCAAACGAGATATATGGTAATAGACTTTAATAGCGACCTCTATCGGACGATATTGGCAATGGTTGCTCTCGTTCTATGCTTTTCCAGACGACATAAATTTGGGTAAGTCCAATAGCAATGAATTGTGTGCTAAAAAGATTGGTTTACCGTTATGTTTTGATAAACCGTTGGTGTTGTTATAGAATCTCGCAACTATGACTTGAATCAAGCCGTAGTTACGAGATTTTATAACAACACCTTCGCAACACCATTGTTTGTCCGAAATTACGTCACGTTCCAATGGATAAAATCGTTTCCTATTTGAAAGGTAACGCAAGCGCCAAATTTCATAAAGATAAAGATATGAATTCTGTTACTATACTAGAACAAAAAAGATACGCAACGCCAATTTTTGGTAATATTTTCGACAAAATATGTTTTGAATGGATATTGCGTACATTTTTAATTAAACTTCATCCATACGCATAAATATAGTGACATCTTCTTGAAATGTCGCAAATTCATCACATGATACATGGTAAATTGTTAAAAACTGATTATCCCCCTGCCGTGGTTTCTAAATGACTACCATCATAACAAATTTTCTTCAAACACAAGCCTGAACATAGACCAAGAAGATGTCAGAGCGTTCATACACTTTTCACTACCCTACGCATAACACGGCTGCGCCAAAACCAGCGCCAATATGGAGTACGGATCTTGTTTGGTTGAAAAAGTCAAAATGTTGGCGCAAGACATTGATGGGGCAACAAATCGACACATGTTCGACTGTTTACTCTATTGGCTCTCAATGGGACCACAACCGATCGAAGACAGAGCGGACGTGTAAGAGATATGTCGTCACGACAGGACCATATCATCAGGTTAACCCCACCTACGGGATAGGTTTAAGGCTGCAACGGAGACCTCTAATAAATTGCATAGGCTTCACAACACTCGAATATCGGACCAAACTGATCGAAACAGATTGTGTTTTTCGACCTAAATTCATTTTTTTGTCAAATTGTATTGACGCCCGGTGCAAACTGTGCGTTTTCTTATCAATGGAATTTACTACAAATGAGATGTTGTGTACTTTACAAGGTGAAATGTTATTGCTTTAAATGTACTATATTTTGTTTTAATCTAATTTGATTTCTTTGCGTAAAAAGGAATTAAAATGGAAGTTGCGTTTCTTTTTGTTTCAGTATATTAAGATGTTTAGGTAAAAATGAGAAAACGCTAGTTATCTGCATCTCAATGTTTTGGGATCTATGATCTGATAAATTTCAAACAGCAACATGTATATTTTGTCCAATAAGGGATGAGGTGTCATTTTTTCCGATTTCCCGGTCCATGAACTAACCGTAATTATGCGTTGGATATTGATAACTCAGTTTCCTTGTAGTAGGGGAGGTAACTTGTACGGTCTTGTTAAGATACTTAGCACTATAACAGGCGTTATCTCCCTTAATACGGCTAGCATTATGGAGCCAATTTTGCATGTCTTAGAGCTGCACTACAATTTACCCTGGACTCTATGTGTATTTTAGGAGGCTTAGTAGAAGGAAATATTGACAAAATACTGTAATTAGTGTTAATCCAATACCAAATGACATGTTTTTATACTAGTCTAGTTCAAATTTAAAGATGTTGCAGACCTCTATTTCGAGAGAAGAAAATGTTAGGTTATTTCTTGGTAGAAAACATTGTGGGAAATGATGAAATTGTTTGCAACAAGCAATTTCTTTATTTTCCACTATGTTTTCCAGAGCCATTTATATATGGTGTAGGCCATTAAAAGGAGTTACTGTGTGATATTGGGTTCAATTAATTGTATTACCATTTAACTCAAACTCTACGTGTATTTTAGGTGGCCGAGAAAGAAAAGCAAAGACAGCAAGAATGGGAACGGACGCACAAGAAAAATGACGGAAAAATAGATGGAAATAAAATTTCACAAAAGACTGCAATTTTCGTTAGTTGGTGATTATTAGCAATATGCAATGGCTTACTTAATCAAAGTACATGTATTAAGATTTTGAGTATTGCTTCTTTAAAAAAAAAACAACCGTGTAACTGCAACTTGTTTTAAGCTGCAGTGAGGAAGTTTTTGTTGAAAAGCAACTTTATATTACTGTGATATACATTTTCATTAAGTATTATTTATACACTTTTAATGGTGTGATAGCATGTATTATCAAATTATATAATTGAAAGTTGTTCTGAAAGAGTTCATCATGAAAGGAAATTTTAAACTTTTGTAATTTGAAAGCTGTTGCTCATATAGACGTCAAAATTCATTTTGATAAAGATAGGATTTGTGTAAATTAACCGAAGAAAACTATTGAGACAAAAGGAGAAAATGCTGATTATCAGCATTTTCTCCGTTTGTCTCAGTGTTTCCAAAGCCATTTCCATTTGAAAAGGGGTAAATTACAGAGCATACCTAATACTTGTGATAATCCATTGCATCAGAAAATTAAATTTTTGAAGCCATTGCCCCCTTTTATCCGTAGCTCTTGCTTTTGGGAAGAGTTGAAGAGCAACACTCACATCTGGGACACTTTGTATAATTTTTAAAGGAAATTACATTGGTTTTGTACATCAACAACTGTGGGAAAAGGATTAAATATTGTTCTGGTCCTGTCGGATTTCGTCGCCGTCTGCGTCATCTTAACCCTTTCCCAGACAAGACCTGGTTTTGACGTCCCTGATAGAAACGGCTTGAGAAAATTTTGAGACAAAAGAAGAAACTGCTGATAACCAGCAGTTTCTCCTTTTGTCTCAATATTTTCTATACTATATCCTACAGAAATTTTAGCTTTCTCAACATCCGTCTTATCATCTACAGCAGATTTCAAATTGGATCAATATAAAAGTTTGTTGTTTTGTAGCCGAGAAAGGGTTTTTGGGAAAGGGTTAGTGAGCAAATCCACCACTTAAGCACCAGTGACAATATCCCCCGCCGCGTCCGCCATCACTCCCGGTGTTTGAACATACACAATCACGGTGGATAATCACGTGAGGCAATGTGTCCAGAAAATCTTCAATTGCTTTGTAAATACTGGACCGATTTGAATTCGGATTGAAGTAGAAAATGTAGGGAGACGTCACGCATTAGATTGATGTTGTGGATTTTTTGAAAATCAACTGATGAAAAGGTTATTGAAGATCAACCAACATTTTGGTTGATCTTCAATAACTTTTTCATCAGTTGATTTTTCAAAATTCCAACACTTCCATGTTATTCCTGATATTTGTTCGCCTTCTCTGCATCAAACCGAATTCAAAGTGGTCAATTATTGACAAAGTTAATGTAGATTATAGGAAATTTCAAGCCACGTGATTTAATTAACACCGTGACAATGCTCGATTACACACGGCAGGTTTCAACATGTATCCATTTTGAAAGATATGAGGTTTGTCTCATATGACGCAGTATTCGTAAAGAGGCGGAATTTTTTTATCGCGCGTACTGAAACACTTGTACAAGACAGTCATTATGGATGCTTGGTGTGATTTTAGCTTTCTTCCTATCATATACTGACGTCCAAAAGAAACGCCTCAGTCCTAATAAATGTCCGATTATTCAGTAATTCTGATTTGAAATTACAAATACTGATTTCCATCTGCAAATTTGATTATCTGCCGTTGAAAAATGATGATAAAGAAATTATCAAATTGTTAAAGTTTAGAAAAAACGGCACATTTAAACAGAGCGGTATCAGAATTTCCATTTGAAAATCAGTAGCGCGTGCTTCAAACTTTACTTGCGACGACAAAAGATACCGTATTACGTCTTATTTGGTGACCAAAGTTAGTGAATACTAAACCCGACGTCGATTTCAACGTCTCAAACCTGGAACGCATATGACGTTAACGTAAGACTGCTTCTTGTATAACAGGCGTTACATGAGGTCTATCTGTCTTTGGCCGATTGGCAAATGTTTCAGTAACCCTTACTCATCGACCAAGATGCCTAATCGTGCAATGCAAGACGTCAAAATGTCAGGCTTTTTGTTTTTGATTTTCCTGTATTCGAAAATGGCTAATCTACGAGCTCTATTTTCCAAGCAGTGTGTCTATTTCAAACGTTACTTGCAACAACAACAGTTGCCAGAAAAACACTTATGTGACCACCACATTTAAAAACTATTCAACAGAATGTCGATCCCAACGTCACAAACCTGAAACGTATATGACGTTAACGTGGCGAATTATCTTGCTTAACAGGCGTTACGTGAGGTCTAGTTGAGCGTGGCCGGTCAATAAACGTTCGTAGAATTCTTACGTGTCGATCAAGTCACCGAATTGAGAAACACAATATGTGTAACTGTCCTGCGACTTGTTTGTGCATTCGTGGCATTCAAAAATGGCTAGATTACGAGCTCCTTTTTCAGAATTTAGTCTCGGAATCCTTCAATTCGGGTGTTTCATAAGAAAATCTTTGAATTCGTGGTTGAATATCCACTAACACATGTTACTGTGTAAAATGTGAAAAATTTCGTTTTGTGATGAACATACACGTAGCGCACGTAGAAAAGGGGACCAGTCACCGGATATGGACATGTTAATGAATAAAAACGCTCATTTTTTCATTTGCCGTAATTGTCGGTCAAAATGATAATATACAGTATACATTTCACTAACATTGTAATAGGAATAAGGAAAATAACGACAAATTTCATTGGAGCGTTTCTTTTGGGCGTCAGTTTATGATAATTGTGGTATCAAGTTCAAATCTCTCTACGGATATGAGTGGTGTATATTAGAATCTTTTCAAAACAACTTAATTTTAGGGTCAATTTGAAAGCCCCTACAGACTGCAAAATGAATTAAACTAAAGGTAAAAAATGTGGATGAAATAGCAGAGAAAACATTGAGACAAATAGTGAAATGATGATCATTAGCATGTTCTTCTTTTGCCTCAGTTTTTCTTAAATAACTTTCGTTATGCAAGAAGGGGGCACTCTTGATCTGAGAGTAAACTCCGGTAATACTATAAAGATGAATTCTGATTGGACATGAACAGCTATAGCTACGGTAAAATTAATATAGAATTGTGACTTCTCATTGGACAATTTGATACTGGAATACTGAAAAAAGTAGCATATTCATTTATATTTAATGATCATATTCTATGTTCAAGTGCAAAGTTAAATATGATCCATGATTTGGATTCGTGCTGGCATTGATTCTTCTTTTGACTTGTATCTAGTCTAAAAATAGAACATATTAGACATGTGCAAGGTAGAACGAAACCCGAAAAACGAAAACGGAAAACGGAATAAAAGGGGTCGGGTCAAAACACACGAAAACAGAAATAACGATTGGGTTGAATAAAGAGAGAAAACAACACTTTTATGTCACTGTAAAGGTAAATATAGCTGATGATTATATGAAAATATATCTCTGTTTATTTTCCATGTTCTCGTCAGCCAGAATGTCCGTCATTTGATCCAAACTGTATCTTATAACCAAAGCAAGTATTTTGTCACACAATTCACTAACGTGGTTTATATGTACAAATCATCTATACCCAGCTTTTCCTATTAAGTTAAAGGTTGCCCGTTAATGACGATGTGGACGATGTGTTTATTCTCGTCAACAGAAACGCAGTGATAGCATATTGCAAGGAACATTGAAAAGGCATCATCCCACCCCCTTACAATAAAATAAAGTAAGAAACAAAATTAATGCGCGGTAGGAACGTTGCGAAAAAGGTATATTGCATCGAAATCAGATAGAAATGCTTTGAAATGGATAAAAATAATTCTTACCGAATTTGTACTTCTCCATTTTTTTACTGTGCATATTTTGGCGTGACATGGTCAAGACTATATGTGTCATCGATTCATTTTAAGGCCAAGCCTATTTCAATATAAGGTTCAGGGATGACAGGGATATCTTTTATCACAATTAGGTGGATTAAAATACCCACTATGCTTTTCGAACATTCATGCAAAATGATTGATTTTGAATGTTTGAAGAAACCATGTGATTCGGTGCAGAGTGAGTTCGAATTTGGAATGAATTTCTAAACACGGTACGTTTTATCTCGTCAAAATCCGTAGAGATCACGGACAGTTTTTGGTGTGAACGCTTCCCAAAAGTCACGTGGGATGCCCATCGTGTTACTTATGTTATCAGATTCAGCTCGGTAAAAGCATTAAAGATGCATTCTCGCCCATTTTGCTGGAGATTGTCTTTAGAAATAACTGTATTTGATTAAAAAGATGGCCCTTTATTTTTCTGTGTGCCAAATTTCGACTTCGACTGACCTGTAACAGCTTAGAAAACGACGGTATAGAACACATATGAAATTAGTTTGTAAACATTTGTGAACGTGATTATATATATATTTGATCTCATTTTAGATCGTAACACGATTATCGATTTCTTGTCATTTTCAGTTTGAATAATTGTTTATGTGATCTGATGTCTATAAACATTTCAAGATAAGGCTAAAAGTCTAAGAAAAAAACCTTTGTAATTGATTTTTTTTTAAACGGGAATTTGGGCCTGGGAAGGACATTGGATCTTTAAAAATTTCAAACACAATGTCTTGTCTATATGTCACCGGTAGAGAAACTTCAGAAAGCATCCAGAGAAAAGGCATAACTAATATTTTCTCGCTTCCGTGAACATTTTCTACGTCGTTGCAATAACATTTTCTGTTTTCAATAACAATTATTATTTAGTCTGCCACTACATGATACTGGACGTGTCTAAACTTTTTCGTTTGAAAAAAGGCCGAGCCCAGATAGTTCAGTTGTTTTGTTGCACCAGATTCTATGGATCCGGGGTCGTTGTTGCGAATCTCGGCTCGGTCAATCAAATACACTTTCTGACATTTTGTTTCACCATGTGAGAGAGTAGCTGTATGCACCGATTTGTTATTGTGGTAACACTGTTTAGAGAAAATCCAGAAATCCATGGTTATGTGCTCCAGTCGTCGCGATATGACCATAGTAGTTGAAAATAACCCTGAACCACGTTCAATCGTTTTAATCAATTGCAGGAAAGGGGTACCACCATTTCTCAAATATTGTAAAATTATATTGACCGGAATGACCCACCTCATTTAAATAACTGCCCCTTTGAAAGCAGGTAAATCAGGTTGAACACGTAATTATCGACGAACGGTATATCGACTCTTTGTAATGTATCGAGTAATTTCAACAGACTGGTTAGCTCAATGAGGTGCGCTGTGGTCTTGATACCTGCTGGATCCAGGATCGAGTCCCAAGTAAGATTCTTTCTTTTACCTTTGCGAAGGACTTCTATTTTACTTTTTCCATGCAATATTATCATAATGGAACCATAAGGGTCACGATTTTTATGCTTTTGCCCAATACAGTAAGCATAATTTATAAATATTGACTTGAAATATTGTCAGCGGTAGATAGACGTATAAAGAACCTCCAAGGACGACACGTGTCACAAAAAAGCCACAGGCATTTGGACCAAGAGCAAAAGAAACAGTTTCAAATATACCAAGATAGTTTGTGAAATAGCAGTAGAACTACAACAGAAAGTCAATTTCCACATATGTAAACCAAACATTGTCCAGAAGCCACTGGGGTCAGTAAAATCATGACTTATCATAAAATAAGGAAGGAGCTCGAAGACCAATGGCGTCTTCATGTCACCAACGAGGGAGTAGGAGACTGAACTGCAAAATTAAGAAAAAAGATAAAAAAAATATCAGTGGAATGATTCAGTGGTGATTCGAACCCCGGTCATCGCTATCTCTAAACCAATTACCCTACCAGTTGAGCTATCGAGCAGTCGACATTCAATGAAAATTTACTTTAAGAGTAAAAAATCTCGTGCAAGTTATCTGAATAATCCTGTCATACCTTTTATCGGATAAACTCGTCCAAATAAGTATGCAAATGAAGCAGGTCATTCCGCGGTCAATTGAAAAAGTCAATACCGGTATACAAAATGTACAAAATACATTTACAATAGTCCCAGCCGAAATGGACAGTGACGTAGGCTGATGTTTACTGCTGCAAAACCAATCAATTCGTCTGATTTGCACCGTTACAAATACGAACAGAGTTGATTGGTTGTCAAGTAGTAAACATTAGCCCACGTCACTGTCATTTTCGGCCGGTACTATTGTAAACCAAAAGAATAACCTTCAATTGGCCTTATAGGCAGTATTCCGCTGACCACGTTGAAAATGTCGTAACTCAAGTTGATTTACAATTTAGTTAAGCTATTGCAAACGATTTCACCCTTCGCGTGTTTTGATATGTCCCCCACAGTTTAACCGGTTTCCTACTTCGTCTCCGTTTTCGTTCTTACCTTGCACATGTCTATTAGAAGTTAAAATTTATAAAATTCAAAAACTTTATTTCACATGCGCACATCCATATCACGTTGACCGCACTGGTTCTCGACAGAAAATCTAAGTTAAGCAATATTGATCATGGTAAGTGCTTGGATGGGTGACCGCCTGGCACTGCCGGGTGCTGTACACGTTTAATTGTATAGTCGGTTGGTTTCTCTCTCTCTCGTCTTTGCCAATTTCAGGCAATTTTTTTCACACCTCTTTTGTGTATTTGTGTGACAAAAAGTTTTTCCGCCCGAAAAAACGCCTGGGCTATACATCAGGCGTTTTTGCCAAATTCGGCCAAAATCTAAGGTACCCTTTTTTCACACCTCTTTTGTGTATTCGGGGTCGCTGAGTCCGAATTTGAAGTCGGAATTTGCGTATCACCCCCGTGAAAAAAGTTACGGCGGTTTTTTCGGGCCATGAATTCTGAGCTCTATTCGATCTATAAGTGGCTGCCATCTCGGTCCTGGGCGAGGTTGGAGTCTGAAATTTTGTGTGCGCGTTCCCAGTGCCAAGGGCTACCAGCTGTGAAAATTTGAAGGAAATCCGAGACAAAAAGTTTTTCAGCCCGAAAAAACGCCTGGGCTATTATACATCAGGCGTTTTTGCCAAATTCGGCAAAAATCTAAGGTACCCTTTTTTCACACCTCTTTTGTGTATTCGGGGTCGCTGAGTCCGAATTTGAAGTCGGAATTTGCGTATCTCCCCCGTGAAAAAAGTTACGGCGGTTTTTTCGGGCCATGAATTCTGAGCTCTATTCGATCTTTAAGTGGCTGCCATCTCGGTCCTGGGCGAGGTTGGAGTCTGAAATTTTGTGTGCCCGTTCCCAGTGCCAAGGGCTACCAGCTGTGAAAATTTGAAGGAAATCCGAGACAAAAAGTTTTTCCGCCCGAAAAAACGCCTGGGCTGTGTATTCGGGGTCGCTGAGTCCGAATTTGAAGTCAGAATTTGCGTATCTCCCCCGTGAAAAAAGTTATGGCGGTTTTTTCGGGCCATGAATTCTGAGCTCTATTCGATCTTTAAGTGGCTGCCATCTCGGTCCTCGGCGAGGTTGGAGTCTGAAATTTTGTGTGCCCGTTCCCAGTGCCAAGGGCTACCAGCTGTGAAAATTTGAAGGAAATCCGAGACAAAAAGTTTTTCCGCCCGAAAAAACGCCTGGGCTATACATCAGGCGTTTTTGCCAAATTCGGCCAAAATCTAAGGTACCCTTTTTTCACACCTCTTTTGTGTATTCGGGGTCGCTGAGTCCGAATTTGAAGTCGGAATTTGCGTATCTCCCCCGTGAAAAAAGTTACGGCGGTTTTTTCGGGCCATGAATTCTGAGCTCTATTCGATCTTTAAGTGGCTGCCATCTCGGTCATGGGCGAGGTTGGAGTCTGAAATTTTGTGTGCCCGTTCCCAGTGCCAAGGGCTACCAGCTGTGAAAATTTGAAGGAAATCCGAGACAAAAAGTTTTTCCGCCCGAAAAAACGCCTGGGCTATACATCAGGCGTTTTTGCCAAATTCGGCCAAAATCTAAGGTACCCTTTTTTCACACCTCTTTTGTGTATTCGGGGTCGCTGAGTCCGAATTTGAAGTCGGAATTTGCGTATCTCCCCCGTGAAAAAAGTTACGGCGTTTTTTTTTTCGGGCCATGAATTCTGAGCTCTATTCGATCTTTAAGTGGCTGCCATCTCGGTCCTGGGCGAGGTTGGAGTCTGAAATTTTGTGTGCCCGTTCCCAGTGCCAAGGTCTACCAGCTGTGAAAATTTGAAGGAAATCCGAGACAAAAAGTTTTTCCGCCCGAAAAAACGCCTGGGCTATACATCAGGCGTTTTTGCCAAATTCGGCCAAAATCTAAGGTACCCTTTTTTCACACCTCTTTTGTGTATTCGGGGTCGCTGAGTCCGAATTTGAAGTCGGAATTTGCGTATCTCCCCCGTGAAAAAAGTTACGGCGGTTTTTTTTCGGGCCATGAATTCTGAGCTCTATTCGATCTTTAAGTGGCTGCCATCTCGGTCCTGGGCGAGGTTGGAGTCTGAAATTTTGTGTGCCCGTTCCCAGTGCCAAGGTCTACCAGCTGTGAAAATTTGAAGGAAATCCGAGACAAAAAGTTTTTCCGCCCGAAAAAACGCCTGGGCTATATACATCAGGCGTTTTTGCCAAATTCGGCCAAAATCTAAGGTACCCTTTTTTCACACCTCTTTTGTGTATTCGGGGTCGCTGAGTCCGAATTTGAAGTCGGAATTTGCGTATCTCCCCCGTGAAAAAAGTTACGGCGGTTTTTTCGGGCCATGAATTCTGAGCTCTATTCGATCTTTAAGTGGCTGCCATCTCGGTCCTGGGCGAGGTTGGAGTCTGAAATTTTGTGTGCCCGTTCCCAGTGCCAAGGGCTACCAGCTGTGAAAATTTGAAGGAAATCCGAGACAAAAAGTTTTTCCGCCCGAAAAAACGCCTGGGCTATACATCAGGCGTTTTTGCCAAATTCGGCCAAAATCTAAGGTACCCTTTTTTCACACCTCTTTTGTGTATTCGGGGTCGCTGAGTCCGAATTTGAAGTCGGAATTTGCGTATCTCCCCCGTGAAAAAAGTTACGGCGGTTTTTTCGGGCCATGAATTCTGAGCTCTATTCGATCTTTAAGTGGCTGCCATCTCGGTCCTGGGCAAGGTTGGAGTCTGAAATTTTGTGTGCGCGTTCCCAGTGCCAAGGGCTACCAGCTGTGAAAATTTGAAGGAAATCCGAGACAAAAAGTTTTTCCGCCCGAAAAAAACGCCTGGGCTATATATATATACATCACGCGTTTTTGCCAAATTCGGCCAAAATCTAAGGTACCCTTTTTTCACACCTCTTTTGTGTATTCGGGGTCGCTGAGTCCGAATTTGAAGTCGGAATTTGCGTATCTCCCCCGTGAAAAAAGTTACGGTGGTTTTTTCGGGCCATGAATTCTGAGCTCTATTCGATCTTTAAGTGGCTGCCATCTCGGTCCTGGGCGAGGTTGGAGTCTGAAATTTTGTGTGCCCGTTCCCAGTGCCAAGGGCTACCAGCTGTGAAAATTTGAAGGAAATCCGAGACAAAAAGTTTTTCCGCCCGAAAAAACGCCTGGGCTATACATCAGGCGTTTTTGCCAAATTCGGCCAAAATCTAAGGTACCCTTTTTTCACACCTCTTTTGTGTATTCGGGGTCGCTGAGTCCGAATTTGAAGTCGGAATTTGCGTATCTCCCCCGTGAAAAAAGTTACGGCGTTTTTTTTTTCGGGCCATGAATTCTGAGCTCTATTCGATCTTTAAGTGGCTGCCATCTCGGTCCTGGGCGAGGTTGGAGTCTGAAATTTTGTGTGCCCGTTCCCAGTGCCAAGGTCTACCAGCTGTGAAAATTTGAAGGAAATCCGAGACAAAAAGTTTTTCCGCCCGAAAAAACGCCTGGGCTATACATCAGGCGTTTTTGCCAAATTCGGCCAAAATCTAAGGTACCCTTTTTTCACACCTCTTTTGTGTATTCGGGGTCGCTGAGTCCGAATTTGAAGTCGGAATTTGCGTATCTCCCCCGTGAAAAAAGTTACGGCGGTTTTTTTTCGGGCCATGAATTCTGAGCTCTATTCGATCTTTAAGTGGCTGCCATCTCGGTCCTGGGCGAGGTTGGAGTCTGAAATTTTGTGTGCCCGTTCCCAGTGCCAAGGTCTACCAGCTGTGAAAATTTGAAGGAAATCCGAGACAAAAAGTTTTTCCGCCCGAAAAAACGCCTGGGCTATATACATCAGGCGTTTTTGCCAAATTCGGCCAAAATCTAAGGTACCCTTTTTTCACACCTCTTTTGTGTATTCGGGGTCGCTGAGTCCGAATTTGAAGTCGGAATTTGCGTATCTCCCCCGTGAAAAAAGTTACGGCGGTTTTTTCGGGCCATGAATTCTGAGCTCTATTCGATCTTTAAGTGGCTGCCATCTCGGTCCTGGGCGAGGTTGGAGTCTGAAATTTTGTGTGCCCGTTCCCAGTGCCAAGGGCTACCAGCTGTGAAAATTTGAAGGAAATCCGAGACAAAAAGTTTTTCCGCCCGAAAAAACGCCTGGGCTATACATCAGGCGTTTTTGCCAAATTCGGCCAAAATCTAAGGTACCCTTTTTTCACACCTCTTTTGTGTATTCGGGGTCGCTGAGTCCGAATTTGAAGTCGGAATTTGCGTATCTCCCCCGTGAAAAAAGTTACGGCGGTTTTTTCGGGCCATGAATTCTGAGCTCTATTCGATCTTTAAGTGGCTGCCATCTCGGTCCTGGGCAAGGTTGGAGTCTGAAATTTTGTGTGCGCGTTCCCAGTGCCAAGGGCTACCAGCTGTGAAAATTTGAAGGAAATCCGAGACAAAAAGTTTTTCCGCCCGAAAAAAACGCCTGGGCTATATATATATACATCACGCGTTTTTGCCAAATTCGGCCAAAATCTAAGGTACCCTTTTTTCACACCTCTTTTGTGTATTCGGGGTCGCTGAGTCCGAATTTGAAGTCGGAATTTGCGTATCTCCCCCGTGAAAAAAGTTACGGTGGTTTTTTCGGGCCATGAATTCTGAGCTCTATTCGATCTTTAAGTGGCTGCCATCTCGGTCCTGGGCGAGGTTGGAGTCTGAAATTTTGTGTGCCCGTTCCCAGTGCCAAGGGCTACCAGCTGTGAAAATTTGAAGGAAATCCGAGACAAAAAGTTTTTCCGCCCGAAAAAACGCCTGGGCTGTGTATTCGGGGTCGCTGAGTCCGAATTTGAAGTCAGAATTTGCGTATCTCCCCCGTGAAAAAAGTTACGGCGGTTTTTTCGGGCCATGAATTCTGAGCTCTATTCGATCTTTAAGTGGCTGCCATCTCGGTCCTGGGCGAGGTTGGAGTCTGAAATTTTGTGTGCCCGTTCCCAGTGCCAAGGGCTACCAGCTGTGAAAATTTGAAGGAAATCCGAGACAAAAAGTTTTTCCGCCCGAAAAAACGCCTGGGCTATACATCAGGCGTTTTTGCCAAATTCGGCCAAAATCTAAGGTACCCTTTTTTCACACCTCTTTTGTGTATTCGGGGTCGCTGAGTCCGAATTTGAAGTCGGAATTTGCGTATCTCCCCCGTGAAAAAAGTTACGGCGGTTTTTTTCGGGCCATGAATTCTGAGCTCTATTCGATCTTTAAGTGGCTGCCATCTCGGTCCTGGGCGAGGTTGGAGTCTGAAATTTTATGTGCCCGTTCCCAGTGCCAAGGGCTACCAGCTGTGAAAATTTGAAGGAAATCCGAGACAAAAAGTTTTTCCGCCCGAAAAAACGCCTGGGCTATACATCAGGCGTTTTTGCCAAATTCGGCCAAAATCTAAGGTACCCTTTTTTCACACCTCTTTTGTGTATTCGGGGTCGCTGAGTCCGAATTTGAAGTCGGAATTTGCGTATCTCCCCCGTGAAAAAAGTTACGGCGGTTTTTTCGGGCCATGAATTCTGAGCTCTATTCGATCTTTAAGTTGCTGCCATCTCGGTCCTGGGCGATGTTGGAGTCTGAAATTTTGTGTGCGCGTTCCCAGTGCCAAGGGCTACCAGCTGTGAAAATTTGAAGGAAATCCGAGACAAAAAGTTTTTCCGCCCGAAAAAATGCCTGGGCTATATATATATACATCACGCGTTTTTGCCAAATTCGGCCAAAATCTAAGGTACCCTTTTTTCACACCTCTTTTGTGTATTTGGGGTCGCTGAGTCCGAATTTGAAGTCGGAATTTGCGTATCTCCCCCGTGAAAAAAGTTACGGTGGTTTTTTCGGGCCATGAATTCTGAGCTCTATTCGATCTTTAAGTGGCTGCCATCTCGGTCCTGGGCGAGGTTGGAGTCTGAAATTTTGTGTGTCCGTTCCCAGTGCCAAGGGCTACCAGCTGTGAAAATTTGAAGGAAATCCGAGACAAAAAGTTTTTCCGCCCGAAAAAACGCCTGGGCTATACATCAGGCGTTTTTGCCAAATTCGGCCAAAATCTAAGGTGCCCTTTTTTCACACCTCTTTTTGTATTCGGGGTCGCTGAGTCCGAATTTGAAGTCGGAATTTGCGTATCTCCCCCGTGAAAAAAGTTACGGCGGTTTTTTTGGGCCATGAATTCTGAGCTCTATTCGATCTTTAAGTGGCTGCCATCTCGGTCCTGGGCGAGGTTGGAGTCTGAAATTTTGTGTTTGCGTTCCCAGTGCCAAGGGCTACCAGCTGTGAAAATTTGAAGGAAATTTCGAGACAAAAAGTTTTTCCGCCCGAAAAAACGCCTGGGCTATACATCAGGCGTTTTTGCCAAATTCGGCCAAAATCTAAGGTACCCTTTTTTCACACCTCTTTTGTGTATTCGGGGTCGCTGAGTCCGAATTTGAAGTCAGAATTTGCGTATCTCCCCCGTGAAAAAAGTTACGGCGGTTTTTTTGGGCCATGAATTCTGAGCTCTATTCGATCTTTAAGTGGCTGCCATCTCGGTCCTGGGCGAGGTTGGAGTCTGAAATTTTGTGTTTGCGTTCCCAGTGCCAAGGGCTACCAGCTGTGAAAATTTGAAGGAAATTTCGAGACAAAAAGTTTTTCCGCCCGAAAAAACGCCTGGGCTATACATCAGGCGTTTTTGCCAAATTCGGCCAAAATCTAAGGTACCCTTTTTTCACACCTCTTTTGTGTATTCGGGGTCGCTGAGTCCGAATTTGAAGTCGGAATTTGCGTATCTCCCCCGTGAAAAAAGTTACGGCGGTTTTTTCGGGCCATGAATTCTGAGCTCTATTCGATCTTTAAGTGGCTGCCATCTCGGTCCTGGGCAAGGTTGGAGTCTGAAATTTTGTGTGCGCGTTCCCAGTGCCAAGGGCTACCAGCTGTGAAAATTTGAAGGAAATCCGAGACAAAAAGTTTTTCCGCCCGAAAAAAACGCCTGGGCTATATATATATACATCACGCGTTTTTGCCAAATTCGGCCAAAATCTAAGGTACCCTTTTTTCACACCTCTTTTGTGTATTCGGGGTCGCTGAGTCCGAATTTGAAGTCGGAATTTGCGTATCTCCCCCGTGAAAAAAGTTACGGTGGTTTTTTCGGGCCATGAATTCTGAGCTCTATTCGATCTTTAAGTGACTGCCATCTCGGTCCTGGGCGAGGTTGGAGTCTGAAATTTTGTGTGCCCGTTCCCAGTGCCAAGGGCTACCAGCTGTGAAAATTTGAAGGAAATCCGAGACAAAAAGTTTTTCCGCCCGAAAAAACGCCTGGGCTGTGTATTCGGGGTCGCTGAGTCCGAATTTGAAGTCAGAATTTGCGTATCTCCCCCGTGAAAAAAGTTACGGCGGTTTTTTCGGGCCATGAATTCTGAGCTCTATTCGATCTTTAAGTGGCTGCCATCTCGGTCCTGGGCGAGGTTGGAGTCTGAAATTTTGTGTGCCCGTTCCCAGTTTCAAGGGCTACCAGCTGTGAAAATTTGAAGGAAATCCGAGACAAAAAGTTTTTCCGCCCGAAAAAACGCCTGGGCTATACATCAGGCGTTTTTGCCAAATTCGGCCAAAATCTAAGGTACCCTTTTTTCACACCTCTTTTGTGTATTCGGGGTCGCTGAGTCCGAATTTGAAGTCGGAATTTGCGTATCTCCCCCGTGAAAAAAGTTACGGCGTTTTTTTTTTGGGCCATGAATTCTGAGATCTATTCGATCTTTAAGTGGCTGCCATCTCGGTCCTGGGCGAGGTTGGAGTCTGAAATTTTATGTGCCCGTTCCCAGTGCCAAGGGCTACCAGCTGTAAAAATTTTAAGGAAATCCGAGACAAAAAGTTTTTCCGCCCGAAAAAACGCCTGGGCTATACATCAGGCGTTTTTGCCAAATTCGGCCAAAATCTAAGGTACCCTTTTTTCACACCTCTTTTGTGTATTCGGGGTCGCTGAGTCCGAATTTGAAGTCGGAATTTGCGTATCTCCCCCGTGAAAAAAGTTACGGCGTTTTTTTACGGGCCATGAATTCTGAGCTCTATTCGATCTTTAATTAGCTGCCATCTCGGTCCTGGGCGAGGTTGGAGTCTGAAATTTTGTGTGCGCGTTCCCAGTGCCAAGGGCTACCAGCTGTGAAAATTTGAAGGAAATCCGAGACAAAAAGTTTTTCCGCCCGAAAAAATGCCTGGGCTATATATATATACATCACGCGTTTTTGCCAAATTCGGCCAAAATCTAAGGTACCCTTTTTTCACACCTCTTTTGTGTATTTGGGGTCGCTGTGTCCGAATTTGAAGTCGGAATTTGCGTATCTCCCCCGTGAAAAAAGTTACGGTGGTTTTTTTCGGGCCATGAATTCTGAGCTCTATTCGATCTTTAAGTGGCTGCCATCTCGGTCCTGGGCGAGGTTGGAGTCTGAAATTTTGTGTGTCCGTTCCCAGTGCCAAGGGCTACCAGCTGTGAAAATTTGAAGGAAATCCGAGACAAAAAGTTTTTCCGCCCGAAAAAACGCCTGGGCTATACATCAGGCGTTTTTGCCAAATTCGGCCAAAATCTAAGGTGCCCTTTTTTCACACCTCTTTTTGTATTCGGGGTCGCTGAGTCCGAATTTGAAGTCGGAATTTGCGTATCTCTCCCGTGAAAAAAGTTACGGCGGTTTTTTTGGGCCATGAATTCTGAGCTCTATTCGATCTTTAAGTGGCTGCCATCTCGGTCCTGGGCGAGGTTGGAGTCTGAAATTTTGTGTTTGCGTTCCCAGTGCCAAGGGCTACCAGCTGTGAAAATTTGAAGGAAATTAATTTCGAGACAAAAAGTTTTTCCGCCCGAAAAAACGCCTGGGCTATACATCAGGCGTTTTTGCCAAATTCGGCCAAAATCTAAGGTACCCTTTTTTCACACCTCTTTTGTGTATTCGGGGTCGCTGAGTCCGAATTTGAAGTCAGAATTTGCGTATCTCCCCCGTGAAAAAAGTTACGGCCGTTTTTCGGGCCATGAATTCTGAGCTCTGTTCGATCTCTAAGTGGCTGCCATCTCGGTCCTGGGCGAGGTTGGAGTCTGAAATTTTGTGTGCCCATTCCCAGTGCCAAGGGCTACCAGCTGTGAAAATTTGAAGGAAATCCGAGACAAAAAGTTTTTCCGCCCGAAAAAACGCCTGGGCTTTACATCAGGCATTTTTGCCAAATTCGGCCAAAATCTAAGGTACCCTTTTTTTCACACCTCTTTTGTGTATTCGGGGTCGCTTAGTCCGAATTTGAAGTCGGAATTTGCGTATCTCCCCCGTGAAAAAAGTTACGGCGGTTTTTTCGGGCCATGAATTCTGAGCTCTATTCGATCTTTAAGTGGCTGCCATCTCGGTCCTGGGCGAGGTTGGAGTCTGAAATTTTGTGTGCCCGTTCCCAGTGCTAAGGGCTACCAGCTGTGAAAATTTGAAGGAAATCCGAGACAAAAAGTTTTTCCGCCCGAAAAAACGCCTGGGCTATACATCAGGCGTTTTTGCCAAATTCGGCCAAAATCTAAGGTACCCTTTTTTCACACCTCTTTTGTGTATTCGGGGTCGCTGAGTCCGAATTTGAAGTCAGAATTTGCGTATCTCCCCCGTGAAAAAAGTTACGGCGGTTTTTTCGGGCCATGAATTCTGAGCTCTATTCGATCTTTAAGTGGCTGCCATCTCGGTCCTGGGCGAGGTTGGAGTCTGAAATTTTGTGTGCCCGTTCCCAGTGCCAAGGGCTACCAGCTGTGAAAATTTGAAGGAAATCCGAGACAAAAAGTTTTTCCGCCCGAAAAAACGCCTGGGCTGTGTATTCGGGGTCGCTGAGTCCGAATTTGAAGTCAGAATTTGCGTATCTCCCCCGTGAAAAAAGTTACGGCGGTTTTTTCGGGCCATGAATTCTGAGCTCTATTCGATCTTTAAGTGGCTGCCATCTCGGTCCTGGGCGAGGTTGGAGTCTGAAATTTTGTGTGCCCGTTCCCAGTGCCAAGGGCTACCAGCTGTGAAAATTTGAAGGAAATCCGAGACAAAAAGTTTTTCCGCCCGAAAAAACGCCTGGGCTATACATCAGGCGTTTTTGCCAAATTCGGCCAAAATCTAAGGTACCCTTTTTTCACACCTCTTTTGTGTATTCGGGGTCGCTGAGTCCGAATTTGAAGTCGGAATTTGCGTATCTCCCCCGTGAAAAAAGTTACGCCGTTTTTTTTTTTCGGGCCATGAATTCTGAGCTCTATTCGATCTTTAAGTGGCTGCCATCTCGGTCCTGGGCGAGGTTGGAGTCTGAAATTTTGTGTGCCCGTTCCCAGTGCCAAGGGCTACCAGCTGTGAAAATTTGAAGGAAATCCGAGACAAAAAGTTTTTCCGCTCGAAAAAACGCCTGGGCTATACATCAGGCGTTTTTGCCAAATTCGGCCAAAATCTAAGGTACCCTTTTTTCACACCTCTTTTGTGTATTCGGGGTCGCTGAGTCCGAATTTGAAGTCGGAATTTGCGTATCTCCCCCGTGAAAAAAGTTACGGCGGTTTTTTCGGGCCATGAATTCTGAGCTCTATTCGATCTTTAAGTGGCTGCCATCTCGGTCCTGGGCAAGGTTGGAGTCTGAAATTTTGTGTGCGCGTTCCCAGTGCCAAGGGCTACCAGCTGTGAAAATTTGAAGGAAATCCGAGACAAAAAGTTTTTCCGCCCGAAAAAAACGCCTGGGCTATATATATATACATCACGCGTTTTTGCCAAATTCGGCCAAAATCTAAGGTACCCTTTTTTCACACCTCTTTTGTGTATTCGGGGTCGCTGAGTCCGAATTTGAAGTCGGAATTTGCGTATCTCCCCCGTGAAAAAAGTTACGGTGGTTTTTTCGGGCCATGAATTCTGAGCTCTATTCGATCTTTAAGTGGCTGCCATCTCGGTCCTGGGCGAGGTTGGAGTCTGAAATTTTGTGTGCCCGTTCCCAGTGCCAAGGGCTACCAGCTGTGAAAATTTGAAGGAAATCCGAGACAAAAAGTTTTTCCGCCCGAAAAAACGCCTGGGCTGTGTATTCGGGGTCGCTGAGTCCGAATTTGAAGTCAGAATTTGCGTATCTCCCCCGTGAAAAAAGTTACGGCGGTTTTTTCGGGCCATGAATTCTGAGCTCTATTCGATCTTTAAGTGGCTGCCATCTCGGTCCTGGGCGAGGTTGGAGTCTGAAATTTTGTGTGCCCGTTCCCAGTGCCAAGGGCTACCAGCTGTGAAAATTTGAAGGAAATCCGAGACAAAAAGTTTTTCCGCCCGAAAAAACGCCTGGGCTATACATCAGGCGTTTTTGCCAAATTCGGCCAAAATCTAAGGTACCCTTTTTTCACACCTCTTTTGTGTATTCGGGGTCGCTGAGTCCGAATTTGAAGTCGGAATTTGCGTATCTCCCCCGTGAAAAAAGTTACGGCGTTTTTTTTTTGGGCCATGAATTCTGAGCTCTATTCGATCTTTAAGTGGCTGCCATCTCGGTCCTGGGCGAGGTTGGAGTCTGAAATTTTATGTGCCCGTTCCCAGTGCCAAGGGCTACCAGCTGTGAAAATTTGAAGGAAATCCGAGACAAAAAGTTTTTCCGCCCGAAAAAACGCCTGGGCTATACATCAGGCGTTTTTGCCAAATTCGGCCAAAATCTAAGGTACCCTTTTTTCACACCTCTTTTGTGTATTCGGGGTCGCTGAGTCCGAATTTGAAGTCGGAATTTGCGTATCTCCCCCGTGAAAAAAGTTACGGCGTTTTTTTACGGGCCATGAATTCTGAGCTCTATTCGATCTTTAATTAGCTGCCATCTCGGTCCTGGGCGAGGTTGGAGTCTGAAATTTTGTGTGCCCGTTCCCAGTGCCAAGGGCTACCAGCTGTGAAAATTTGAAGGAAATCCGAGACAAAAAGTTTTTCCGCCCGAAAAAACGCCTGGGCTATACATCAGGCGTTTTTGCCAAATTCGGCCAAAATCTAAGGTACCCTTTTTTCACACCTCTTTTGTGTATTCGGGGTCGCTGAGTCCGAATTTGAAGTCGGAATTTGCGTATCTCCCCCGTGAAAAAAGTTACGGCGGTTTTTTCGGGCCATGAATTCTGAGCTCTATTCGATCTTTAAGTGGCTGCCATCTCGGTCCTGGGCGATGTTGGAGTCTGAAATTTTGTGTGCGCGTTCCCAGTGCCAAGGGCTACCAGCTGTGAAAATTTGAAGGAAATCCGAGACAAAAAGTTTTTCCGCCCGAAAAAACGCCTGGGCTATATATATATACATCACGCGTTTTTGCCAAATTCGGCCAAAATCTAAGGTACCCTTTTTTCACACCTCTTTTGTGTATTTGGGGTCGCTGAGTCCGAATTTGAAGTCGGAATTTGCGTATCTCCCCCGTGAAAAAAGTTACGGTGGTTTTTTCGGGCCATGAATTCTGAGCTCTATTCGATCTTTAAGTGGCTGCCATCTCGGTCCTGGGCGAGGTTGGAGTCTGAAATTTTGTGTGTCCGTTCCCAGTGCCAAGGGCTACCAGCTGTGAAAATTTGAAGGAAATCCGAGACAAAAAGTTTTTCCGCCCGAAAAAACGCCTGGGCTATACATCAGGCGTTTTTGCCAAATTCGGCCAAAATCTAAGGTACCCTTTTTTCACACCTCTTTTGTGTATTCGGGGTCGCTGAGTCCGAATTTGAAGTCAGAATTTGCGTATCTCCCCCGTGAAAAAAGTTACGGCGGTTTTTTCGGGCCATGAATTCTGAGCTCTATTCGATCTTTAAGTGGCTGCCATCTCGGTCCTGGGCGAGGTTGGAGTCTGAAATTTTGTGTGCCCGTTCCCAGTGCCAAGGGCTACCAGCTGTGAAAATTTGAAGGAAATCCGAGACAAAAAGTTTTTCCGCCCGAAAAAACGCCTGGGCTGTGTATTCGGGGTCGCTGAGTCCGAATTTGAAGTCAGAATTTGCGTATCTCCCCCGTGAAAAAAGTTACGGCGGTTTTTTCGGGCCATGAATTCTGAGCTCTATTCGATCTTTAAGTGGCTGCCATCTCGGTCCTGGGCGAGGTTGGAGTCTGAAATTTTGTGTGCCCGTTCCCAGTGCCAAGGGCTACCAGCTGTGAAAATTTGAAGGAAATCCGAGACAAAAAGTTTTTCCGCCCGAAAAAACGCCTGGGCTATACATCAGGCGTTTTTGCCAAATTCGGCCAAAATCTAAGGTACCCTTTTTTCACACCTCTTTTGTGTATTCGGGGTCGCTGAGTCCGAATTTGAAGTCGGAATTTGCGTATCTCCCCCGTGAAAAAAGTTACGGCGTTTTTTTTTTCGGGCCATGAATTCTGAGCTCTATTCGATCTTTAAGTGGCTGCCATCTCGGTCCTGGGCGAGGTTGGAGTCTGAAATTTTGTGTGCCCGTTCCCAGTGCCAAGGGCTACCAGCTGTGAAAATTTGAAGGAAATCCGAGACAAAAAGTTTTTCCGCTCGAAAAAACGCCTGGGCTATACATCAGGCGTTTTTGCCAAATTCGGCCAAAATCTAAGGTACCCTTTTTTCACACCTCTTTTGTGTATTCGGGGTCGCTGAGTCCGAATTTGAAGTCGGAATTTGCGTATCTCCCCCGTGAAAAAAGTTACGGCGGTTTTTTCGGGCCATGAATTCTGAGCTCTATTCGATCTTTAAGTGGCTGCCATCTCGGTCCTGGGCGAGGTTGGAGTCTGAAATTTTGTGTGCCCGTTCCCAGTGCCAAGGGCTACCAGCCGTGAAAATTTGAAGGAAATCCGAGACAAAAAGTTTTTCCGCCCGAAAAAACGCCTGGGCTATACATCAGGCGTTTTTGCCAAATTCGGCCAAAATCTAAGGTACCCTTTTTTCACACCTCTTTTGTGTATTCGGGGTCGCTGAGCCCGAATTTGAAGTCGGAATTTGCGTATCTCCCCCGTGAAAAAAGTTACGGCGGTTTTTTCGGGCCATGAATTCTGAGCTCTATTCGATCTTTAAGTGGCTGCCATCTCGGTCCTGGGCGAGGTTGGAGTCTGAAATTTTGTGTGAGCGTTCCCAGTGCCAAGGGCTACCAGCTGTGAAAATTTGAAGGAAATCCGAGACAAAAAGTTTTTCCGCCCGAAAAAACGCCTGGGCTATATATATATACATCACGCGTTTTTGCCAAATTCGGCCAAAATCTAAGGTACCCTTTTTTCACACCTCTTTTGTGTATTCGGGGTCGCTGAGTCCGAATTTGAAGTCGGAATTTGCGTATCTCCCCCGTGAAAAAAGTTACGGTGGTTTTTTCGGGCCATGAATTCTGAGCTCTATTCGATCTTTAAGTGGCTGCCATCTCGGTCCTGGGCGAGGTTGGAGTCTGAAATTTTGTGTGCCCGTTCCCAGTGCCAAGGGCTACCAGCTGTGAAAATTTGAAGGAAATCCGAGACAAAAAGTTTTTCCGCCCGAAAAAACGCCTGGGCTATACATCAGGCGTTTTTGCCAAATTCGGCCAAAATCTAAGGTACCCTTTTTTCACACCTCTTTTGTGTATTCGGGGTCGATGAGTCCGAATTTGAAGTCGGAATTTGCGTATCTCCCCCGTGAATAAAGTTACGGCGTTTTTTTTCGGGCCATGAATTCTGAGCTCTATTCGATCTTTAAGTGGCTGCCATCTCGGTCCTGGGCGAGGTTGGAGTCTGAAATTTTGTGTGCCCGTTCCCAGTGCCAAGGGCTACCAGCTGTGAAAATTTGAAGGAAATCCGAGACAAAAAGTTTTTCCGCCCGAAAAATCGCCTGGGCTATATACATCAGGCGTTTTTGCCAAATTCGGCCAAAATCTAAGGTACCCTTTATTCACACCTCTTTTGTGTATTCGGGGTCGCTGAGTCCGAATTTGAAGTCGGAATTTGCGTATCTCCCCCGTGAAAAAAGTTACGGCGGTTTTTTCGGGCCATGAATTCTAAGCTCTATTCGATCTTTAAGTGGCTGCCATCTCGGTCCTGGGCGAGGTTGGAGTCTGAAATTTTGTGTGCCCGTTCCCAGTGCCAAGGGCTACCAGCTGTGAAAATTTGAAGGAAATCCGAGACAAAAAGTTTTTCCGCCCGAAAAAACGCCTGGGCTATACATCAGGCGTTTTTGCCAAATTCGGCCAAAAACTAAGGTACCCTTTTTTCACACCTCTTTTGTGTATTCGGGGTCGCTGAGTCCGAATTTGAAGTCGGAATTTGCGTATCTCCCCCGTGAAAAAAGTTACGGCGGTTTTTTCGGGCCATGAATTCTGAGCTCTATTCGATCTTTAAGTGGCTGCCATCTCGGTCCTGGGCGAGGTTGGAGTCTGAAATTTTGTGTGCGCATTCCCAGTGCCAAGGGCTACCAGCTGTGAAAATTTGAAGGAAATCCGAGACAAAAAGTTTTTCCGCCCGAAAAAACGCCTGGGCTATATATATATACATCAGGCGTTTTTGCCAAATTCGGCCAAAATCTAAGGTACCCTTTTTTCACTCCTCTTTTGTGTATTCGGGGTCGCTGAGTCCGAATTTGAAGTCGGAATTTGCGTATCTCCCCCGTGAAAAAAGTTACGGCGGTTTTTTCGGGCCATGAATTCTGAGCTCTATTCGATCTTTAAGTGGCTGCCATCTCGGTCCTGGGCGAGGTTGGAGTCTGAAATTTTGTGTGCCCGTTCCCAGTGCCAAGGGCTACCAGCTGTGAAAATTTGAAGGAAATCCGAGACAAAAAGTTTTTCCGCCCGAAAAAACGCCTGGGCTATACATCAGGCGTTTTTGCCAAATTCGGCCAAAATCTAAGGTACCCTTTTTTCACACCTCTTTTTGTATTCGGGGTCGCTGAGTCCGAATTTGAAGTCGGAATTTGCGTATCTCCCCCGTGAAAAAAGTTACGGCGGTTTTTTTGGGCCATGAATTCTGAGCTCTATTCGATCTTTAAGTGGCTGCCATCTCGGTCCTGGGCGAGGTTGGAGTCTGAAATTTTGTGTGCCCGTTCCCAGTGCCAAGGGCTACCAGCTGTGAAAATTTGAAGGAAATCCGAGACAAAAAGTTTTTCCGCCCGAAAAAATTTATACATCAGGCGTTTTTGCCAAATTCGGCCAAAATCTAAGGTACCGTTTTTTCACACCTCTTTTGTGTATTCGGGGTCGCTGAGTCCGAATTTGAAGTCGGAATTTGCGTATCTCCCCCGTGAAAAAAGTTACGGCGGTTTTTTCGGGCCATGAATTCTGAGCTCTATTCGATCTTTAAGTGGCTGCCATCTCGGTCCTGGGCGAGGTTGGAGTCTGAAATTTTGTGTGCCCGTTCCCAGTGCCAAGGGCTACCAGCTGTGAAAATTTGAAGGAAATCCGAGACAAAAAGTTTTTCCGCCCGAAAAAACGCCTGGGCTATACATCAGGCATTTTTGCCAAATTCGGCCAAAATCTAAGGTACCCTTTTTTCACACCTCTTTTGTGTATTCGGGGTCGCTTAGTCCGAATTTGAAGTCGGAATTTGCGTATCTCCCCCGTGAAAAAAGTTACGGCGGTTTTTTCGGGCCATGAATTCTGAGCTCTATTCGATCTTTAAGTGGCTGCCATCTCGGTCCTGGGCGAGGTTGGAGTCTGAAATTTTGTGTGCCCGTTCCCAGTGCCAAGGGCTACCAGCTGTGAAAATTTGAAGGAAATCCGAGACAAAAAGTTTTTCCGCCCGAAAAAATTTATACATCAGGCGTTTTTGCCAAATTCGGCCAAAATCTAAGGTACCCTTTTTTCACACCTCTTTTGTGTATTCGGGGTCGCTGAGTCCGAATTTGAAGTCGGAATTTGCGTATCTCCCCCGTGAAAAAAGTTACGGTGGTTTTTTCGGGCCATGAATTCTGAGCTCTATTCGATCTTTAAGTGGCTGCCATCTCGGTCCTGGGCGAGGTTGGAGTCTGAAATTTTGTGTGCCCGTTCCCAGTGCCAAGCGCTACCAGCTGTGAAAATTTGAAGGAAATCCGAGACAAAAAGTTTTTCCGCCCGAAAAAACGCCTGGGCTATACATCAGGCGTTTTTGCCAAATTCGGCCAAAATCTAAGGTACCCTTTTTTCACACCTCTTTTGTGTATTTGGGGTCGCTGAGTCCGAATTTGAAGTCGGAATTTGCGTATCTCCCCCGTGAAAAAAGTTACGGCGGTTTTTTCGGGCCATGAATTCTGAGCTCTATTCGATCTTTAAGTGGCTGCCATCTCGGTCCTGGGCGAGGTTGGAGTCTGAAATTTTGTGTGCCCGTTCCCAGTGCCAAGGGCTACCAGCTGTGAAAATTTGAAGGAAATCCGAGACAAAAAGTTTTTCCGCCCGAAAAAATTTATACATCAGGCGTTTTTGCCAAATTCGGCCAAAATCTAAGGTACCCTTTTTTCACACCTCTTTTGTGTATTCGGGGTCGCTGAGTCCGAATTTGAAGTCGGAATTTGCGTATCTCCCCCGTGAAAAAAGTTACGGCGGTTTTTTCGGGCCATGAATTCTGAGCTCTATTCGATCTTTAAGTGGCTGCCATCTCGGTCCTGGGCGAGGTTGGAGTCTGAAATTTTGTGTGCCCGTTCCCAGTGCCAAGGGCTACCAGCTGTGAAAATTTGAAGGAAATCCGAGACAAAAAGTTTTTCCGCCCGAAAAAACGCCTGGGCTATACATCAGGCGTTTTTGCCAAATTCGGCCAAAATCTAAGGTACCCTTTTTTCACACCTCTTTTGTGTATTCGGGGTCGCTGAGTCCGAATTTGAAGTCGGAATTTGCGTATCTCCCCCGTGAAAAAAGTTACGGCGGTTTTTTCGGGCCATGAATTCTGAGCTCTATTCCATCTTTAAGTGGCTGCCATCTCGGTCCTGGGCGAGGTTGGAGTCTGAAATTTTGTGTGCCCGTTCCCAGTGCCAAGGGCTACCAGCTGTGAAAATTTGAAGGAAATCCGAGACAAAAAGTTTTTCCGCCCGAAAAAACGCCTGGGCTATATATATATACATCAGGCGTTTTTGCCAAATTCGGCCAAAATCTAAGGTACCCTTTTTTCACACCTCTTTTGTGTATTCGGGGTCGCTGAGTCCGAATTTGAAGTCAGAATTTGCGTATCTCCCCCGTGAAAAAAGTTACGGCGGTTTTTTCGGGCCATGAATTCTGAGCTCTAGTCGATCTTTAAGTGGCTGCCATTTCGGTCCTGGGCGAGGTTGGAGTCTGAAATTTTGTGTGCCCGTTCCCAGTGCCAAGGGCTACCAGCTGTGAAAATTTGAAGAAAATCCGAGACAAAAAGTTTTTCCGCCCGAAAAAACGCCTGGGCTATACATCAGGCGTTTTTGCCAAATTCGGCCAAAATCTAAGGTACCCTTTTTTCACACCTCTTTTGTGTATTCGGGGTCGCTGAGTCCGAATTTATAGTCGGAATATGCGTATCTCCCCCGTGAAAAAAGGTACGGCGGTGTTTTCGGGCCATGAATTCTGAGCTCTATTCGATCTTTAAGTGGCTGCCATCTCGGTCCTGGGCGAGGTTGGAGTCTGAAATTTTGTGTGCGCGTTCCCAGTGCCAAGGGCTACCAGCTGTGAAAATTTGAAGGAAATCCGAGACAAAAAGTTTTTCCGCCCGAAACAACGCCTGGGCGTTTTTGCCAAATTCGGCCAAAATCTAAGGTACCCTTTTTTCACACCTCTTTTGTGTATTCGGGGTCGCTGAGTCCGAATTTGAAGTCGGAATTTGCGTATCTCCCCCGTGAAAAAAGTTACGGCGGTTTTTTCGGGCCATGAATTCTGAGCTCTATTCGATCTTTAAGTGGCTGCCATCTCGGTCCTGGGCGAGGTTGGAGTCTGAAATTTTGTGTGCCCGTTCCCAGTGCCAAGGGCTACCAGCTGTGAAAATTTGAAGGAAATCCGAGACAAAAAGTTTTTCCGCCCGAAAAAACGCCTGGGCTATATCAGGCGTTTTTGCCAAATTCGGCCAAAATCTAAGGTACCCTTTTTTCACACCTCTTTTGTGTATTCGGGGTCGCTGAGTCCGAATTTGAAGTCGGAATTTGCGTATCTCCCCCGTGAAAAAAGTTACGGCGGTTTTTTCGGGCCATGAATTCTGAGCTCTATTCGATCTTTAAGTGGCTGCCATCTCGGTCCTGGGCGAGGTTGGAGTCTGAAATTTTGTGTGCCCGTTCCCAGTACCAAGGGCTACCAGCTGTGAAAATTTGAAGGAAATCCGAGATAAAAAGTTTTTCCGCCCGAAAAAACGCCTGGGCTATTCATCAGGCGTTTTTGCCAAATTCGGCCAAAATCTAAGGTACCCTTTTTTCACACCTCTTTTGTGTATTCGGGGTCACTGAGTCCGAATTTGAAGTCAGAATTTGCGTATCTCCCCCGTGAAAAAAGTTACGGCGGTTTTTTCGGGCCATGAATTCTGAGCTCTATTCGATCTTTAAGTGGCTGCCATCTCGGTCCTGGGCGAGGTTGGAGTCTGAAATTTTGTGTGCGCGTTCCCAGTGCCAATGGCTACCAGCTGTGAAAATTTGAAGGAAATCCGAGACAAAAAGTTTTTCCGCCCGAAAAAACGCCTGGGCTATATCAGGCGTTTTTGCCAAATTCGGCCAAAATCTAAGGTACCCTTTTTTCACACCTCTTTTGTGTATTCGGGGTCGCTGAGTCCGAATTTGAAGTCGGAATTTGCGTATCTCCCCCGTGAAAAAAGTTACGGCGGTTTTTTCGGGCCATGAATTCTGAGCTCTATTCGATCTTTAAGTGGCTGCCATCTCGGTCCTGGGCGAGGTTGGAGTCTGAAATTTTGTGTGCCCGTTCCCAGTACCAAGGGCTACCAGCTGTGAAAATTTGAAGGAAATCCGAGATAAAAAGTTTTTCCGCCCGAAAAAACGCCTGGGCTATTCATCAGGCGTTTTTGCCAAATTCGGCCAAAATCTAAGGTACCCTTTTTTCACACCTCTTTTGTGTATTCGGGGTCACTGAGTCCGAATTTGAAGTCAGAATTTGCGTATCTCCCCCGTGAAAAAAGTTACGGCGGTTTTTTCGGGCCATGAATTCTGAGCTCTATTCGATCTTTAAGTGGCTGCCATCTCGGTCCTGGGCGAGGTTGGAGTCTGAAATTTTGTGTGCGCGTTCCCAGTGCCAATGGCTACCAGCTGTGAAAATTTGAAGGAAATCCGAGACAAAAAGTTTTTCCGCCCGAAAAAACGCCTGGGCTATACATCAGGCGTTTTTGCCAAATTCGGCCAAAATCTAAGGTACCCTTTTTTCACACCTCTTTTGAGTATTCGGGGTCGCTGAGTGCGAATTTGGAGTCAGAATTCGCGTATCTCCCCCGTGAAAAAAGTTACGGCGGTTTTTTCGGGCCATGAATTCTGAGCTCTATTCGATCTTTAAGTGGCTGCCATCTCGGTCCTGGGCGAGGTTGGAGTCTGAAATTTTGTGTGCCCGTTCCCAGTACCAAGGGCTACCAGCTGTGAAAATTTGAAGGAAATCCGAGATAAAAAGTTTTTCCGCCCGAAAAAACGCCTGGGCTATTCATCAGGCGTTTTTGCCAAATTCGGCCAAAATCTAAGGTACCCTTTTTTCACACCTCTTTTGTGTATTCGGGGTCACTGAGTCCGAATTTGAAGTCAGAATTTGCGTATCTCCCCCGTGAAAAAAGTTACGGCGGTTTTTTCGGGCCATGAATTCTGAGCTCTATTCGATCTTTAAGTGGCTGCCATCTCGGTCCTGGGCGAGGTTGGAGTCTGAAATTTTGTGTGCGCGTTCCCAGTGCCAATGGCTACCAGCTGTGAAAATTTGAAGGAAATCCGAGACAAAAAGTTTTTCCGCCCGAAAAAACGCCTGGGCTATACATCAGGCGTTTTTGCCAAATTCGGCCAAAATCTAAGGTACCCTTTTTTCACACCTCTTTTGAGTATTCGGGGTCGTTGAGTGCGAATTTGAAGTCAGAATTCGCGTATCTCCCCCGTGAAAAAAGTTACGGCGGTTTTTTCGGGCCATGAATTCTGAGCTCTATTCGATCTTTAAGTGGCTGCCATCTCGGTCCTGGGCGAGGTTGGAGTCTGAAATTTTGTGTGCCCGTTCCCAGTGCCAAGGGCTACCAGCTGTGAAAATTTGAAGGAAATCCGAGACAAAAAGTTTTTCCGCTCGAAAAAACGCCTGGGCTATACATCAGGCGTTTTTGCCAAATTCGGCCAAAATCTAAGGTACCCTTTTTTCACACCTCTTTTGTGTATTCGGGGTCGCTGAGTCCGAATTTGAAGTCGGAATTTGCGTATCTCCCCCGTGAAAAAAGTTACGGCGGTTTTTTCGGGCCATGAATTCTGAGCTCTATTCGATCTTTAAGTGGCTGCCATCTCGGTCCTGGGCGAGGTTGGAGTCTGAAATTTTGTGTGCGCGTTCCCAGTGCCAAGGGCTACCAGCTGTGAAAATTTGAAGGAAATCCGAGACAAAAAGTTTTTCCGCCCGAAAAAACGCCTGGGCTATACATCAGGCGTTTTTGCCAAATTCGGCCAAAATCTAAGGTACCCTTTTTTCACACCTCTTTTGTGTATTCGGGGTCGCTGAGTCCGAATTTGAAGTCGGAATTTGCGTATCTCCCCCGTGAAAAAAGTTACGGCGGTTTTTTCGGGCCATGAATTCTGAGCTCTATTCGATCTTTAAGTGGCTGCCATCTCGGTCCTGGGCGAGGTTGGAGTCTGAAATTTTGTGTGCCCGTTCCCAGTGCCAAGGGCTACCAGCTGTGAAAATTTGAAGGAAATCCGAGACAAAAAGTTTTTCCGCCCGAAAAAACGCCTGGGCTATACATCAGGCGTTTTTGCCAAATTCGGCCAAAATCTAAGGTACCCTTTTTTCACACCTCTTTTGTGTATTCGGGGTCGCTGAGTCCGAATTTGAAGTCAGAATTTGCGTATCTCCCCCGTGAAAAAAGTTACAGCGATTTTTTCGGGCCATGAATTCTGAGCTCTATTCGATCTTTAAGTGGCTGCCATCTCGGTCCTGGGCGAGGTTGGAGTCTGAAATTTTGTGTGCCCGTTCCCAGTGCCAAGGGCTACCAGCTGTGAAAATTTGAAGGAAATCCGAGACAAAAAGTTTTTCCGCCCGAAAAAACGCCTGGGCTATACATCAGGCGTTTTTGCCAAATTCGGCCAAAATCTAAGGTACCCTTTTTTCACACCTCTTTTGTGTATTCGGGGTCGCTGAGTCCGAATTTGAAGTCGGAATTTGCGTATCTCCCCCGTGAAAAAAGTTACGGCGGTTTTTTCGGGCCATGAATTCTGAGCTCTATTCGATCTTTAAGTGGCTGCCATCTCGGTCCTGGGCGAGGTTGGAGTCTGAAATTTTGTGTGCGCGTTCCCAGTGCCAAGGGCTACCAGCTGTGAAAATTTGAAGGAAATCCGAGACAAAAAGTTTTTCCGCCCGAAAAAAACGCCTGGGCTATATCAGGCGTTTTTGCCAAATTCGGCCAAAATCTAAGGTACCCTTTTTTCACACCTCTTTTGTGTATTCGGGGTCGCTGAGTCCGAATTTGAAGTCGGAATTTGCGTATCTCCCCCGTGAAAGAAGTTACGGCGGTTTTTTCGGGCCATGAATTCTGAGCTCTATTCGATCTTTAAGTGGCTGCCATCTCGGTCCTGGACGAGGTTGGAGTCTGAAATTTTGTGTGCCCGTTCCCAGTGCCAAGGGCTACCAGCTGTGAAAATTTGAAGGAAATCCGAGACAAAAAGTTTTTCCGCCCGAAAAAACGCCTGGGCTATTCATCAGGCGTTTTTGCCAAATTCGGCCAAAATCTAAGGTACCCTTTTTTCACACCTCTTTTGTGTATTCGGGGTCACTGAGTCCGAATTTGAAGTCAGAATTTGCGTATCTCCCCCGTGAAAAAAGTTACGGCGGTTTTTTCGGGCCATGAATTCTTAGCTCTATTCGATCTTTAAGTGGCTGCCATCTCGGTCCTGGGCGAGGTTGGAGTCTGAAATTTTGTGTGCGCGTTCCCAGTGCCAATGGCTACCAGCTGTGAAAATTTGAAGGAAATCCGAGACAAAAAGTTTTTCCGCCCGAAAAAACGCCTGGGCTATACATCAGGCGTTTTTGCCAAATTCGGCCAAAATCTAAGGTACCCTTTTTTCACACCTCTTTTGAGTATTCGGGGTCGCTGAGTGCGAATTTGAAGTCAGAATTTGCGTATCTCCCCCGTGAAAAAAGTTACGGCGGTTTTTTCGGGCCATGAATTCTGAGCTCTATTCGATCTTTAAGTGGCTGCCATCTCGGTCCTGGGCGAGGTTGGAGTCTGAAATTTTGTGTGCCCGTTCCCAGTGCCAAGGGCTACCAGCTGTGAAAATTTGAAGGAAATCCGAGACAAAAAGTTTTTCCGCCCGAAAAAACGCCTGGGCTATACATCAGGCGTTTTTGCCAAATTCGGCCAAAATCTAAGGTACCCTTTTTTCACACCTCTTTTGTGTATTCGGGGTCGCTGAGTCCGAATTTGAAGTCAGAATTTGCGTATCTCCCCCGTGAAAAAAGTTACGGCGGTTTTTTCGGGCCATGAATTCTGAGCTCTATTCGATCTTTAAGTGGCTGCCATCTCGGTCCTGGGCGAGGTTGGAGTCTGAAATTTTGTGTGCACGTTCCCAGTGCCATGGGCTACCAGCTGTGAAAATTTGAAGGAAATCCGAGACAAAAAGTTTTTCCGCCCGAAAAAACGCCTGGGCTATACATCAGGCGTTTTTGCCAAATTCGGCCAAAATCTAAGGTACCCTTTTTTCACACCTCTTTTGTGTATTCGGGGTCGCTGAGTCCGAATTTGAAGTCGGAATTTGCGTATCTCCCCCGTGAAAAAAGTTACGGCGGTTTTTTCGGGCCATGAATTCTGAGCTCTATTCGATCTTTAAGTGGCTGCCATCTCGGTCCTGGGCGAGGTTGGAGTCTGAAATTTTGTGTGCACGTTCCCAGTGCCAAGGGCTACCAGCTGTGAAAATTTGAAGGAAATCCGAGACAAAAAGTTTTTCCGCCCGAAAAAACGCCTGGGCTATATCAGGCGTTTTTGCCAAATTCGGCCAAAATCTAAGGTACCCTTTTTTCACACCTCTTTTGTGTATTCGGGGTCGCTGAGTCCGAATTTGAAGTCAGAATTTGCGTATCTCCCCCGTGAAAAAAGTTACGGCGGTTTTTTCGGGCCATGAATTCTGAGCTCTATTCGATCTTTAAGTGGCTGCCATCTCGGTCCTGGGCGAGGTTGGAGTCTGAAATTTTGTGTGCCCGTTCCCAGTGCCAAGGGCTACCAGCTGTGAAAATTTGAAGGAAATCCGAGACAAAAAGTTTTTCCGCCCGAAAAAACGCCTGGGCTATACATCAGGCGTTTTTGCCAAATTCGGCCAAAATCTAAGGTACCCTTTTTTCACACCTCTTTTGTGTATTCGGGGTCGCTGAGTCCGAATTTGAAGTCAGAATTTGCGTATCTCCCCCGTGAAAAAAGTTACGGCGGTTTTTTCGGGCCATGAATTCTGAGCTCTATTCGATCTTTAAGTGGCTGCCATCTCGGTCCTGGGCGAGGTTGGAGTCTGAAATTTTGTGTGCACGTTCCCAGTGCCAAGGGCTACCAGCTGTGAAAATTTGAAGGAAATCCGAGACAAAAAGTTTTTCCGCCCGAAAAAACGCATGGGCTATACATCAGGCGTTTTTGCCAAATTCGGCCAAAATCTAAGGTACCCTTTTTTCACACCTCTTTTGTGTATTCGGGGTCGCTGAGTCCGAATTTGAAGTCGGAATTTGCGTATCTCCCCCGTGAAAAAAGTTACGGCGGTTTTTTCGGGCCATGAATTCTGAGCTCTATTCGATCTTTAAGTGGCTGCCATCTCGGTCCTGGGCGAGGTTGGAGTCTGAAATTTTGTGTGCCCGTTCCCAGTGCCAAGGGCTACCAGCTGTGAAAATTTGAAGGAAATCCGAGACAAAAAGTTTTTCCGCCCGAAAAAACGCCTGGGCTATACATCAGGCGTTTTTGCCAAATTCGGCCAAAATCTAAGGTACCCTTTTTTCACACCTCTTTTGTGTATTCGGGGTCGCTGAGTCCAAATTTGAAGTCGGAATTTGCGTATCTCCCCCGTGAAAAAAGTTACGGCGGTTTTTTTCGGGCCATGAATTCTGAGCTCTATTCGATCTTTAAGTGGCTGCCATCTCGGTCCTGGGCGAGGTTGGAGTCTGAAATTTTGTGTGCCCGTTCCCAGTGCCAAGGGCTACCAGCTGTGAAAATTTGAAGGAAATCCGAGACAAAAAGTTTTTCCGCCCGAAAAAACGCCTGGGCTATTCATCAGGCGTTTTTGCCAAATTCGGCCAAAATCTAAGGTACCCTTTTTCACACCTCTTTTGTGTATTCGGGGTCGCTGAGTCCGAATTTGAAGTCGGAATTTGCGTATCTCCCCCGTGAAAAAAGTTACGGCGGTTTTTTCGGGCCATGAATTCTGAGCTCTATTCGATCTTTAAGTGGCTGCCATCTCGGTCCTGGGCGAGGTTGGAGTCTGAAATTTTGTTTGCGCGTTCCCAGTGCCAAGGGCTACCAGCTGTGAAAATGTGAAGGAAATCCGAGACAAAAAGTTTTTCCGCCCGAAAAAACGCCTGGGCTATACATCAGGCGTTTTTGCCAAATTCGGCCAAAATCTAAGGTACCCTTTTTTCACACCTCTTTTGTGTATTCGGGGTCGCTGAGTTCGAATTTGAAGTCGGAATTTGCGTATCTCCCCCGTGAAAAAAGTTACGGCGGTTTTTTCGGGCCATGAATTCTGAGCTCTATTCGATCTTTAAGTGGCTGCCATCTAGGTCCTGGGCGAGGTTGGAGTGTGAAATTTTGTGTGCGCGTTCCCAGTGCCAAGGGCTACCAGTTGTGAAAATTTGAAGGAAATCCGAGACAAAAAGTTTTTCCGCCCGAAAAAACGCCTGGGCTATATACATCAGGCGTTTTTGCCTCTTTTGTGTATTCGGGGTGGCTGAGTCCGAATTTGAAGTCGGAATTTGCGTATCTCCCCCGTGAAAAAAGTTACGGCGGTTTTTTCGGGCCATGAATTCTGAGCTCTATTCGATCTTTAAGTGGCTGCCATCTCGGTCCTGGGCGAGGTTGGAGTCTGAAATTTTGTGTGCCCGTTCCCAGTGCCAAGGGCTACCAGCTGTGAAAATTTGAAGGAAATCCGAGACAAAAAGTTTTTCCGCCCGAAAAAACGCCTGGGCTATACATCAGGCGTTTTTGCCAAATTCGGCCCAAATCTAAGGTACCCTTTTTCACACCTCTTTTGTGTATTCGGGGTCGCTGAGTCCGAATTTGAAGTCGGAATTTGCGTATCTCCCCCGTGAAAAAAGTTACGGCGGTTTTTTCGGGCCATGAATTCTGAGCTCTATTCGATCTTTAAGTGGCTGCCATCTCGGTCCTGGGCGAGGTTGGAGTCTGAAATTTTGTGTGCCCGTTCCCAGTGCCCAGGGCTACCAGCTGTGAAAATTTGAAGGAAATCCGAGACAAAAAGTTTTTCCGCCCGAAAAAACGCCTGGGCTATACATCAGGCGTTTTTGCCAAATTCGGCCAAAATCTAAGGTACCCTTTTTTCACACCTCTTTTGTGTATTCGGGGTCGCTGAGTCCGAATTTGAAGTCAGAATTCGCGTATCTCCCCCGTGAAAAAAGTTACGGCGGTTTTTTCGGGCCATGAATTCTGAGCTCTATTCTATTTTTAAGTGGCTGCCATCTCGGTCCTGGGCGAGGTTGGAGTCTGAAATTTTGTGTGCCCGTTCCCAGTGCCAAGGGCTACCAGCTGTGAAAATTTGATGGAAATCCGAGACAAAAAGTTTTTCCGCCCGAAAAAACGCCTGGGCTATACATCAGGCGTTTTTGCCAAATTCGGCCAAAATCTAAGGTACCCTTTTTTCACACCTCTTTTGTGTATTCGGGGTCGCTGAGTCCGAATTTGAAGTCGGAATTTGCGTATCTCCCCCGTGAAAAAAGTTACGGCGGTTTTTTCGGGCCATGAATTCTGAGCTCTATTCGATCTTTAAGTGGCTGCCATCTCGGTCCTGGGCGAGGTTGGAGTCTGAAATTTTGTGTGCGCGTTCCCAGTGCCAAGGGCTACCAGCTGTGAAAATTTGAAGGAAATCCGAGACAAAAAGTTTTTCCGCCCGAAAAAACGCCTGGGCTATATACATCAGGCGTTTTTGCCTCTTTTGTGTATTCGGGGTCGCTGAGTCCGAATTTGAAGTCGGAATTTGCGTATCTCCCCCGTGAAAAAAGTTACGGCGTTTTTTTCGGGCCATGAATTCTGAGCTCTATTCGATCTTTAAGTGGCTGCCATCTCGGTCCTGGGCGAGGTTGGAGTCTGAAATTTTGTGTGCCCGTTCCCAGTGCCAAGGGCTACCAGCTGTGAAAATTTGAAGGAAATCCGAGACAAAAAGTTTTTCCGCCCGAAAAAACGCCTGGGCTATACATCAGGCGTTTTTGCCAAATTCGGCCAAAATCTAAGGTACCCTTTTTCACACCTCTTTTGTGTATTCGGGGTCGCTGAGTCCGAATTTGAAGTCGGAATTTGCGTATCTCCCCCGTGAAAAAAGTTACGGCGGTTTTTTCGGGCCATGAATTCTGAGCTCTATTCGATCTTTAAGTGGCTGCCATCTCGGTCCTGGGCGAGGTTGGAGTCTGAAATTTTGTGTGCCCGTTCCCAGTGCCCAGGGCTACCAGCTGTGAAAATTTGAAGGAAATCAGAGACAAAAAGTTTTTCCGCCCGAAAAAACGCCTGGGCTATACATCAGGCGTTTTTGCCAAATTCGGCCAAAATCTAAGGTACCCTTTTTTCACACTTCTTTTGTGTATTCGGGGTCGCTGAGTCCGAATTTGAAGTCAGAATTTGCGTATCTCCCCCGTGAAAAAAGTTACGGCGGTTTTTTCGGGCCATGAATTCTGAGCTCTATTCTATTTTTAAGTGGCTGCCATCTCGGTCCTGGGCGAGGTTGGAGTCTGAAATTTTGTGTGCCCGTTCCCAGTGCCAAGGGCTACCAGCTGTGAAAATTTGATGGAAATCCGAGACAAAAAGTTTTTCCGCCCGAAAAAACGCCTGGGCTATACATCAGGCGTTTTTGCCAAATTCGGCCAAAATCTAAGGTACCCTTTTTTCACACCTCTTTTGTGTATTCGGGGTCGCTGAGTCCGAATTTGAAGTCGGAATTTGTGTATCTCCCCCGTGAAAAAAGTTACGGCGGTTTTTTCGGGCCATGAATTCTGAGCTCTATTCGATCTTTAAGTGGCTGCCATCTCGGTCCTGGGCGAGGTTGGCGTCTGAAATTTGTGTGCGTGTTCCCAGTGCCAAGGGCTACCAGCTGTGAAAATTTGAAGGAAATCCGAGACAAAAAGTTTTTCCGACCGAAAAAACGCCTGGGCTATACATCAGGCGTTTTTGCCAAATTCGGCCAAAATCTAAGGTACCCTTTTTTCACACCTCTTTTGTGTATTCGGGGTCGCTGAGTCCGAATTTGAAGTCGGAATTTGCGTATCTCCCCCGTGAAAAAAGTTACGGCGGTTTTTTCGGGCCATGAATTCTGAGCTCTATTCGATCTTTAAGTGGCTGCCATCTCGGTCCTGGGCGAGGTTGGAGTCTGAAATTTTGTGTGCCCGTTCCCAGTGCCCAGGGCTACCAGCTGTGAAAATTTGAAGGAAATCTGAGACAAAAAGTTTTTCCGCCCGAAAAAACGCCTGGGCTATACATCAGGCGTTTTTGCCAAATTCGGCCAAAATCTAAGGTACCCTTTTTTCACACTTCTTTTGTGTATTCGGGGTCGCTGAGTCCGAATTTGAAGTCAGAATTTGCGTATCTCCCCCGTGAAAAAAGTTACGGCGGTTTTTTCGGGCCATGAATTCTGAGCTCTATTCTATTTTTAAGTGGCTGCCATCTCGGTCCTGGGCGAGGTTGGAGTCTGAAATTTTGTGTGCCCGTTCCCAGTGCCAAGGGCTACCAGCTGTGAAAATTTGATGGAAATCCGAGACAAAAAGTTTTTCCGCCCGAAAAAACGCCTGGGCTATACATCAGGCGTTTTTGCCAAATTCGGCCAAAATCTAAGGTACCCTTTTTTCACACCTCTTTTGTGTATTCGGGGTCGCTGAGTCCGAATTTGAAGTCGGAATTTGCGTATCTCCCCCGTGAAAAAAGTTACGGCGGTTTTTTCGGGCCATGAATTCTGAGCTCTATTCGATCTTTAAGTGGCTGCCATCTCGGTCCTGGGCGAGGTTGGAGTCTGAAATTTTGTGTGCGCGTTCCCAGTGCCAAGGGCTACCAGCTGTGAAAATTTGAAGGAAATCCGAGACAAAAAGTTTTTCCGCCCGAAAAAACGCCTGGGCTATATACATCAGGCGTTTTTGCCTCTTTTGTGTATTCGGGGTCGCTGAGTCCGAATTTGAAGTCGGAATTTGCGTATCTCCCCCGTGAAAAAAGTTACGGCGTTTTTTTTCGGGCCATGAATTCTGAGCTCTATTCGATCTTTAAGTGGCTGCCATCTCGGTCCTGGGCGAGGTTGGAGTCTGAAATTTTGTGTGCCCGTTCCCAGTGTCAAGGGCTACCAGCTGTGAAAATTTGAAGGAAATCCGAGACAAAAAGTTTTTCCGCCCGAAAAAACGCCTGGGCTATACATCAGGCGTTTTTGCCAAATTCGGCCAAAATCTAAGGTACCCTTTTTCACACCTCTTTTGTGTATTCGGGGTCGCTGAGTCCGAATTTGAAGTCGGAATTTGCGTATCTCCCCCGTGAAAAAAGTTACGGCGGTTTTTTTCGGGCCATGAATTCTGAGCTCTATTCGATCTTTAAGTGGCTGCCATCTCGGTCCTGGGCGAGGTTGGAGTCTGAAATTTTGTGTGCCCGTTCCCAGTGCCCAGGGCTACCAGCTGTGAAAATTTGAAGGAAATCCGAGACAAAAAGTTTTTCCGCCCGAAAAAACGCCTGGGCTATACATCAGGCGTTTTTGCCAAATTCGGCCAAAATCTAAGGTACCCTTTTTTCACACTTCTTTTGTGTATTCGGGGTCGCTGAGTCCGAATTTGAAGTCAGAATTTGCGTATCTCCCCCGTGAAAAAAGTTACGGCGGTTTTTTCGGGCCATGAATTCTGAGCTCTATTCTATTTTTAAGTGGCTGCCATCTCGGTCCTGGGCGAGGTTGGAGTCTGAAATTTTGTGTGCCCGTTCCCAGTGCCAAGGGCTACCAGCTATGAAAATTTGATGGAAATCCGAGACAAAAAGTTTTTCCGCCCGAAAAAACGCCTGGGCTATACATCAGGCGTTTTTGCCAAATTCGGCCAAAATCTAAGGTACCCTTTTTTCACACCTCTTTTGTGTATTCGGGGTCGCTGAGTCCGAATTTGAAGTCGGAATTTGTGTATCTCCCCCGTGAAAAAAGTTACGGCGGTTTTTTCGGGCCATGAATTCTGAGCTCTATTCGATCTTTAAGTGGCTGCCATCTCGGTCCTGGGCGAGGTTGGCGTCTGAAATTTGTGTGCGTGTTCCCAGTGCCAAGGGCTACCAGCTGTGAAAATTTGAAGGAAATCCGAGACAAAAAGTTTTTCCGCCCGAAAAAACGCCTGGGCTATACATCAGGCGTTTTTGCCAAATTCGGCCAAAATCTAAGGTACCCTTTTTTCACACCTCTTTTGTGTATTCGGGGTCGCTGAGTCCGAATTTGAAGTCGGAATTTGCGTATCTCCCCCGTGAAAAAAGTTACGGCGGTTTTTTCGGGCCATGAATTCTGAGCTCTATTCGATCTTTAAGTGGCTGCCATCTCGGTCCTGGGCGAGGTTGGAGTCTGAAATTTTGTGTGCCCGTTCCCAGTGCCAAGCGCTACCAGCTGTGAAAATTTGAAGGAAATCCGAGACAAAAAGTTTTTCCGCCCGAAAAAACGCCTGGGCTATATACATCAGGCGTTTTTGCCAAATTCGGCCAAAATCTAAGGTACCCTTTTTTCACACCTCTTTCGTGTATTTGGGGTCGCTGAGTCCGAATTTGAAGTCGGAATTTGCGTATCTCCCCCGTGAAAAAAGTTACGGCGTTTTTTTACGGGCCATGAATTCTGAGCTCTATTCGATCTTTAAGTGGCTGCCATCTCGGTCCTGGGCGAGGTTTGAGTCTGAAATTTTGTGTGCCCGTTCCCAGTGCCCAGGGCTACCAGCTGTGAAAATTTGAAGGAAATCTGAGACAAAAAGTTTTTCCGCCCGAAAAAACGCCTGGGCTATATACATCAGGCGTTTTTGCCAAATTCGGCCAAAATCTAAGGTACCCTTTTTTCACACTTCTTTTGTGTATTCGGGGTCGCTGAGTCCGAATTTGAAGTCAGAATTTGCGTATCTCCCCCGTGAAAAAAGTTACGGCGGTTTTTTCGGGCCATGAATTCTGAGCTCTATTCTATTTTTAAGTGGCTGCCATCTCGGTCCTGGGCGAGGTTGGAGTCTGAAATTTTGTGTGCCCGTTCCCAGTGCCAAGGGCTACCAGCTGTGAAAATTTGATGGAAATCCGAGACAAAAAGTTTTTCCGCCCGAAAAAACGCCTGGGCTATACATCAGGCGTTTTTGCCAAATTCGGCCAAAATCTAAGGTACCCTTTTTTCACACTTCTTTTGTGTATTCGGGGTCGCTGAGTCCGAATTTGAAGTCAGAATTTGCGTATCTCCCCCGTGAAAAAAGTTACGGCGGTTTTTTCGGGCCATGAATTCTGAGCTCTATTCTATTTTTAAGTGGCTGCCATCTCGGTCCTGGGCGAGGTTGGAGTCTGAAATTTTGTGTGCCCGTTCCCAGTGCCAAGGGCTACCAGCTGTGAAAATTTGAAGGAAATCCGAGACAAAAAGTTTTTCCGACCGAAAAAACGCCTGGGCTATACATCAGGCGTTTTTGCCAAATTCGGCCAAAATCTAAGGTACCCTTTTTTCACACCTCTTTTGTGTATTCGGGGTCGCTGAGTCCGAATTTGAAGTCGGAATTTGCGTATCTCCCCCGTGAAAAAAGTTACGGCGGTTTTTTCGGGCCATGAATTCTGAGCTCTATTCGATCTTTAAGTGGCTGCCATCTCGGTCCTGGGCGAGGTTGGAGTCTGAAATTTTGTGTGCCCGTTCCCAGTGCCAAGCGCTACCAGCTGTGAAAATTTCAAGGAAATCCGAGACAAAAAGTTTTTCCGCCCGAAAAAACGCCTGGGCTATATACATCAGGCGTTTTTGCCAAATTCGGCCAAAATCTAAGGTACCCTTTTTTCACACCTCTTTCGTGTATTTGGGGTCGCTGAGTCCGAATTTGAAGTCGGAATTTGCGTATCTCCCACGTGAAAAAAGTTACGGCGGTTTTTTCGGGCCATGAATTCTGAGCTCTATTCGATCTTTAAGTGGCTGCCATCTCGGTCCTGGGCGAGGTTGGAGTCTGAAATTTTGTGTGCGCGTTCCCAGTGCCAAGGGCTACCAGCTGTGAAAATTTGAAGGAAATCCGAGACAAAAAGTTTTTCCGCCCGAAAAAACGCCTGGGCTATACATCAGGCGTTTTTGCCAAATTCGGCCAAGATCTAAGGTACCCTTTTTTCACACCTCTTTTGTGTATTCGGGGTCTGCGTATCTCCCCCGTGAAAAAAGTTACGGCGGTTTTTTCGGGCCATGAATTCTGAGCTCTATTCGATCTTTAAGTGGCTGCCATCTCGGTCCTGGGCGAGGTTGGCGTCTGAAATTTGTGTGCGCGTTCCCAGTGCCAAGGGCTACCAGCTGTGAAAATTTGAAGGAAATCCGAGACAAAAAATTTTTCCGCCCGAAAAAACGCCTGGGCTATACATCAGGCGTTTTTGCCAAATTCGGCCAAAATCTAAGGTACCCTTTTTTCACACCTCTTTTGTGTATTCGGGGTCGCTGAGTCCGAATTTGAAGTCGGAATTTGCGTATCTCCCCCGTGAAAAAAGTTACGGCGGTTTTTTCGGGCCATGAATTCTGAGCTCTATTCGATCTTTAAGTGGCTGCCATCTCGGTCCTGGGCGAGGTTGGAGTCTGAAATTTTGTGTGCCCATTCCCAGTGCCAAGCGCTACCAGCTGTGAAAATTTGAAGGAAATCCGAGACAAAAAGTTTTTCCGCCCGAAAAAACGCCTGGGCTATACATCAGGCGTTTTTGCCAAATTCGGCCAAAATCTAAGGTACCCTTTTTTCACACCTCTTTTGTGTATTCGGGGTCGCTGAGTCCGAATTTGAAGTCAGAATTTGCGTATCTCCCCCGTGAAAAAAGTTACGGCGGTTTTTTCGGGCCATGAATTCTGAGCTCTATTCGATCTTTAAGTGGCTGCCATCTCGGTCCTGGGCGAGGTTGGAGTCTGAAATTTTGTGTGCCCGTTCCCAGTGCCAAGGGCTACCAGCTGTGAAATTTGAAGGAAATCCGAGACAAAAAGTTTTTCCGCCCGAAAAAACGCCTGGGCTATACATCAGGCGTTTTTGCCAAATTCGGCCAAAATCTAAGGTACCCTTTTTTCACACCTCTTTTGTGTATTCGGGGTCGCTGAGTCCGAATTTGAAGTCGGAATTTGCGTATCTCCCCCGTGAAAAAAGTTACGGCGGTTTTTTCGGGCCATGAATTCTGAGCTCTATTCGATCTTTAAGTGGCTGCCATCTCGGTCCTGGGCGAGGTTGGAGTCTGAAATTTTGTGTGCCCGTTCCCAGTGCCAAGGGCTACCAGCTGTGAAAATTTGATGGAAATCCGAGACAAAAAGTTTTTCCGCCCGAAAAAACGCCTGGGCTCAGGCGTTTTTGCCAAATTCGGCCAAAATCTAAGGTACCCTTTTTTCACACCTCTTTTGTGTATTAGGGGTCGCTGAGTCCGAATTTGAAGTCGGAATTTGCGTATCTCCCCCGTGAAAAAAGTAACGGCGGTTTTTTCGGGCCATGAATTCTGAGCTCTATTCGATCTTTAAGTGGCTGCCATCTCGGTCCTGGGCGAGGTTGGAGTCTGAAATTTTGTGTGCGCGTTCCCAGTGCCAAGGGCTACCAGCTGTGAAAATTTGAAGGAAATCCGAGACAAAAAGTTTTTCCGCCCGAAAAAACGCCTGGGCTATATACATCAGGCGTTTTTGCCTCTTTTGTGTATTCGGGGTCGCTGAGTCCGAATTTGAAGTCGGAATTTGCGTATCTCCCCCGTGAAAAAAGTTACGGCGTTTTTTTCGGGCCATGAATTCTGAGCTCTATTCGATCTTTAAGTGGCTGCCATCTCGGTCCTGGGCGAGGTTGGAGTCTGAAATTTTGTGTGCCCGTTCCCAGTGCCAAAGGCTACCAGCTGTGAAAATTTGAAGGAAATCCGAGACAAAAAGTTTTTCCGCCCGAAAAAACGCCTGGGCTATACATCAGGCGTTTTTGCCAAATTCGGCCAAAATCTAAGGTACCCTTTTTCACACCTCTTTTGTGTATTCGGGGTCGCTGAGTCCGAATTTGAAGTCGGAATTTGCGTATCTCCCCCGTGAAAAAAGTTACGGCGGTTTTTTCGGGCCATGAATTCTGAGCTCTATTCGATCTTTAAGTGGCTGCCATCTCGGTCCTGGGCGAGGTTGGAGTCTGAAATTTTGTGTGCCCGTTCCCAGTGCCCAGGGCTACCAGCTGTGAAAATTTGAAGGAAATCCGAGACAAAAAGTTTTTCCGCCCGAAAAAACGCCTGGGCTATACATCAGGCGTTTTTGCCAAATTCGGCCAAAATCTAAGGTACCCTTTTTTCACACTTCTTTTGTGTATTCGGGGTCGCTGAATCCGAATTTGAAGTCAGAATTTGCGTATCTCCCCCGTGAAAAAAGTTACGGCGGTTTTTTCGGGCCATGAATTCTGAGCTCTATTCTATTTTTAAGTGGCTGCCATCTCGGTCCTGGGCGAGGTTGGAGTCTGAAATTTTGTGTGCCCGTTCCCAGTGCCAAGGGCTACCAGCTGTGAAAATTTGATGGAAATCCGAGACAAAAAGTTTTTCCGCCCGAAAAAACGCCTGGGCTATACATCAGGCGTTTTTGCCAAATTCGGCCAAAATCTAAGGTACCCTTTTTTCACACCTCTTTTGTGTATTCGGGGTCGCTGAGTCCGAATTTGAAGTCGGAATTTGTGTATCTCCCCCGTGAAAAAAGTTACGGCGGTTTTTTCGGGCCATGAATTCTGAGCTCTATTCGATCTTTAAGTGGCTGCCATCTCGGTCCTGGGCGAGGTTGGCGTCTGAAATTTGTGTGCGCGTTCCCAGTGCCAAGGGCTACCAGCTGTGAAAATTTGAAGGAAATCCGAGACAAAAAGTTTTTCCGACCGAAAAAACGCCTGGGCTATACATCAGGCGTTTTTGCCAAATTCGGCCAAAATCTAAGGTACCCTTTTTTCACACCTCTTTTGTGTATTCGGGGTCGCTGAGTCCGAATTTGAAGTCGGAATTTGCGTATCTCCCCCGTGAAAAAAGTTACGGCGGTTTTTTCGGGCCATGAATTCTGAGCTCTATTCGATCTTTAAGTGGCTGCCATCTCGGTCCTGGGCGAGGTTGGAGTCTGAAATTTTGTGTGCCCGTTCCCAGTGCCAAGCGCTACCAGCTGTGAAAATTTGAAGGAAATCCGAGACAAAAAGTTTTTCCGCCCGAAAAAACGCCTGGGCTATATACATCAGGCGTTTTTGCCAAATTCGGCCAAAATCTAAGGTACCCTTTTTTCACACCTCTTTCGTGTATTTGGGGTCGCTGAGTCCGAATTTGAAGTCGGAATTTGCGTATCTCCCCCGTGAAAAAAGTTACGGCGGTTTTTTCGGGCCATGAATTCTGAGCTCTATTCGATCTTTAAGTGGCTGCCATCTCGGTCCTGGGCGAGGTTGGAGTCTGAAATTTTGTGTGCCCGTTCCCAGTGCCCAGGGCTACCAGCTGTGAAAATTTGAAGGAAATCTGAGACAAAAAGTTTTTCCGCCCGAAAAAACGCCTGGGCTATACATCAGGCGTTTTTGCCAAATTCGGCCAAAATCTAAGGTACCCTTTTTTTCACACTTCTTTTGTGTATTCGGGGTCGCTGAGTCCGAATTTGAAGTCAGAATTTGCGTATCTAACCCGTGAAAAAAGTTACGGCGGTTTTTTCGGGCCATGAATTCTGAGCTCTATTCTATTTTTAAGTGGCTGCCATCTCGGTCCTGGGCGAGGTTGGAGTCTGAAATTTTGTGTGCCCGTTCCCAGTGCCAAGGGCTACCAGCTGTGAAAATTTGATGGAAATCCGAGACAAAAAGTTTTTCCGCCCGAAAAAACGCCTGGGCTATACATCAGGCGTTTTTGCCAAATTCGGCCAAAATCTAAGGTACCCTTTTTTCACACTTCTTTTGTGTATTCGGGGTCGCTGAGTCCGAATTTGAAGTCAGAATTTGCGTATCTCCCCCGTGAAAAAAGTTACGGCGGTTTTTTCGGGCCATGAATTCTGAGCTCTATTCGATCTTTAAGTGGCTGCCATCTCGGTCCTGGGCGAGGTTGGAGTCTGAAATTTTGTGTGCCCGTTCCCAGTGCCAAGGGCTACCAGCTGTGAAAATTTGAAGGAAATCCGAGACAAAAAGTTTTTCCGCCCGAAAAAACGCCTGGGCTATACATCAGGCGTTTTTGCCAAATTCGGCAAAAATCTAAGGTACCCTTTTTTCACACCTCTTTTGTGTATTCGGGGTCGCTGAGTCCGAATTTGAAGTCAGAATTTGCGTATCTCCCCCGTGAAAAAAGTTACGGCGGTTTTTTCGGGCCATGAATTCTGAGCTCTATTCGATCTTTAAGTGGCTGCCATCTCGGTCCTGGGCGAGGTTGGAGTCTGAAATTTTGTGTGCCAGTTCCCAGTGCCAAGGGCTACCAGCTGTGAAATTTGAAGGAAATCCGAGACAAAAAGTTTTTCCGCCCGAAAAAACGCCTGGGCTATACATCAGGCGTTTTTGCCAAATTCGGCCAAAATCTAAGGTACCCTTTTTTCACACCTCTTTTGTGTATTCGGGGTCGCTGAGTCCGAATTTGAAGTCGGAATTTGCGTATCTCCCCCGTGAAAAAAGTTACGGCGGTTTTTTCGGGCCATGAATTCTGAGCTCTATTCGATCTTTAAGTGGCTGCCATCTCGGTCCTGGGCGAGGTTGGAGTCTGAAATTTTGTGTGCCCGTTCCCAGTGCCAAGGGCTACCAGCTGTGAAAATTTGAAGGAAATCCGAGACAAAAAGTTTTTCCGCCCGAAAAAACGCCTGGGCTAAGGCGTTTTTGCCAAATTCGGCCAAAATCTAAGGTACCCTTTTTTCACACCTCATTTGTGTATTCGGGGTCGCTGAGTCCGAATTTGAAGTCGGAATTTGTGTATCTCCCCCGTGAAAAAAGTTACGGCGGTTTTTTCGGGCCATGAATTCTGAGCTCTATTCGATCTTTAAGTGGCTGCCATCTCGGTCCTGGGCGAGGTTGGAGTCTGAAATTTTGTGTGCCCGTTCCCAGTGCCAAGGGCTACCAGCTTTGAAAATTTGAAGGAAATCCGAGACAAAAAGTTTTTCCGCCCGAAAAAACGCCTGGGCTATATACATCAGGCGTTTTTGCCAAATTCGGCCAAAATCTAAGGTACCCTTTTTTCACACCTCTTTTGTGTATTCGGGGTCGCTGAGTCCGAATTTGTAGTCGGAATTTGCGTATCTCCCCCGTGAAAAAAGTTACGGCGGTTTTTTCGGGCCATGAATTCTGAGCTCTATTCGATCTTTAAGTGGCTGCCATCTCGGTCCTGGGCGAGGTTGGAGTCTGAAATTTTGTGTGCGCGTTCCCAGTGCCAAGGGCTACCAGCTGTGAAAATTTGAAGGAAATCCGAGACAAAAAGTTTTTCCGCCCGAAAAAACGCCTGGGCTATACATCAGGCGTTTTTGCCAAATTCGGCCAAGATCTAAGGTACCCTTTTTTCACACCTCTTTTGTGTATTCGGGGTCTGCGTATCTCCCCCGTGAAAAAAAGTTACGGCGGTTTTTTCGGGCCATGAATTCTGAGCTCTATTCGATCTTTAAGTGGCTGCCATCTCGGTCCTGGGCGAGGTTGGCGTCTGAAATTTGTGTGCGCGTTCCCAGTGCCAAGGGCTACCAGCTGTGAAAATTTGAAGGAAATCCGAGACAAAAAATTTTTCCGCCCGAAAAAACGCCTGGGCTATACATCAGGCGTTTTTGCCAAATTCGGCTAAAAACTAAGGTACCCTTTTTTCACACCTCTTTTGTGTATTCGGGGTCGCTGAGTCCGAATTTGAAGTCGGAATTTGCGTATCTCCCCCGTGAAAAAAGTTACGGCGGTTTTTTCGGGCCATGAATTCTGAGCTCTATTCGATCTTTAAGTGGCTGCCATCTCGGTCCTGGGCGAGGTTGGAGTCTGAAATTTTGTGTGCCCGTTCCCAGTGCCAAGCGCTACCAGCTGTGAAAATTTGAAGGAAATCCGAGACAAAAAGTTTTTCCGCCCGAAAAAACGCCTGGGCTATACATCAGGCGTTTTTGCCAAATTCGGCCAAAATCTAAGGTACCCTTTTTTCACACCTCTTTTGTGTATTCGGGGTCGCTGAGTCCGAATTTGAAGTCAGAATTTGCGTATCTCCCCCGTGAAAAAAGTTACGGCGGTTTTTTCGGGCCATGAATTCTGAGCTCTATTCGATCTTTAAGTGGCTGCCATCTCGGTCCTGGGCGAGGTTGGAGTCTGAAATTTTGTGTGCCCGTTCCCAGTGCCAAGCGCTACCAGCTGTGAAAATTTGAAGGAAATCCGAGACAAAAAGTTTTTCCGCCCGAAAAAACGCCTGGGCTATATACATCAGGCGTTTTTGCCAAATTCGGCCAAAATCTAAGGTACCCTTTTTTCACACCTCTTTCGTGTATTTGGGGTCGCTGAGTCCGAATTTGAAGTCGGAATTTGCGTATCTCCCCCGTGAAAAAAGTTACGGCGGTTTTTTCGGGCCATGAATTCTGAGCTCTATTCGATCTTTAAGTGGCTGCCATCTCGGTCCTGGGCGAGGTTGGAGTCTGAAATTTTGTGTGCCCGTTCCCAGTGCCCAGGGCTACCAGCTGTGAAAATTTGAAGGAAATCCGAGACAAAAAGTTTTTCCGCCCGAAAAAACGCCTGGGCTATACATCAGGCGTTTTTGCCAAATTCGGCCAAAATCTAAGGTACCCTTTTTTTCACACTTCTTTTGTGTATTCGGGGTCGCTGAGTCCGAATTTGAAGTCAGAATTTGCGTATCTAACCCGTGAAAAAAGTTACGGCGGTTTTTTCGGGCCATGAATTCTGAGCTCTATTCTATTTTTAAGTGGCTGCCATCTCGGTCCTGGGCGAGGTTGGAGTCTGAAATTTTGTGTGCCCGTTCCCAGTGCCAAGGGCTACCAGCTGTGAAAATTTGATGGAAATCCGAGACAAAAAGTTTTTCCGCCCGAAAAAACGCCTGGGCTATACATCAGGCGTTTTTGCCAAATTCGGCCAAAATCTAAGGTACCCTTTTTTCACACTTCTTTTGTGTATTCGGGGTCGCTGAGTCCGAATTTGAAGTCAGAATTTGCGTATCTCCCCCGTGAAAAAAGTTACGGCGGTTTTTTCGGGCCATGAATTCTGAGCTCTATTCGATCTTTAAGTGGCTGCCATCTCGGTCCTGGGCGAGGTTGGAGTCTGAAATTTTGTGTGCCCGTTCCCAGTGCCAAGGGCTACCAGCTGTGAAAATTTGAAGGAAATCCGAGACAAAAAGTTTTTCCGCCCGAAAAAACGCCTGGGCTATACATCAGGCGTTTTTGCCAAATTCGGCAAAAATCTAAGGTACCCTTTTTTCACACCTCTTTTGTGTATTCGGGGTCGCTGAGTCCGAATTTGAAGTCAGAATTTGCGTATCTCCCCCGTGAAAAAAGTTACGGCGGTTTTTTCGGGCCATGAATTCTGAGCTCTATTCGATCTTTAAGTGGCTGCCATCTCGGTCCTGGGCGAGGTTGGAGTCTGAAATTTTGTGTGCCAGTTCCCAGTGCCAAGGGCTACCAGCTGTGAAATTTGAAGGAAATCCGAGACAAAAAGTTTTTCCGCCCGAAAAAACGCCTGGGCTATACATCAGGCGTTTTTGCCAAATTCGGCCAAAATCTAAGGTACCCTTTTTTCACACCTCTTTTGTGTATTCGGGGTCGCTGAGTCCGAATTTGAAGTCGGAATTTGCGTATCTCCCCCGTGAAAAAAGTTACGGCGGTTTTTTCGGGCCATGAATTCTGAGCTCTATTCGATCTTTAAGTGGCTGCCATCTCGGTCCTGGGCGAGGTTGGAGTCTGAAATTTTGTGTGCCCGTTCCCAGTGCCAAGGGCTACCAGCTGTGAAAATTTGAAGGAAATCCGAGACAAAAAGTTTTTCCGCCCGAAAAAACGCCTGGGCTAAGGCGTTTTTGCCAAATTCGGCCAAAATCTAAGGTACCCTTTTTTCACACCTCATTTGTGTATTCGGGGTCGCTGAGTCCGAATTTGAAGTCGGAATTTGTGTATCTCCCCCGTGAAAAAAGTTACGGCGGTTTTTTCGGGCCATGAATTCTGAGCTCTATTCGATCTTTAAGTGGCTGCCATCTCGGTCCTGGGCGAGGTTGGAGTCTGAAATTTTGTGTGCCCGTTCCCAGTGCCAAGGGCTACCAGCTGTGAAAATTTGAAGGAAATCCGAGACAAAAAGTTTTTCCGCCCGAAAAAACGCCTGGGCTATATACATCAGGCGTTTTTGCCAAATTCGGCCAAAATCTAAGGTACCCTTTTTTCACACCTCTTTTGTGTATTCGGGGTCGCTGAGTCCGAATTTGTAGTCGGAATTTGCGTATCTCCCCCGTGAAAAAAGTTACGGCGGTTTTTTCGGGCCATGAATTCTGAGCTCTATTCGATCTTTAAGTGGCTGCCATCTCGGTCCTGGGCGAGGTTGGAGTCTGAAATTTTGTGTGCGCGTTCCCAGTGCCAAGGGCTACCAGCTGTGAAAATTTGAAGGAAATCCGAGACAAAAAGTTTTTCCGCCCGAAAAAACGCCTGGGCTATACATCAGGCGTTTTTGCCAAATTCGGCCAAGATCTAAGGTACCCTTTTTTCACACCTCTTTTGTGTATTCGGGGTCTGCGTATCTCCCCCGTGAAAAAAAGTTACGGCGGTTTTTTCGGGCCATGAATTCTGAGCTCTATTCGATCTTTAAGTGGCTGCCATCTCGGTCCTGGGCGAGGTTGGCGTCTGAAATTTGTGTGCGCGTTCCCAGTGCCAAGGGCTACCAGCTGTGAAAATTTGAAGGAAATCCGAGACAAAAAATTTTTCCGCCCGAAAAAACGCCTGGGCTATACATCAGGCGTTTTTGCCAAATTCGGCTAAAAACTAAGGTACCCTTTTTTCACACCTCTTTTGTGTATTCGGGGTCGCTGAGTCCGAATTTGAAGTCGGAATTTGCGTATCTCCCCCGTGAAAAAAGTTACGGCGGTTTTTTCGGGCCATGAATTCTGAGCTCTATTCGATCTTTAAGTGGCTGCCATCTCGGTCCTGGGCGAGGTTGGAGTCTGAAATTTTGTGTGCCCGTTCCCAGTGCCAAGCGCTACCAGCTGTGAAAATTTGAAGGAAATCCGAGACAAAAAGTTTTTCCGCCCGAAAAAACGCCTGGGCTATACATCAGGCGTTTTTGCCAAATTCGGCCAAAATCTAAGGTACCCTTTTTTCACACCTCTTTTGTGTATTCGGGGTCGCTGAGTCCGAATTTGAAGTCAGAATTTGCGTATCTCCCCCGTGAAAAAAGTTACGGCGGTTTTTTCGGGCCATGAATTCTGAGCTCTATTCGATCTTTAAGTGGCTGCCATCTCGGTCCTGGGCGAGGTTGGAGTCTGAAATTTTGTGTGCCCGTTCCCAGTGCCAAGGGCTACCAGCTGTGAAATTTGAAGGAAATCCGAGACAAAAAGTTTTTCCGCCCGAAAAAACGCCTGGGCTATACATCAGGCGTTTTTGCCAAATTCGGCCAAAATCTAAGGTACCCTTTTTTCACACCTCTTTTGTGTATTCGGGGTCGCTGAGTCCGAATTTGAAGTCGGAATTTGCGTATCTCCCCCGTGAAAAAAGTTACGGCGGTTTTTTCGGGCCATGAATTCTGAGCTCTATTCGATCTTTAAGTGGCTGCCATCTCGGTCCTGGGCGAGGTTGGAGTCTGAAATTTTGTGTGCCCGTTCCCAGTGCCAAGGGCTACCAGCTGTGAAAATTTGAAGGAAATCCGAGACAAAAAGTTTTTCCGCCCGAAAAAACGCCTGGGCTCAGGCGTTTTTGCCAAATTCGGCTTAAATCTAAGGTACCCTGTTTTCACACCTCATTTGTGTATTCGGGGTCGCTGAGTCCGAATTTGAAGTCGGAATTTGCGTATCTCCCCCGTGAAAAAAGTAACGGCGGTTTTTTCGGGCCATGAATTCTGAGCTCTATTCGATCTTTAAGTGGCTGCCATCTCGGTCCTGGGCGAGGTTGGAGTCTGAAATTTTGTGTGCCCGTTCCCAGTGCCAAGCGCTACCAGCTGTGAAAATTTGAAGGAAATCCGAGACAAAAAGTTTTTCCGCCCGAAAAAACGCCTGGGCTATACATCAGGCGTTTTTGCCAAATTCGGCCAAAATCTAAGGTACCCTTTTTTCACACCTCTTTTGTGTATTTGGGGTCGCTGAGTCCGAATTTGAAGTCGGAATTTGCGTATCTCCCTCGTGAAAAAAGTTACGGCGGTTTTTTCGGGCCATGAATTCTGAGCTCTATTCGATCTTTAAGTGGCTGCCATCTCGGTCCTGGGCGAGGTTGGAGTCTGAAATTTTGTGTGCCCGTTCCCAGTGCCAAGGGCTACCAGCTGTGAAATTTGAAGGAAATCCGAGACAAAAAGTTTTTCCGCCCGAAAAAACGCCTGGGCTATACATCAGGCGTTTTTGCCAAATTCGGCTTAAATCTAAGGTACCCTGTTTTCACACCTCATTTGTGTATTCGGGGTCGCTGAGTCCGAATTTGAAGTCGGAATTTGCGTATCTCCCCCGTGAAAAAAGTAACGGCGGTTTTTTCGGGCCATGAATTCTGAGCTCTATTCGATCTTTAAGTGGCTGCCATCTCGGTCCTGGGCGAGGTTGGAGTCTGAAATTTTGTGTGCCCGTTCCCAGTGCCAAGCGCTACCAGCTGTGAAAATTTGAAGGAAATCCGAGACAAAAAGTTTTTCCGCCCGAAAAAACGCCTGGGCCAGGCGTTTTTGCCAAATTCGGCCAAAATCTAAGGTACCCTTTTTTCACACCTCTTTTGTGTATTTGGGGTCGCTGAGTCCGAATTTGAAGTCGGAATTTGCGTATCTCCCCCGTGAAAAAAGTTACGGCGGTTTTTTCGGGCCATGAATTCTGAGCTCTATTCGATCTTTAAGTGGCTGCCATCTCGGTCCTGGGCGAGGTTGGAGTCTGAAATTTTGTGTGCCCGTTCCCAGTGCCAAGGGCTACCAGCTGTGAAAATTTGAAGGAAATCCGAGACAAAAAGTTTTTCCGCCCGAAAAAACGCCTGGGCTATACATCAGGCGTTTTTGCCAAATTCGGCCAAAATCTAAGGTACCCTTTTTCACACTTCTTTTGTGTATTCGGGGTCGCTGAGTCCGAATTTGAAGTCGGAATTTGCGTATCTCTCCCGTGAAAAAAGTTACGGCGGTTTTTTCGGGCCATGAATTCTGAGCTCTATTCGATCTTTAAGTGGCTGCCATCTCGGTCCTGGGCGAGGTTGGCGTCTGAAATTTGTGTGCGCAATCCCAGTGCCAAGGGCTACCAGCTGTGAAAATTTGAAGGAAATCCGAGACAAAAAGTTTTTCCGACCGAAAAAACGCCTGGGCTATACATCAGGCGTTTTTGCCAAATTCGGCCAAAATCTAAGGTACCCTTTTTTCACACCTCTTTTGTGTATTCGGGGTCGCTGAGTCCGAATTTGAAGTCGGAATTTGCGTATCTCCCCCGTGAAAAAAGTTACGGCGGTTTTTTCGGGCCATGAATTCTGAGCTCTATTCGATCTTTAAGTGGCTGCCATCTCGGTCCTGGGCGAGGTTGGAGTCTGAAATTTTGTGTGCCTGTTCCCAGTGCCAAGCCCTACCAGCTGTGAAAATTTGAAGGAAATCCGAGACAAAAAGTTTTTCCGCCCGAAAAAACGCCTGGGCTATATACATCAGGCGTTTTTGCCAAATTCGGCCAAAATCTAAGGTACCCTTTTTTCACACCTCTTTTGTGTATTTGGGGTCGCTGAGTCCGAATTTGAAGTCGGAATTTGCGTATCTCCCCCGTGAAAAAAGTTACGGCGGTTTTTTCGGGCCATGAATTCTGAGCTCTATTCGATCTTTAAGTGGCTGCCATCTCGGTCCTGGGCGAGGTTGGAGTCTGAAATTTTGTGTGCCCGTTCCCAGTGCCAAGGGCTACCAGCTGTGAAAATTTGAAGGAAATCCGAGACAAAAAGTTTTTCCGCCCGAAAAAACGCCTGGGCGTTTTTGCCAAATTCGGCCAAAATCTAAGGTACCCTTTTTCACACCTCTTTTGTGTATTCGGGGTCGCTGAGTCCGAATTTGAAGTCGAAATTTGCGTATCTCCCCCGTGAAAAAAGTTACGGCGGTTTTTTCGGGCCATGAATTCTGAGCTCTATTCGATCTTTAAGTGGCTGCCATCTCGGTCCTGGGCGAGGTTGGAGTCTGAAATTTTGTGTGCCCGTTCCCAGTGCCAAGGGCTACCAGCTGTGAAAATTTCAAGGAAATCCGAGACAAAAAGTTTTTCCGCCCGAAAAAACGCCTGGGCTATACATCAGGCGTTTTTGCCAAATTCGGCCAAAATCTAAGGTACCCTTTTTTCACACCTCTTTTGTGTATTCGGGGTCGCTGAGTCCGAATTTGAAGTCAGAATTTGCGTATCTCCCCGTGAAAAAAGTTACGGCGGTTTTTTCGGGCCATGAATTCTGAGCTCTATTCGATCTTTAAGTGGCTGCCATCTCGGTCCTGGGCGAGGTTGGAGTCTGAAATTTTGTGTGCCCGTTCCCAGTGCCAAGGGCTACCAGCTGTGAAATTTGAAGGAAATCCGAGACAAAAAGTTTTTCCGCCCGAAAAAACGCCTGGGCTATACATCAGGCGTTTTTGCCAAATTCGGCCAAAATCTAAGGTACCCTTTTTTCACACCTCTTTTGTGTATTCGGGGTCGCTGAGTCCGAATTTGAAGTCGGAATTTGCGTATCTCCCCCGTGAAAAAAGTTACGGCGGTTTTTTCGGGCCATGAATTCTGAGCTCTATTCGATCTTTAAGTGGCTGCCATCTCGGTCCTGGGCGAGGTTGGAGTCTGAAATTTTGTGTGCCCGTTCCCAGTGCCAAGGGCTACCAGCTGTGAAAATTTGAAGGAAATCCGAGACAAAAAGTTTTTCCGCCCGAAAAAACGCCTGGGCTCAGGCGTTTTTGCCAAATTCGGCCAAAATCTAAGGTACCCTTTTTTCACACCTTATTTGTGTATTCGGGGTCGCTGAGTCCGAATTTGAAGTCGGAATTTGCGTATCTCCCCCGTGAAAAAAGTTACGGCGGTTTTTTCGGGCCATGAATTCTGAGCTCTATTCGATCTTTAAGTGGCTGCCATCTCGGTCCTGGGCGAGGTTGGAGTCTGAAATTTTGTGTGCCCGTTCCCAGTGCCAAGGGCTACCAGCTGTGAAAATTTGAAGGAAATCCGAGACAAAAAGTTTTTCCGCCCGAAAAAACGCCTGGGCTATACATCAGGCGTTTTTGCCAAATTCGGCCAAGATCTAAGGTACCCTTTTTTCACACCTCTTTTGTGTATTCGGGGTCGCTGAGTCCGAATTTGAAGTCGGAATTTGCGTATCTCCCCCGTGAAAAAAGTTACGGCGGTTTTTTCGGGCCATGAATTCTGAGCTCTATTCGATCTTTAAGTGGCTGCCATCTCGGTCCTGGGCGAGGTTGGCGTCTGAAATTTGTGTGCGCGTTCCCAGTGCCAAGGGCTACCAGCTGTGAAAATTTGAAGGAAATCCGAGACAAAAAATTTTTCCGCCCGAAAAAACGCCTGGGCTATACATCAGGAGTTTTTGCCAAATTCGGCCAAAATCTAAGGTACCCTTTTTTCACACCTCTTTTGTGTATTCGGGGTCGCTGAGTCCGAATTTGAAGTCGGAATTTGCGTATCTCCCCCTTGAAAAAAGTTACGGCGGTTTTTTCGGGCCATGAATTCTGAGCTCTATTCGATCTTTAAGTGGCTGCCATCTCGATCCTGGGCGAGGTTGGAGTCTGAAATTTTGTGTGCCCGTTCCCAGTGCCAAGCGCTACCAGCTGTGAAAATTTGAAGGATATCCGAGACAAAAAGTTTTTCCGCCCGAAAAAACGCCTGGGCCAGGCGTTTTTGCCAAATTCGGCCAAAATCTAAGGTACCCTTTTTTCACACCTCTTTTGTGTATTTGGGGTCGCTGAGTCCGAATTTGAAGTCGGAATTTGCGTATCTCCCCCGTGAAAAAAGTTAAGGCGGTTTTTTCGGGCCATGAATTCTGAGCTCTATTCGATGTTTAAGTGGCTGCCATCTCGGTCCTGGGCGAGGTTGGAGTCTGAAATTTTGTGTGCCCGTTCCCAGTGCCAAGGGCTACCAGCTGTGAAAATTTGAAGGAAATCCGAGACAAAAAGTTTTTCCGCCCGAAAAAACGCCTGGGCTATACATCAGGCGTTTTTGCCAAATTCGGCCAAAATCTAAGGTACCCTTTTTCACACCTCTTTTGTGTATTCGGGGTCGCTGAGTCCAAATTTGAAGTCGGAATTTGCGTATCTCCCCCGTGAAAAAAGTTACGGCGGTTTTTTCGGGCCATGAATTCTGAGCTCTATTCGATCTTTAAGTGGCTGCCATCTCGGTCCTGGGCGAGGTTGGAGTCTGAAATTTTGTGTGCCCGTTCCCAGTGCCAAGGGCTACCAGCTGTGAAAATTTGAAGGAAATCCGAGACAAAAAGTTTTTCCGCCCGAAAAAACGCCTGGGCTATACATCAGGCGTTTTTGCCAAATTCGGCCAAAATCTAAGGTACCCTTTTTTCACACCTCTTTTGTGTATTCGGGGTCGCTGAGTCCGAATTTGAAGTCGGAATTTGCGTATCTCCCCCGTGAAAAAAGTTACGGCGGTTTTTTCGGGCCATGAATTCTGAGCTCTATTCGATCTTTAAGTGGCTGCCATCTCGGTCCTGGGCGAGGTTGGAGTCTGAAATTTTGTGTGCCTGTTCCCAGTGCCAAGCCCTACCAGCTGTGAAAATTTGAAGGAAATCCGAGACAAAAAGTTTTTCCGCCCGAAAAAACGCCTGGGCTATATACATCAGGCGTTTTTGCCAAATTCGGCCAAAATCTAAGGTACCCTTTTTTCACACCTCTTTTGTGTATTTGGGGTCGCTGAGTCCGAATTTGAAGTCGGAATTTGCGTATCTCCCCCGTGAAAAAAGATACGGCGGTTTTTTCGGGCCATGAATTCTGAGCTCTATTCGATCTTTAAGTGGCTGCCATCTCGGTCCTGGGCGAGGTTGGAGTCTGAAATTTTGTGTGCCCGTTCCCAGTGCCAAGGGCTACCAGCTGTGAAAATTTGAAGGAAATCCGAGACAAAAAGTTTTTCCGCCCGAAAAAATGCCTGGGCTCAGGCGTTTTTGCCAAATTCGGCCAAAATCTAAGGTACCCTTTTTTCACACCTCATTTGTGTATTCGGGGTCGCTGAGTCCGAATTTGAAGTCAGAATTTGCGTATCTCCCCCGTGAAAAAAGTTACGGCGGTTTTTTCGGGCCATGAATTCTGAGCTCTATTCGATCTTTAAGTGGCTGCCATCTCGGTCCTGGGCGAGGTTGGAGTCTGAAATTTTGTGTGCCCGTTCCCAGTGCCAAGGGCTACCAGCTGTGAAAATTTGAAGGAAATCCGAGACAAAAAGTTTTTCCGCCCGAAAAAACGCCTGGGCTATACATCAGGCGTTTTTGCCAAATTCGGCCAAGATCTAAGGTACCCTTTTTTCACACCTCTTTTGTGTATTCGGGGTCGCTGAGTCCGAATTTGAAGTCAGAATTTGCGTATCTCCCCCGTGAAAAAAGTTACGGCGGTTTTTTCGGGCCATGAATTCTGAGCTCTATTCGATCTTTAAGTGGCTGCCATCTCGGTCCTGGGCGAGGTTGGAGTCTGAAATTTCGTGTGCGCGTTCCCAGTGCCAAGGGCTACCAGCTGTGAAAATTTGAAGGAAATCCGAGACAAAAGAATTTTCTGCCCGAAAAAACGCCTGGGCTATACATCAGGCGTTTTTGCCAAATTCGGCCAAAATCTAAGGTACCCTTTTTTCACACCTCTTTTGTGTACTCGGGGTCGCTGAGTCCGAATTTGAAGTCGGAATTTGCGTATCTCCCCCGTGAAAAAAGTTACGGCGGTTTTTTCGGGCCATGAATTCTGAGCTCTATTCGATCTTTAAGTGGCTGTCATCTCGGTCCTGGGCGAGGTTGGAGTCTGAAATTTTGTGTGCCCGTTCCCAGTGCCAAGGGCTACCAGCTGTAAAAATTTGAAGGAAATCCGAGACAAAAAGTTTTTCCGCCCGAAAAAACGCCTGGGCTATACATCAGGCGTTTTTGCCAAATTCGGCCAAAATCTAAGGTACCCTTTTTTCACACCTCTTTTGTGTATTCGGGGTCGCTGAGTCCGAATTTGAAGTCGGAATTTGCGTATCTCCCCCGTGAAAAAAGTTACGGCGGTTTTTTCGGGCCATGAATTCTGAGCTCTATTCGATCTTTAAGTGGCTGCCATCTCGGTCCTGGGCGAGGTTGGAGTCTGAAATTTTGTGTGCCCGTTCCCAGTGCCAAGGGCTACCAGCTGTGAAAATTTGAAGGAAATCCGAGACAAAAAGTTTTTCCGCCCGAAAAAACGCCTGGGCTATACATCAGGCGTTTTTGCCAAATTCGGCCAAAATCTAAGGTACCCTTTTTTCACACCTCTTTTGTGTATTCGGGGTCGCTGAGTCCGAATTTGAAGTCAGAATTTGCGTATCTCCCCCGTGAAAAAAGTTACGGCGGTTTTTTCGGGCCATGAATTCTGAGCTCTATTCGATCTTTAAGTGGCTGCCATCTCGGTCCTGGGAGAGGTTGGAGTCTGAAATTTTGTGTGCCCGTTCCCAGTGCCAAGGGCTACCAGCTGTGAAAATTTGAAGGAAATCCGAGACAAAAAGTTTTTCCGCCCGAAAAAACGCCTGGGCTCAGGCGTTTTTGCCAAATTCGGCCAAAATCTAAGGTACCCTTTTTTCACACCTCTTTTGTGTATTCGGGGTCGCTGAGTCCGAATTTGAAGTCGGAATTTGCGTATCTCCCCCGTGAAAAAAGTTACGGCGGTTTTTTCGGGCCATGAATTCTGAGCTCTATTCGATCTTTAAGTGGCTGTCATCTCGGTCCTGGGCGAGGTTGGAGTCTGAAATTTTGTGTGCCCGTTCCCAGTGCCAATGGCTACCAGCTGTGAAAATTTGAAGGAAATCCGAGACAAAAAGTTTTTCCGCCCGAAAAAACGCCTGGGTTATACATCAGGCGTTTTTGCCAAATTCGGCCAAAATCTAAGGTACCCTTTTTTCACACCTCTTTTGTGTATTCGGGGTCGCTGAGTCCGAATTTGAAGTCGGAATTTGCGTATCTCCCCCGTGAAAAAAGTTACGGCGGTTTTTTCGGGCTATGAATTCTGAGCTCTATTCGATCTTTAAGTGGCTGCCATCTCGGTCCTGGGCGAGGTTGGAGTCTGAAATTTCGTGTGCGCGTTCCCAGTGCCAAGGGCTACCAGCTGTGAAAATTTGAAGGAAATCCGAGACAAAAAGTTTTTCCGCCCGAAAAAACGCCTGGGCTATACATCAGGCGTTTTTGCCAAATTCGGCCAAAATCTAAGGTACCCTTTTTTCACACCTCTTTTGTGTATTCGGGGTCGCTGAGTCCGAATTTGAAGTCGGAATTTGCGTATCTCCCCCGTGAAAAAAGTTACGGCGGTTTTTTCGGGCCATGAATTCTGAGCTCTATTCGATCTTTAAGTGGCTGCCATCTCGGTCCTGGGCGAGGTTGGAGTCTGAAATTTTGTGTGCCCGTTCCCAGTGCCAAGGGCTACCAGCTGTGAAAATTGGAAGGAAATCCGAGATAAAAAGTTTTTCCGCCCGAAAAAACGCCTGGGCTATATATATACATCAGGCGTTTTTGCCAAATTCGGCCAAAATCTAAGGTACCCTTTTTTCACACCTCTTTTGTGTATTCGGGGTCGCTGAGTCCGAATTTGAAGTCAGAATTTGCGTATCTCCCCCGTGAAAAAAGTTACGGCGGTTTTTTCGGGCCATGAATTCTGAGCTCTATTCGATCTTTAAGTGGCTGTCATCTCGGTCCTGGGCGAGGTTGGAGTCTGAAATTTTGTGTGCGCGTTCCCAGTGCCAAGGGCTACCAGCTGTGAAAATTTGAAGGAAATCCGAGACAAAAAGTTTTTCCGCCCGAAAAAACGCCTGGGCTATATATATACATCAGGCGTTTTTGCCAAATTCGGCCAAAATCTAAGGTACCCTTTTTTCACACCTCTTTTGTGTATTCGGGGTCGCTGAGTCCGAATTTGAAGTCGGAATTTGCGTATCTCCCCCGTGAAAAAAGTTACGGCGGTTTTTTCGGGCCATGAATTCTGAGCTATTCGATCTTTAAGTGGCTGCCATCTCGGTCCTGGGCGAGGTTGGAGTCTGAAATTTTGTGTGCCCGTTCCCAGTGCCAAGGGCTACCAGCTCTGAAAATTTGAAGGAAATCCGAGACAAAAAGTTTTTCCGCCCGAAAAAAACGCCTGGGCGTTTTTGCCAAATTCGGCCAAAATCTAAGGTACCCTTTTTTCACACCTCTTTTGTGTATTCGGGGTCGCTGAGTCCGAATTTGAAGTCGGAATTTGCGTATCTCCCCCGTGAAAAAAGTTACGGCGGTTTTTTTTCGGGCCATGAATTCTGAGCTATTCGATCTTTAAGTGGCTGCCATCTCGGTCCTGGGCGAGGTTGGAGTCTGAAATTTTGTGTGCCCGTTCCCAGTGCCAAGGGCTACCAGCTCTGAAAATTGGAAGGAAATCCGAGATAAAAAGTTTTTCCGCCCGAAAAAACGCCTGGGCTATACATCAGGCGTTTTTGCCAAATTCGGCCAAAATCTAAGGTACCCTTTTTTCACACCTCTTTTGTGTATTCGGGGTCGCTGAGTCCGAATTTGAAGTCGGAATTTGCGTATCTCCCCCGTGAAAAAAGTTACGGCGGTTTTTTCGGGCCATGAATTCTGAGCTCTATTCGATCTTTAAGTGGCTGCCATCTCGGTCCTGGGCGAGGTTGGAGTCTGAAATTTTGTGTGTCCGTTCCCAGTGCCAAGGGCTACCAGCTGTGAAAATTTGAAGGAAATCCGAGACAAAAAGTTTTTCCGCTCGAAAAAACGCCTGGGCTATACATCAGGCGTTTTTGCCAAATTCGGCCAAAATCTAAGGTACCCTTTTTTCACACCTCTTTTGTGTATTCGGGGTCGCTGAGTCCGAATTTGAAGTCAGAATTTGCGTATCTCCCCCGTGAAAAAAGTTACGGCGGCTTTTTCGGGCCATGAATTCTGAGCTCTATTCGATCTTTAAGTGGCTGCCATCTCGATCCTGGGCGAGGTTGGAGTCTGAAATTTTGTGTGCGCGTTCCCAGTGCCAAGGGCTACCAGCTGTGAAAATTTGAAGGAAATCCGAGACAAAAAGTTTTTCCGCCCGAAAAAACGCCTGGGCTATACATCAGGCGTTTTTGCCAAATTCGGCCAAAATCTAAGGTACCCTTTTTTCACACCTCTTTTGTGTATTCGGGGTCGCTGAGTCCGAATTTGAAGTCAGAATTTGCGTATCTCCCCCGTGAAAAAAGTTACGGCGGTTTTTTCGGGCCATGAATTCTGAGCTCTATTCGATCTTTAAGTGGCTGCCATCTCGGTCCTGGGCGAGGTTGGAGTCTGAAATTTTGTGTGCGCGTTCCCAGTGCCAAGGGCTACCAGCTGTGAAAATTTGAAGGAAATCCGAGACAAAAAGTTTTTCCGCCCGAAAAAACGCCTGGGCTATACATCAGGCGTTTTTGCCGAATTCGGCCAAAATCTAAGGTACCCTTTTCTCACACCTCTTTTGTGTATTCGGGGTTGCTGAGTCCGAATTTGAAGTCGGAATTTGCGTATCTCCCCCGTAAAAAAAGTTACGGCGGTTTTTTCGGGCCATGAATTCTGAGCTCTATTCGATCTTTAAGTGGCTGCCATCTCGGTCCTGGGCGAGGTTGGAGTCTGAAATTTTGTGTGCGCGTTCCCAGTGCCAAGGGCTACCAGCTGTGAAAACTTGAAGGAAATCCGAGACAAAAAGTTTTTCCGCCCGAAAAAACGCCTGGGCTATACATCAGGCGTTTTTGCCAAATTCGGCCAAAATCTAAGGTACCCTTTTTTCACACCTCTTTTGTGTATTCGGGGTCGCTGAGTCCGAATTTGAAGTCAGAATTTGCGTATCTCCCCCGTGAAAAAAGTTACGGCGGCTTTTTCGGGCCATGAATTCTGAGCTCTATTCGATCTTTAAGTGGCTGCCATCTCGGTCCTGGGCGAGGTTGGCGTCTGAAATTTGTGTGCGCGTTCCCAGTGCCAAGGGCTACCAGCTGTGAAAATTTGAAGGAAATCCGAGACAAAAAATTTTTCCGCCCGAAAAAACGCCTGGGCTATACATCAGGAGTTTTTGCCAAATTCGGCCAAAATCTAAGGTACCCTTTTTTCACACCTCTTTTGTGTATTCGGGGTCGCTGAGTCCGAATTTGAAGTCGGAATTTGCGTATCTCCCCCTTGAAAAAAGTTACGGCGGTTTTTTCGGGCCATGAATTCTGAGCTCTATTCGATCTTTAAGTGGCTGCCATCTCGGTCCTGGGCGAGGTTGGAGTCTGAAATTTTGTGTGCCCGTTCCCAGTGCCAAGCGCTACCAGCTGTGAAAATTTGAAGGATATCCGAGACAAAAAGTTTTTCCGCCCGAAAAAACGCCTGGGCCAGGCGTTTTTGCCAAATTCGGCCAAAATCTAAGGTACCCTTTTTTCACACCTCTTTTGTGTATTTGGGGTCGCTGAGTCCGAATTTGAAGTCGGAATTTGCGTATCTCCCCCGTGAAAAAAGTTACGGCGGTTTTTTCGGGCCATGAATTCTGAGCTCTATTCGATCTTTAAGTGGCTGCCATCTCGGTCCTGGGCGAGGTTGGAGTCTGAAATTTTGTGTGCCCGTTCCCAGTGCCAAGGGCTACCAGCTGTGAAAATTTGAAGGAAATCCGAGACAAAAAGTTTTTCCGCCCGAAAAAACGCCTGGGCTATACATCAGGCGTTTTTGCCAAATTCGGCCAAAATCTAAGGTACCCTTTTTTCACACCTCTTTTGTGTATTCGGGGTCGCTGAGTCCGAATTTGAAGTCGGAATTTGCGTATCTCCCCCGTGAAAAAAGTTACGGCGGTTTTTTCGGGCCATGAATTCTGAGCTCTATTCGATCTTTAAGTGGCTGCCATCTCGGTCCTGGGCGAGGTTGGAGTCTGAAATTTTGTGTGCCCGTTCCCAGTGCCAAGGGCTACCAGCTGTGAAAATTTGAAGGAAATCCGAGACAAAAAGTTTTTCCGCCCGAAAAAACGCCTGGGCTATACATCAGGCGTTTTTGCCAAATTCGGCCAAAATCTAAGGTACCCTTTTTTCACACCTCATTTGTGTATTCGGGGTCGCTGAGTCCGAATTTGAAGTCAGAATTTGCGTATCTCCCCCGTGAAAAAAGTTACGGCGGTTTTTTCGGGCCATGAATTCTGAGCTCTATTCGATCTTTTAGTGGCTGCCATCTCGGTCCTGGGCGAGGTTGGAGTCTGAAATTTTGTGTGCCCGTTCCCAGTGCCAAGGGCTACCAGCTGTGAAAATTTGAAGGAAATCCGAGACAAAAAGTTTTTCCGCCCGAAAAAACGCCTGGGCTATACATCAGGCGTTTTTGCCAAATTCGGCCAAGATCTAAGGTACCCTTTTTTCACACCTCTTTTGTGTATTCGGGGTCGCTGAGTCCGAATTTGAAGTCAGAATTTGCGTATCTCCCCCGTGAAAAAAGTTACGGCGGTTTTTTCGGGCCATGAATTCTGAGCTCTATTCGATCTTTAAGTGGCTGCCATCTCGGTCCTGGGCGAGGTTGGAGTCTGAAATTTCGTGTGCGCGTTCCCAGTGCCAAGCGCTACCAGCTGTGAAAATTTGAAGGAAATCCGAGACAAAAGGATTTTCTGCCCGAAAAAACGCCTGGGCTATACATCAGGCGTTTTTGCCAAATTCGGCCAAAATCTAAGGTACCCTTTTTTCACACCTCTTTTGTGTACTCGGGGTCGCTGAGTCCGAATTTGAAGTCGGAATTTGCGTATCTCCCCCGTGAAAAAAGTTACGGCGGTTTTTTCGGGCCATGAATTCTGAGCTCTATTCGATCTTTAAGTGGCTGTCATCTCGGTCCTGGGCGAGGTTGGAGTCTGAAATTTTGTGTGCCCGTTCCCAGTGCCAAGGGCTACCAGCTGTAAAAATTTGAAGGAAATCCGAGACAAAAAGTTTTTCCGCCCGAAAAAACGCCTGGGCTATACATCAGGCGTTTTTGCCAAATTCGGCCAAAATCTAAGGTACCCTTTTTTCACACCTCTTTTGTGTATTCGGGGTCGCTGAGTCCGAATTTGAAGTCGGAATTTGCGTATCTCCCCCGTGAAAAAAGTTACGGCGGTTTTTTCGGGCCATGAATTCTGAGCTCTATTCGATCTTTAAGTGGCTGCCATCTCGGTCCTGGGCGAGGTTGGAGTCTGAATTTTTGTGTGCCCGTTCCCAGTGCCAAGGGCTACCAGCTGTGAAAATTTGAAGGAAATCCGAGACAAAAAGTTTTTCCGCCCGAAAAAACGCCTGGGCTATACATCAGGCGTTTTTGCCAAATTCGGCCAAAATCTAAGGTACCCTTTTTTCACACCTCTTTTGTGTATTCGGGGTCGCTGAGTCCGAATTTGAAGTCAGAATTTGCGTATCTCCCCCGTGAAAAAAGTTACGGCGGTTTTTTCGGGCCATGAATTCTGAGCTCTATTCGATCTTTAAGTGGCTGCCATCTCGGTCCTGGGCGAGGTTGGAGTCTGAAATTTTGTGTGCCCGTTCCCAGTGCCAAGGGCTACCAGCTGTGAAAATTTGAAGGAAATCCGAGACAAAAAGTTTTTCCGCCCGAAAAAACGCCTGGGCTCAGGCGTTTTTGCCAAATTCGGCCAAAATCTAAGGTACCCTTTTTTCACACCTCTTTTGTGTATTCGGGGTCGCTGAGTCCGAATTTGAAGTCGGAATTTGCGTATCTCCCCCGTGAAAAAAGTTACGGCGGTTTTTTCGGGCCATGAATTCTGAGCTCTATTCGATCTTTAAGTGGCTGCCATCTCGGTCCTGGGCGAGGTTGGAGTCTGAAATTTTGTGTGCCCGTTCCCAGTGCCAATGGCTACCAGCTGTGAAAATTTGAAGGAAATCCGAGACAAAAAGTTTTTCCGCCCGAAAAAACGCCTGGGTTATACATCAGGCGTTTTTGCCAAATTCGGCCAAAATCTAAGGTACCCTTTTTTCACACCTCTTTTGTGTATTCGGGGTCGCTGAGTCCGAATTTGAAGTCGGAATTTGCGTATCTCCCCCGTGAAAAAAGTTACGGCGGTTTTTTCGGGCCATGAATTCTGAGCTCTATTCGATCTTTAAGTGGCTGCCATCTCGGTCCTGGGCGAGGTTGGAGTCTGAAATTTCGTGTGCGCGTTCCCAGTGCCAAGGGCTACCAGCTGTGAAAATTTGAAGGAAATCCGAGACAAAAAGTTTTTCCGCCCGAAAAAACGCCTGGGCTATACATCAGGCGTTTTTGCCAAATTCGGCCAAAATCTAAGGTACCCTTTTTTTACACCTCTTTTGTGTATTCGGGGTCGCTGAGTCCGAATTTGAAGTCGGAATTTGCGTATCTCCCCCGTGAAAAAAGTTACGGCGGTTTTTTCGGGCCATGAATTCTGAGCTCTATTCGATCTTTAAGTGGCTGCCATCTCGGTCCTGGGCGAGGTTGGAGTCTGAAATTTTTTGTGCGCGTTCCCAGTGCCAAGGGCTACCAGCTGTGAAAATTGGAAGGAAATCCGAGATAAAAAGTTTTTCCGCCCGAAAAAACGCCTGGGCTATATATATACATCAGGCGTTTTTGCCAAATTCGGCCAAAATCTAAGGTACCCTTTTTTCACACCTCTTTTGTGTATTCGGGGTCGCTGAGTCCGAATTTGAAGTCAGAATTTGCGTATCTCCCCCGTGAAAAAAGTTACGGCGGTTTTTTCGGGCCATGAATTCTGAGCTCTATTCGATCTTTAAGTGGCTGTCATCTCGGTCCTGGGCGAGGTTGGAGTCTGAAATTTTGTGTGCGCGTTCCCAGTGCCAAGGGCTACCAGCTGTGAAAATTTGAAGGAAATCCGAGACAAAAAGTTTTTCCGCCCGAAAAAACGCCTGGGCTATATATATATACATCAGGCGTTTTTGCCAAATTCGGCCAAAATCTAAGGTACCCTTTTTTCACACCTCTTTTGTGTATTCGGGGTCGCTGAGTCCGAATTTGAAGTCGGAATTTGCGTATCTCCCCCGTGAAAAAAGTTACGGCGGTTTTTTCGGGCCATGAATTCTGAGCTATTCGATCTTTAAGTGGCTGCCATCTCGGTCCTGGGCGAGGTTGGAGTCTGAAATTTTGTGTGCCCGTTCCCAGTGCCAAGGGCTACCAGCTCTGAAAATTTGAAGGAAATCCGAGACAAAAAGTTTTTCCGCCCGAAAAAAACGCCTGGGCGTTTTTGCCAAATTCGGCCAAAATCTAAGGTACCCTTTTTTCACACCTCTTTTGTGTATTCGGGGTCGCTGAGTCCGAATTTGAAGTCGGAATTTGCGTATCTCCCCCGTGAAAAAAGTTACGGCGGTTTTTTTTCGGGCCATGAATTCTGAGCTATTCGATCTTTAAGTGGCTGCCATCTCGGTCCTGGGCGAGGTTGGAGTCTGAAATTTTGTGTGCCCGTTCCCAGTGCCAAGGGCTACCAGCTCTGAAAATTGGAAGGAAATCCGAGATAAAAAGTTTTTCCGCCCGAAAAAACGCCTGGGCTATACATCAGGCGTTTTTGCCAAATTCGGCCAAAATCTAAGGTACCCTTTTTTCACACCTCTTTTGTGTATTCGGGGTCGCTGAGTCCGAATTTGAAGTCGGAATTTGCGTATCTCCCCCGTGAAAAAAGTTACGGCGGTTTTTTCGGGCCATGAATTCTGAGCTCTATTCGATCTTTAAGTGGCTGCCATCTCGGTCCTGGGCGAGGTTGGAGTCTGAAATTTTGTGTGTCCGTTCCCAGTGCCAAGGGCTACCAGCTGTGAAAATTTGAAGGAAATCCGAGACAAAAAGTTTTTCCGCTCGAAAAAACGCCTGGGCTATACATCAGGCGTTTTTGCCAAATTCGGCCAAAATCTAAGGTACCCTTTTTTCACACCTCTTTTGTGTATTCGGGGTCGCTGAGTCCGAATTTGAAGTCAGAATTTGCGTATCTCCCCCGTGAAAAAAGTTACGGCGGCTTTTTCGGGCCATGAATTCTGAGCTCTATTCGATCTTTAAGTGGCTGCCATCTCGATCCTGGGCGAGGTTGGAGTCTGAAATTTTGTGTGCGCGTTCCCAGTGCCAAGGGCTACCAGCTGTGAAAATTTGAAGGAAATCCGAGACAAAAAGTTTTTCCGCCCGAAAAAACGCCTGGGCTATACATCAGGCGTTTTTGCCAAATTCGGCCAAAATCTAAGGTACCCTTTTTTCACACCTCTTTTGTGTATTCGGGGTCGCTGAGTCCGAATTTGAAGTCAGAATTTGCGTATCTCCCCCGTGAAAAAAGTTACGGCGGTTTTTTCGGGCCATGAATTCTGAGCTCTATTCGATCTTTAAGTGGCTGCCATCTCGGTCCTGGGCGAGGTTGGAGTCTGAAATTTTGTGTGCGCGTTCCCAGTGCCAAGGGCTACCAGCTGTGAAAATTTGAAGGAAATCCGAGACAAAAAGTTTTTCCGCCCGAAAAAACGCCTGGGCTATACATCAGGCGTTTTTGCCGAATTCGGCCAAAATCTAAGGTACCCTTTTCTCACACCTCTTTTGTGTATTCGGGGTTGCTGAGTCCGAATTTGAAGTCGGAATTTGCGTATCTCCCCCGTAAAAAAAGTTACGGCGGTTTTTTCGGGCCATGAATTCTGAGCTCTATTCGATCTTTAAGTGGCTGCCATCTCGGTCCTGGGCGAGGTTGGAGTCTGAAATTTTGTGTGCGCGTTCCCAGTGCCAAGGGCTACCAGCTGTGAAAACTTGAAGGAAATCCGAGACAAAAAGTTTTTCCGCCCGAAAAAACGCCTGGGCTATACATCAGGCGTTTTTGCCAAATTCGGCCAAAATCTAAGGTACCCTTTTTTCACACCTCTTTTGTGTATTCGGGGTCGCTGAGTCCGAATTTGAAGTCGGAATTTGCGTATCTCCCCCGTGAAAAAAGTTACGGCGGTTTTTTCGGGCCATGAATTCTGAGCTCTATTCGATCTTTAAGTGGCTGCCATCTCGGTCCTGGGCGAGGTTGGAGTCTGAAATTTTTTGTGCGCGTTCCCAGTGCCAAGGGCTACCAGCTGTGAAAATTTGAAGGAAATCCGAGACAAAAAGTTTTCCGCCCGAAAAAACGCCTGGGCTATACATCAGGCGTTTTTGCCGAATTCGGCCAAAATCTAAGGTACCCTTTTCTCACACCTCTTTTGTGTATTCGGGGTTGCTGAGTCCGAATTTGAAGTCGGAATTTGCGTATCTCCCCCGTAAAAAAAGTTACGGCGGTTTTTTCGGGCCATGAATTCTGAGCTCTATTCGATCTTTAAGTGGCTGCCATCTCGGTCCTGGGCGAGGTTGGAGTCTGAAATTTTGTGTGCGCGTTCCCAGTGCCAAGGGCTACCAGCTGTGAAAATTTGAAGGAGATCCGAGACAAAAAGTTTTTCCGCCCGAAAAAACGCCTGGGCTATAGCGTTTTTGCCAAATTCGGCCAAAATCTAAGGTACCCTTTTTTCACACCTCTTTTGTGTATTCGGGGTCGCTGAGTCCGAATTTGAAGTCGGAATTTGCGTATCTCCCCCATGAAAAAAGTTACGGCGGTTTTTTCGGGCCATGAATTCTGAGCTCTATTCGATCTTTAAGTGGCTGCCATCTCGGTCCTGGGCGAGGTTGGAGTCTGAAATTTTGTGTGCGCGTTCCCAGTGCCAAGGGCTACCAGCTGTGAAAATTTGAAGGAAATCCGAGACAAAAAGTTTTTCCGCCCGAAAAAACGCCTGGGCTATACATCAGGCGTTTTTGCCGAATTCTGCCAAAATCTAAGGTACCCTTTTCTCACACCTTTTTTGTGTATTCGGGGTCGCTGAGTCCGAATTTGAAGTCGGAATTTGCGTATCTCCCCCGTGAAAAAAGTTACGGCGGTTTTTTCGGGCCATGATTTCTGAGCTCTATTCGATCTTTAAGTGGCTGCCATCTCGGTCCTGGGCGAGGTTGGAGGCTGAAATTTTGTGTGCCCGTTCCCAGTGCCAAGGGCTACCAGCTGTGAAAATTTGAAGGAAATCCGAGACAAAAAGTTTTTCCGCCCGAAAAAAACGCCTGGGCTATACATCAGGCGTTTTTGCCAAATTCGGCCAAAATCTAAGGTACCCTTTTTCACACCTCTTTTGTGTATTCGGGGTCGCTGAGTCCGAATTTGAAGTCAGAATTTGCGTATCTCCCCCGTGAAAAAAGTTACGGTGGCTTTTTCGGGCCATGAATTCTGAGCTCTATTCGATCTTTAAGTGGCTGCCATCTCGGTCCTGGGCGAGGTTGGAGTCTGAAATTTTGTGTGCGCGTTCCCAGTGCCAAGGGCTACCAGCTGTGAAAATTTGAAGGAAATCCGAGACAAAAAGTTTTTCCGCCCGAAAAAAACGCCTGGGCTATACATCAGGCGTTTTTGCCAAATTCGGCCAAAATCTAAGGTACCCTTTTTTCACACCTCTTTTGTGTATTCGGGGTCGCTGAGTCCGAATTTGAAGTCGGAATTTGCGTATCTCCCCCGTGAAAAAAGTTACGGCGGTTTTTTCGGGCCATGAATTCTGAGCTCTATTCGATCTTTAAGTGGCTGCCATCTCGGTCCTGGGCGAGGTTGGAGTCTGAAATTTTGTGTGCGCGTTCCCAGTGCCAAGGGCTACCAGCTGTGAAAATTTGAAGGAAATCCGAGACAAAAAGTTTTTCCGCCCGAAAAAACGCCTGGGCGTTTTTGCCAAATTCGGCCAAAATCTAAGGTACCCTTTTTTCACACCTCTTTTGTGTATTCGGGGTCGCTGAGTCCGAATTTGAAGTCGGAATTTGCGTATCCCCCCCCCCGTGAAAAAAGTTACGGCGGTATTTTCGGGCCATGAATTCTGAGCTCTATTCGATCTTTAAGTGGCTGCCATCTCGGTCCTGGGCGGGGTTGGAGTCTGAAATTTTGTGTGCGCGTTCCCAGTGCCAAGGGCTACCAGCTGTGAAAATTTGAAGGAAATCCGAGACAAAAAGTTTTTCCGCCCGAAAAAACGCCTGGGCTATACATCAGGCGCTTTTGCCAAATTCGGCCAAAATCTAAGGTACCCATTTTTCACACCTCTTTTGTGTATTCGGGGTCGCTGAGTCCGAATTTGAAGTCGGAATTTGCGTATCTCCCCCGTGAAAAAAGTTACGGCGGTTTTTTCGGGCCATGAATTCTGAGCTCTATTCGATCTTTAAGTGGCTGCCATCTCGGTCCTGGGCGAGGTTGGAGTCTGAAATTTTGTGTGCACGTTCCCAGTGCCAAGGGCTACCAGCTCAGGCGTTTTTGCCAAATTCGGCCAAAATCTAAGGTACCCTTTTTTCACACCTCTTTTGTGTATTCGGGGTCGCTGAGTCCGAATTTGAAGTCGGAATTTGCGTATCTCCCCCGTGAAAAAAGTTACGGCGTTTTTTTCGGGCCATGAATTCTGAGCTCTATTCGATCTTTAAGTGGCTGCCATCTCGGTCCTGGGCGAGGTTGGAGTCTGAAATTTTGTGTGCTCGTTCCCAGTGCCAAGTGCTACCAGCTGTGAAAATTTGAAGGAAATCCGAGACAAAAAGTTTTTCCGCCCGAAAAAACGCCTGGGCTATACATCAGGCGTTTTTGCCAAATTCGGCCAAAATCTAAGGTACCCTTTTTTCACACCTCTTTTGTGTATTCGGGGTCGCTGAGTCCGAATTTGAAGTCGGAATTTGCGTATCTCCCCCGTGAAAAAAGTTACGGCGGTTTTTTCGGGCCATGAATTCTGAGCTCTATTCGATCTTTAAGTGGCTGCCATCTCGGTCCTGGGCGAGGTTGGAGTCTGAAATTTTGTGTGCCCGTTCCCAGTGCCAAGCGCTACCAGCTGTGAAAATTTGAAGGAAATTCGAGACAAAAAGTTTTTCCGCACGAAAAAAACCGCCTGGGCTATACATCAGGCGTTTTTGCCAAATTCGGCCAAAATCTAAGGTACCTTTTTTTCACACCTCTTTTGTGTATTCGGGGTCGCTGAGTCCGAATTTGAAGTCGGAATTTGCGTATCTCCCCCGTGAAAAAAGTTACGGCGGTTTTTTCGGGCCATGAATTCTGAGCTCTATTCGATCTTTAAGTGGCTGCCATCTCGGTCCTGGGCGAGGTTGGAGTCTGAAATTTTGTGTGCCCGTTCCCAGTGCCAAGGGCTACCAGCTGTGAAAATTTGAAGGAAATCCGAGACAAAAAGTTTTTCCGCCCGAAAAAAACGCCTGGGCTATACATCAGGCGTTTTTGCCAAATTCGGCCAAAATCTAAGGTACCCTTTTTTCACACCTCTTTTGTGTATTCGGGGTCGCTGAGTCCGAATTTGAAGTCAGAATTTGCGTATCTCCCCCGTGAAAAAAGTTATGGCGGCTTTTTCGGGCCATGAATTCTGAGCTCTATTCGATCTTTAAGTGGCTGCCATCTCGATCCTGGGCGAGGTTGGAGTCTGAAATTTTGTGTGCGCGTTCCCAGTGCCAAGGGCTACCAGCTGTGAAAATTTGAAGGAAATCCGAGACAAAAAGTTTTTCCGCCCGAAAAAAACGCCTGGGCTATACATCAGGCGTTTTTGCCAAATTCGGCCAAAATCTAAGGTACCTTTTTTCACACCTCTTTTGTGTATTCGGGGTCGCTGAGTCCGAATTTGAAGTCGGAATTTGCGTATCTCCCCCGTGAAAAAAGTTACGGCGGTTTTTTCGGGCCATGAATTCTGAGCTCTATTCGATCTTTAAGTGGCTGCCATCTCGGTCCTGGGCGAGGTTGGAGTCTGAAATTTTGTGTGCGCGTTCCCAGTGCCAAGGGCTACCAGCTGTGAAAATTTGAAGGAAATCCGAGACAAAAAGTTTTTCCGCCCGAAAAAACGCCTGGGCGTTTTTGCCAAATTCGGCCAAAATCTAAGGTACCCTTTTTTCACACCTCTTTTGTGTATTCGGGGTCGCTGAGTCCGAATTTGAAGTCGGAATTTGCGTATCCCCCCCGTGAAAAAAGTTACGGCGGTATTTTCGGGCCATGAATTCTGAGCTCTATTCGATCTTTAAGTGGCTGCCATCTCGGTCCTGGGCGGGGTTGGAGTCTGAAATTTTGTGTGCGCGTTCCCAGTGCCAAGGGCTACCAGCTGTGAAAATTTGAAGGAAATCCGAGACAAAAAGTTTTTCCGCCCGAAAAAACGCCTGGGCTATACATCAGGCGCTTTTGCCAAATTCGGCCAAAATCTAAGGTACCCATTTTTCACACCTCTTTTGTGTATTCGGGGTCGCTGAGTCCGAATTTGAAGTCGGAATTTGCGTATCTCCCCCGTGAAAAAAGTTACGGTGGTTTTTTCGGGCCATGAATTCTGAGCTCTATTCGATCTTTAAGTGGCTGCCATCTCGGTCCTGGGCGAGGTTGGAGTCTGAAATTTTGTGTGCACGTTCCCAGTGCCAAGGGCTACCAGCTCAGGCGTTTTTGCCAAATTCGGCCAAAATCTAAGGTACCCTTTTTTCACACCTCTTTTGTGTATTCGGGGTCGCTGAGTCCGAATTCGAAGTCGGAATTTGCGTATCTCCCCCGTGAAAAAAGTTACGGCGGTTTTTTCGGGCCATGAATTCTGAGCTCTATTCGATCTTTAAGTGGCTGCCATCTCGGTCCTGGGCGAGGTTGGAGTCTGAAATTTTGTGTGCCCGTTCCCAGTGCCAAGGGCTACCAGCTGTAAAAATTTGAAGGAAATCCGAAACAAAAAGTTTTTCCGCCCGAAAAAACGCCTGGGCTATACATCAGGCGTTTTTGCCAAATTCGGCAAAAATCTAAGGTACCCTTTTTTCACACCTCATTTGTGTATTCGGGGTCGCTGAGTCCGAATTTGCAGTCGGAATTTGCGTATCTCCCCCGTGAAAAAAGTTACGGCGGTTTTTTCGGGCCATGAATTCTGAGCTCTATTCGATCTTTAAGTGGCTGCCATCTCGGTCCTGGGCGTGGTTGGAGTCTGAAATTTTGTGTGCCCGTTCCCAGTGCCAAGGGCTACCAGCTGTGAAAATTTGAAGGAAATCCGAGACAAAAAGTTTTTCCGCCCGAAAAAACGCCTGGGCTATACATCAGGCGTTTTTGCCAAATTCGGCCAAAATCTAAGGTACCCTTTTTTCACACCTCTTTTGTGTATTCGGGGTCGCTGAGTCCGAATTTGAAGTCGGAATTTGCGTATCTCCCCCGTGAAAAAAGTTACGGCGGTTTTTTCGGGCCATGAATTCTGAGCACTATTCGACCTTTAAGTGGCTGCCATCTCGGTCCTGGGCGAGGTTGGAGTCTGAAATTTTGTGTGCGCGTTCCCAGTGCCAAGGGCTACCAGCTGTGAAAATTTGAAGGAAATCCGAGACAAAAAATATTTCCGCCCGAAAAAACGCCTGGGCTAATTCGGCCAAAATCTAAGGTACCCTTTTTTCACACCTCTTTTGTGTATTCGGGGTCGCTGAGTCCGAATTTGAAGTCGGAATTTGCGTATCTCCCCCGTGAAAAAAGTTACGGCGGTTTTTTCGGGCCATGAATTCTGAGCTCTATTCGATCTTTAAGTGGCTGCCATCTCGGTCCTGGGCGAGGTTGGAGTCTGAAATTTCGTGTGCGCGTTCCCAGTGCCAAGGGCTACCAGCTGTGAAAATTTGAAGGAAATCCGAGACAAAAGATTTTTTCGCCCGAAAAAACGCCTGGGCTATACATCAGGCGTTTTTGCCAAATTCGGCCAAAATCTAAGGTACCCTTTTTTCACACCTCTTTTGTGTATTCGGGGTCGCTTAGTCCGAATTTGAAGTCGGAATTTGAGTATCTCCCCCGTGAAAAATGTTACGGCGGTTTTTTCGGGCCATGAATTCTGAGCTCTATTCGATCTTTAAGTGGCTGCCATCTCGGTCCTGGGCGAGGTTGGAGTCTGAAATTTTGTGTGCCCGTTCCCAGTGCCCAGGGCTACCAGCTGTGAAAATTTGAAGGAAATCCGAGACAAAAAGTTTTTCCGCCCGAAAAAACGCCTGGGCTATACATTAGGCGTTTTTGCCAAATTCGGCCAAAATCTAAGGTACCCTTTTTTCACACCTCTTTTGTGTATTCGGGGTCGCTGAGTCCGAATTTGAAGTCGCAATTTGCGTATCTCCCCCGTGAAAAAAGTTACGGCGGTTTTTTCGGGCCATGAATTCTGAGCTCTATTCGATCTTTAAGTGGCTGCCATCTCGGTCCTGGGCGAGGTTGGAGTCTGAAATTTTTTGTGCCCGTTCCCAGTGCCAAGGGCTACCAGCTGTGAAAATTTGAAGGAAATCCGAGACAAAAAGTTTTTCCGCCCGAAAAAACGCCTGGGCTATACATCAGGCGTTTTTGCCAAATTCGGCCAAAATCTAAGGTACCCTTTTTTCACACCTCTTTTGTGTATTCGGGGTCGCTGAGTCCGAATTTGAAGTCGGAATTTGCGTATCTCCCCCGTGAAAAAAGTTACGGCGGTTTTTTCGGGCCATGAATTCTGAGCTCTATTCGACCTTTAAGTGGCTGCCATCTCGGTCCTGGGCGAGGTTGGAGTCTGAAATTTTGTGTGCGCGTTCCCAGTGCCAAGGGCTACCAGCTGTGAAAATTTGAAGGAAATCCGAGACAAAAAATTTTTCCGTCCGAAAAAACGCCTGGGCTATACATCAGGCGTTTTTGCCAAATTCGGCCAAAATCTAAGGTACCCTTTTTTCACACCTCATTTGTGTATTCGGGGTCGCTGAGTCCGAATTTGAAGTCGGAATTTGCGTATCTCCCCCGTGAAAAAAGTTACGGCGGTTTTTTCGGGCCATGAATTCTGAGCTCTATTCGATCTTTAAGTGGCTGCCATCTCGGTCCTGGGCGTGGTTGGAGTCTGAAATTTTGTGTGCCCGTTCCCAGTGCCAAGGGCTACCAGCTGTGAAAATTTGAAGGAAATCCGAGACAAAAAGTTTTTCCGCCCGAAAAAACGCCTGGGCTATACATCAGGCGTTTTTGCCAAATTCGGCCAAAATCTAAGGTACCCTTTTTTCACACCTCTTTTGTGTATTCGGGGTCGCTGAGTCCGAATTTGAAGTCGGAATTTGCGTATCTCCCCCGTGAAAAAAGTTACGGCGGTTTTTTCGGGCCATGAATTCTGAGCTCTATTCGACCTTTAAGTGGCTGCCATCTCGGTCCTGGGCGAGGTTGGAGTCTGAAATTTTGTGTGCGCATTCCCAGTGCCAAGGGCTACCAGCTGTGAAAATTTGAAGGAAATCCGAGACAAAAAATATTTCCGCCCGAAAAAACGCCTGGGCTATACATCAGGCGTTTTTGCCAAATTCGGCCAAAATCTAAGGTACCTTTTTTCACACCTTTTTTGTGTATTCGGGGTCGCTGAGTCCGAATTTGAAGTCGGAATTTGCGTATCTCCCCCGTGAAAAAAGTTACGGCGGTTTTTTCGGGCCATGAATTCTGAGCTCTATTCGATCTTTAAGTGGCTGCCATCTCGGTCCTGGGCGAGGTTGGAGTCTGAAATTTTGTGTGCCCGTTCCCAGTGCCAAGAGCTACCAGCTGTGAAAATTTGAAGGAAATCCGAGACAAAAAGTTTTTCCGCCCGAAAAAACGCCTGGGCTATACATCAGGCGTTTTTGCCAAATTCGGCCAAAATCTAAGGTACCCTTTTTTCACACCTCTTTTGTGTATTCGGGGTCGCTGAGTCCGAATTTGAAGTCAGAATTTGCGTATCTCCCCCGTGAAAAAAGTTACGGGGGCTTTTTCGGGCCATGAATTCTGAGCTCTATTCGATCTTTAAGTGGCTGCCATCTCGATCCTGGGCGAGGTTGGAGTCTGAAATTTTGTGTGCCCGTTCCCAGTGCCAAGGGCTACCAGCTGTGAAAATTTGAAGGAAATCCGAGACAAAAAGTTTTTCCGCCCGAAAAAACGCCTGGGCGTTTTTGCCAAATTCGGCCAAAATCTAAGGTACCCTTTTTTCACACCTCTTTTGTGTATTCGGGGTCGCTGAGTCCGAATTTGAAGTCGGAATTTGCGTATCTCCCCCGTGAAAAAAGTTACGGCGGTTTTTTCGGGCCATGAATTCTGAGCTCTATTCGATCTTTAAGTGGCTGCCATCTCGGTCCTGGGCGAGGTTGGAGTCTGAAATTTTGTGTGCGCGTTCCCAGTGCCAAGGGCTACCAGCTGTGAAAATTTGAAGGAAATCCGAGACAAAAAGTTTTTCCGCCCGAAAAAACGCCTGGGCTATACATCAGGCGTTTTTGCCAAATTCGGCCAAAATCTAAGGTACCCTTTTTTCACACCTCTTTTGTGTATTCGGGGTCGCTGAGTCCGAATTTGAAGTCAGAATTTGCGTATCTCCCCCGTGAAAAAAGTTACGGCGGTTTTTTCGGGCCATGAATTCTGAGCTCTATTCGATCTTTAAGTGGCTGCCATCTCGGTCCTGGGCGAGGTTGGAGTCTGAAATTTTGTGTGCCCGTTCCCAGTGCCAAGGGCTACCAGCTGTGAAAATTTGAAGGAAATCCGAGACAAAAAGTTTTTCCGCCCGAAAAAACGCCTGGGCTATACATCAGGCGTTTTTGCCAAATTCGGCCAAAATCTAAGGTACCCTTTTTTCACACCTCTTTTGTGTATTCGGGGTCGCTGAGTCCGAATTTGAAGTCAGAATTTGCGTATCTCCCCCGTGAAAAAAGTTACGGCGGTTTTTTCGGGCCATGAATTCTGAGCTCTATTCGATCTTTAAGTGGCTGCCATCTCGGTCCTGGGCGAGGTTGGAGTCTGAAATTTTGTGTGCGCGTTCCCAGTGCCAAGGGCTACCAGCTGTGAAAATTTGAAGGAAATCCGAGACAAAAAGTTTTTCCGCCCGAAAAAACGCCTGGGCTATTCATCAGGCGTTTTTGCCAAATTCGGCCAAAATCTAAGGTACCGTTTTTTCACACCTCTTTTGTGTATTCGGGGTCGCTGAGTCCGAATTTGAAGTCGGAATTTGCGTATCTCCCCCGTGAAAAAAGTTACGGCGGTTTTTTCGGGCCATGAATTCTGAGCTCTATTCGACCTTTAAGTGGCTGCCATCTCGGTCCTGGGCGAGGTTGGAGTCTGAAATTTTGTGTGCCCGTTCCCAGTGCCAAGGGCTACCAGCTGTGAAAATTTGAAGGAAATCCGAGACAAAAAGTTTTTCCGCCCGAAAAAACGCCTGGGCTATACATCAGGCGTTTTTGCCAAATTCGGCCAAAATCTAAGGTACCCTTTTTTCACACCTCTTTTGTGTATTCGGGGTCGCTGAGTCCGAATTTGAAGTCAGAATTTGCGTATCTCCCCCGTGAAAAAAGTTACGGCGGTTTTTTCGGGCCATGAATTCTGAGCTCTATTCGATCTTTAAGTGGCTGCCATCTCGGTCCTGGGCGAGGTTGGAGTCTGAAATTTTGTGTGCGCGTTCCCAGTGCCAAGGGCTACCAGCTGTGAAAATTTGAAGGAAATCCGAGACAAAAAGTTTTTCCGTCCGAAAAAACGCCTGGGCTATACATCAGGCGTTTTTGCCAAATTCGGCCAAAATCTAAGGTACCCTTTTTTCACACCTCTTTTGTGTATTCGGGGTCGCTGAGTCCGAATTTGAAGTCGGAATTTGCGTATCTCCCCCGTGAAAAAAGTTACGGCGGTTTTTTCGGGTCATGAATTCTGAGCTCTATTCGATCTTTAAGTGGCTGCCATCTCGGTCCTGGGCGAGGTTGGAGTCTGAAATTTTGTATGCCCGTTCCCAGTGCCAAGGGCTACCAGCTGTGAAAATTTGAAGGAAATCCGAGACAAAAAGTTTTTCCGCCCGAAAAAACGCCTGGGCTATATATACATCAGGCGTTTTTGCCAAATTCGGCCAAAATCTAAGGTACCCTTTTTTCACACCTCTTTTGTGTATTCGGGGTCGCTGAGTCCGAATTTGAAGTCGGAATTTGCGTATCTCCCCCGTGAAAAAAGTTACGGCGGTTTTTTCGGGCCATGAATTCTGAGCTCTATTCGATCTTTAAGTGGCTGCCATCTCGGTCCTGGGCGAGGTTGGAGTCTGAAATTTTGTGTGCCCGTTCCCAGTGCCAAGGGCTACCAGCTGTGAAAATTTGAAGGAAATCCGAGACAAAAAGTTTTTCCGCCCGAAAAAATTTATACATCAGGCGTTTTTGCCAAATTCGGCCAAAATCTAAGGTACCCTTTTTTCACACCTCTTTTGTGTATTCGGGGTCGCTGAGTCCGAATTTGAAGTCGGAATTTGCGTATCTCCCCCGTGAAAAAAGTTACGGCGGTTTTTTCGGGCCATGAATTCTGATCTCTATTCGATCTTTAAGTGGCTGCCATCTCGGTCCTGGGCGAGGTTGGAGTCTGAAATTTTGTGTGCGCGTTCCCAGTGCCAAGGGCTACCAGCTGTGAAAATTTGAAGGAAATCCGAGACAAAAAGTTTTTCCGCCCGAAAAAACGCCTGGGCTATACATCAGGCGTTTTTGCCAAATTCGGCCAAAATCTAAGGTACTCTTTTTTCACACCTCTTTTGTGTATTCGGGGTCGCTGAGTCCGAATTTGAAGTCGGAATTTTCGTATCTCCCCCGTGAAAAAAGTTACGGCGGTTTTTTCGGGCCATGAATTCTGAGCTCTATTCGATCTTTAAGTGGCTGCCATCTCGGTCCTGGGCGAGGTTGGAGTCTGAAATTTTGTGTGCCCGTTCCCAGTGCCAAGGGCTACCAGCTGTGAAAATTTGAAGGAAATCCGAGACAAAAAGTTTTTCCGCCCGAAAAAACGCCTGGGCTATATATACATCAGGCGTTTTTGCCAAATTCGGCCAAAATCTAAGGTACCCTTTTTTCACACCTCTTTTGTGTATTCGGGGTCGCTGAGTCCGAATTTCAAGTCGGAATTTGCGTATCTCCCTCGTGAAAAAAGTTACGGCGGTTTTTTCGGGCCATGAATTCTGAGCTCTATTCGATCTTTAAGTGGCTGCCATCTCGGTCCTGGGCGAGGTTGGAGTCTGAAATTTTGTGTGCCCGTTCCCAGTGCCAAGGGCTACCAGCTGTGAAAATTTGAAGGAAATCCGAGACAAAAAGTTTTTCCGCCCGAAAAAACGCCTGGGCTATACATCAGGCGTTTTTGCCAAATTCGGCCAAAATCTAAGGTACCCTTTTTTCACACCTCTTTTGTGTATTCGGGGTCGCTGAGTCCGAATTTGAAGTCAGAATTTGCGTATCTCCCCCGTGAAAAAAGTTACGGCGGTTTTTTCGGGCCATGAATTCTGAGCTCTATTCGATCTTTAAGTGGCTGCCATCTCGGTCCTGGGCGAGGTTGGAGTCTGAAATTTTGTGTGCCCGTTCCCAGTGCCAAGGGCTACCAGCTGTGAAAATTTGAAGGAAATCCGAGACAAAAAGTTTTTCCGCCCGAAAAAATTTATACATCAGGCGTTTTTGCCAAATTCGGCCAAAATCTAAGGTACCCTTTTTTCACACCTCTTTTGTGTATTCGGGGTCGCTGAGTCCGAATTTGAAGTCGGAATTTGCGTATCTCCCCCGTGAAAAAAGTTACGGCGGTTTTTTCGGGCCATGAATTCTGAGCTCTATTCGATCTTTAAGTGGCTGCCATCTCGGTCCTGGGCGAGGTTGGAGTCTGAAATTTTGTGTGCGCGTTCCCAGTGCCAAGGGCTACCAGCTGTGAAAATTTGAAGGAAATCCGAGACAAAAAGTTTTTCCGCCCGAAAAAACGCCTGGGCTATACATCAGGCGTTTTTGCCAAATTCGGCCAAAATCTAAGGTACCCTTTTTTCACACCTCTTTTGTGTATTCGGGGTCGCTGAGTCCGAATTTGAAGTCGGAATTTGCGTATCTCCCCCGTGAAAAAAGTTACGGCGGTTTTTTCGGGCCATGAATTCTGAGCTCTATTCGATCTTTAAGTGGCTGCCATCTCGGTCCTGGGCGAGGTTGGAGTCTGAAATTTTGTGTGCCCGTTCCCAGTGCCAAGGGCTACCAGCTGTGAAAATTTGAAGGAAATCCGAGACAAAAAGTTTTTCCGCCCGAACAAACGCCTGGGCTATACATCAGGCGTTTTTGCCAAATTCGGCCAAAATCTAAGGTACCCTTTTTTCACACCTCTTTTGTGTATTCGGGGTCGCTGAGTCCAAATTTGAAATCGGAATTTGCGTATCTCCCCCATGAAAAAAGTTACGGAGTTTAAAAAAGTTTTTCCGCCCGAAAAAACGCCTGGGCGTTTTTGCCAAATTCGGCCAAAATCTAAGGTACCCTTTTTTCACACCTCTTTTGTGTATTCGGGGTCGCTGAGTCCGAATTTGAAGTCGGAATTTGCGTATCTCCCCCGTGAAAAAAGTTACGGCGGTTTTTTCGGGCCATGAATTCTGAGCTCTATTCGATCTTTAAGTGGCTGCCATCTCGGTCCTGGGCGAGGTTGGAGTCTGAAATTTTGTGTGCGCGTTCCCAGTGCCAAGGGCTACCAGCTGTGAAAATTTGAAGGAAATCCGAGACAAAAAGTTTTTCCGCCCGAAAAAACGCCTGGGCTATACATCAGGCGTTTTTGCCAAATTCGGCCAAAATCTAAGGTACCCTTTTTTCACACCTCTTTTGTGTATTCGGGGTCGCTGAGTCCGAATTTGAAGTCGGAATTTGCGTATGTCCCCCGTGAAAAAAGTTACGGCGGTTTTTTCGGGCCATGAATTCTGAGCTCTATTCGATCTTTAAGTGGCTGCCATCTCGGTCCTTGGCGAGGTTAGAGTCTGAAATTTTGTGTGCGCGTTCCCAGTGCCAAGGGCTACCAGCTGTGAAAATTTGAAGGAAATCCGAGACAAAAAGTTTTTCCGCCCGAAAAAACGCCTGGGCTATACATCAGGCGTTTTTGCCAAATTCGGCCAAAATCTAAGGTACCCTTTTTCACACCTCTTTTGTGTATTCGGGGTCGCTGAGTCCGAATTTGAAGTCGGAATTTGCGTATCTCCCCCGTGAAAAAAGTTACGGCGGTTTTTTCGGGCCATGAATTCTGAGCTCTATTCGATCTTTAAGTGGTTGCCATCTCGGTCCTGGGCGAGGTTGGAGTCTGAAATTTTGTGTGCCCGTTCCCAGTGCCAAGGGCTACCAGCTGTGAAAATTTGAAGGAAATCCGAGACAAAAAGTTTTTCCGCCCGAAAAAACGCCTGGGCTATACATCAGGCATTTTTGCCAAATTCGGCCAAAATCTAAGGTACCCTTTTTTCACACCTCTTTTGTGTATTCGGGGTCGCTGAGTCCGAATTTGAAGTCGGAATTTGCGTATCTCCCCCGTGAAAAAAGTTACGGCGGTTTTTTCGGGCCATGAATTCTGAGCTCTATTCGATCTTTAAGTGGCTGCCATCTCGGTCCTGGGCGAGGTTGGAGTCTGAAATTTTGTGTGCCCGTTCCCAGTGCCAAGGTCTACCAGCTGTGAAAAATTGAAGGAAATCCGAGACAAAAAGTTTTTCCGCCCGAAAAAACGCCTGGGCTATACATCAGGCATTTTTGCCAAATTCGGCCAAAATCTAAGGTACCCTTTTTTCACACCTCTTTTGTGTATTCGGGGTCGCTGAGTCCTAATTTGAAGTCGGAATTTGCGTATCTCCCCCGTGAAAAAAGTTACGGTGGTTTTTTCGGGCCATGAATTCTGAGCTCTATTCGATCTTTAAGTGGCTGCCATCTCGGTCCTGGGCGAGGTTGGAGTCTGAAATTTTGTGTGCGCGTTCCCAGTGCCAATGGCTACCAGCTGTGAAAATTTGAAGGAAATCCGAGACAAAAAGTTTTTCCGCCCGAAAAAACGCCTGGGCTATACATCAGGCGTTTTTGCCAAATTCGGCCAAAATCTAAGGTACCCTTTTTTCACACCTCTTTTGTGTATTCGGGGTCGCTGAGTCCGAATTTGAAGTCGGAATTTGCGTATCTCCCCCGTGAAAAAAGTTACGGCGGTTTTTTCGGGCCATGAATTCTGAGCTCTATTCGATCTTTAAGTGGCTGCCATCTCGGTCCTGGGCGAGGTTGGAGTCTGAAATTTTGTGTGCCCGTTCCCAGTGCCAAGGGCTACCAGCTGTGAAAAATTGAAGGAAATCCGAGACAAAAAGTTTTTCCGCCCGAAAAAACGCCTGGGCTATACATCAGGCATTTTTGCCAAATTCGGCCAAAATCTAAGGTACCGTTTTTTCACACCTCTTTTGTGTATTCGGGGTCGCTGAGTCCGAATTTGAAGTCGGAATTTGCGTATGTCCCCCGTGAAAAAAGTTACGGCGGTTTTTTCGGGTCATGAATTCTGAGCTCTATTCGATCTTTAAGTGGCTGCCATCTCGGTCCTTGGCGAGGTTAGAGTCTGAAATTTTGTGTGCGCGTTCCCAGTGCCAAGGGCTACCAGCTGTGAAAATTTGAAGGAAATCCGAGACAAAAAGTTTTTCCGCCCGAAAAAACGCCTGGGCTATACATCAGGCATTTTTGCCAAATTCGGCCAAAATCTAAGGTACCCTTTTTCACACCTCTTTTGTGTATTCGGGGTCGCTGAGTCCGAACTTGAAGTCGGAATTTGCGTATCTCCCCCGTGAAAAAAGTTACGGCGGTTTTTTCGGGCCATGAATTCTGAGCTCTATTCGATCTTTAAGTGGTTGCCATCTCGGTCCTGGGCGAGGTTGGAGTCTGAAATTTTGTGTGCCCGTTCCCAGTGCCAAGGGCTACCAGCTGTGAAAATTTGAAGGAAATCCGAGACAAAAAGTTTTTCCGCCCGAAAAAACGCCTGGGCTATACATCAGGCGTTTTTGCCAAATTCGGCCAAAATCTAAGGTACCCTTTTTTCACACCTCTTTTGTGTATTCGGGGTCGCTGATTCCGAATTTGAAGTCGGAATTTGCGTATCTCCCCCGTGAAAAAAGTTACGGCGGTTTTTCTGGCCATGAATTCTGAGCTCTATTCGATCTTTAAGTGGCTGCCATCTCGGTCCTGGGCGAGGTTGGAGTCTGAAATTTTGTGTGCGCGTTCCCAGTGCCAAGGGCTACCAGCTGTGAAAATTTAAAGGAAATCCGAGACAAAAAGTTTTTCCGCCCGAAAAAACGCCTGGGCTATACATCAGGCATTTTTGCCAAATTCGGCCAAAATCTAAGGTACCCTTTTTTCACACCTCTTTTGTGTATTCGGGGTCGCTGAGTCCTAATTTGAAGTCGGAATTTGCGTATCTCCCCCGTGAAAAAAGTTACGGTGGTTTTTTCGGGCCATGAATTCTGAGCTCTATTCGATCTTTAAGTGGCTGCCATCTCGGTCCTGGGCGAGGTTGGAGTCTGAAATTTTGTGTGCGCGTTCCCAGTGCCAATGGCTACCAGCTGTGAAAATTTGAAGGAAATCCGAGACAAAAAGTTTTTCCGCCCGAAAAAACGCCTGGGCTATACATCAGGCGTTTTTGCCAAATTCGGCCAAAATCTAAGGTACCCTTTTTTCACACCTCTTTTGTGTATTCGGGGTCGCTGAGTCCGAATGTGAAGTCGGAATTTGCGTATCTCCCCCGTGAAAAAAGTTACGGCGGTTTTTTCGGGCCATGAATTCTGAGCTCTATTCGATCTTTAAGTGGCTGCCATCTCGGTCCTGGGCGAGGTTGGAGTCTGAAATTTTGTGTGCGCGTTCCCAGTGCCAAGGGCTACCAGCTGTGAAAATTTAAAGGAAATCCGAGACAAAAAGTTTTTCCGCCCAAAAAAACGCCTGGGCTTTACATCAGGCGTTTTTGCCAAATTCGGCCAAAATCTAAGGTACCCTTTTTTCACACCTCTTTTGTGTATTTGGGGTCGCTGAGTCCGAATTTGAAGTCGGAATTTGCGTATCTCCCCCGTGAAAAAAGTTACGGCGGTTTTTTCGGGCCATGAATTCTGAGCTCTATTCGATCTTTAAGTGGCTGCCATCTCGGTCCTGGGCGAGGTTGGAGTCTGAAATTTTGTGTGCCCGTTCCCAGTGCCAAGGGCTACCAGCTGTGAAAATTTGAAGGAAATCCGAGACAAAAAGTTTTTCCGCCCGAAAAAACGCCTGGGCTATACATCAGGCATTTTTGCCAAATTCGGCCAAAATCTAAGGTACCCTTTTTTCACACCTCTTTTGTGTATTCGGGGTCGCTGAGTCCGAATTTGAAGTCAGAATTTGCGTATCTCCCCCGTGAAAAAAGTTACGGCGGTTTTTTCGGGCCATGAATTCTGAGCTCTATTCGATCTTTAAGTGGCTGCCATCTCGGTCCTGGGCGAGGTTGGAGTCTGAAATTTTGTGTGCCCGTTCCCAGTGCCAAGGTCTACCAGCTGTGAAAAATTGAAGGAAATCCGAGACAAAAAGTTTTTCCGCCCGAAAAAACGCCTGGGCTATACATCAGGCATTTTTGCCAAATTCGGCCAAAATCTAAGGTACCCTTTTTTCACACCTCTTTTGTGTATTCGGGGTCGCTGAGTCCTAATTTGAAGTCGGAATTTGCGTATCTCCCCCGTGAAAAAAGTTACGGTGGTTTTTTCGGGCCATGAATTCTGAGCTCTATTCGATCTTTAAGTGGCTGCCATCTCGGTCCTGGGCGAGGTTGGAGTCTGAAATTTTGTGTGCGCGTTCCCAGTGCCAATGGCTACCAGCTGTGAAAATTTGAAGGAAATCCGAGACAAAAAGTTTTTCCGCCCGAAAAAACGCCTGGGCTATACATCAGGCGTTTTTGCCAAATTCGGCCAAAATCTAAGGTACCCTTTTTTCACACCTCTTTTGTGTATTCGGGGTCGCTGAGTCCGAATGTGAAGTCGGAATTTGCGTATCTCCCCCGTGAAAAAAGTTACGGCGGTTTTTTCGGGCCATGAATTCTGAGCTCTATTCGATCTTTAAGTGGCTGCCATCTCGGTCCTGGGCGAGGTTGGAGTCTGAAATTTTGTGTGCGCGTTCCCAGTGCCAAGGGCTACCAGCTGTGAAAATTTAAAGGAAATCCGAGACAAAAAGTTTTTCCGCCCAAAAAAACGCCTGGGCTTTACATCAGGCGTTTTTGCCAAATTCGGCCAAAATCTAAGGTACCCTTTTTTCACACCTCTTTTGTGTATTTGGGGTCGCTGAGTCCGAATTTGAAGTCGGAATTTGCGTATCTCCCCCGTGAAAAAAGTTACGGCGGTTTTTTCGGGCCATGAATTCTGAGCTCTATTCGATCTTTAAGTGGCTGCCATCTCGGTCCTGGGCGAGGTTGGAGTCTGAAATTTTGTGTGCCCGTTCCCAGTGCCAAGGGCTACCACCTGTGAAAATTTGAAGGAAATCCGAGACAAAAAGTTTTTCCGCCCGAAAAAACGCCTGGGCTATACATCAGGCATTTTTGCCAAATTCGGCCAAAATCTAAGGTACCCTTTTTTCACACACTTTTGTGTATTCGGGGTCGCTGAGTCCGAATTTGAAGTCGGAATTTGCGTATCTCCCCCGTGAAAAAAGTTACGGCGGTTTTTTCGGGCCATGAATTCTGAGCTCTATTCGATCTTTAAGTGGCTGCCATCTCGGTCCTGGGCGAGGTTGGAGTCTGAAATTTTGTGTGCCCGTTCCCAGTGCCAAGGTCTACCAGCTGTGAAAAATTGAAGGAAATCCGAGACAAAAAGTTTTTCCGCCCGAAAAAACGCCTGGGCTATACATCAGGCATTTTTGCCAAATTCGGCCAAAATCTAAGGTACCCTTTTTTCACACCTCTTTTGTGTATTCGGGGTCGCTGAGTCCTAATTTGAAGTCGGAATTTGCGTATCTCCCCCGTGAAAAAAGTTACGGTGGTTTTTTCGGGCCATGAATTCTGAGCTCTATTCGATCTTTAAGTGGCTGCCATCTCGGTCCTGGGCGAGGTTGGAGTCTGAAATTTTGTGTGCCCGTTCCCAGTGCCAAGGGCTACCACCTGTGAAAATTTGAAGGAAATCCGAGACAAAAAGTTTTTCCGCCCGAAAAAACGCCTGGGCTATACATCAGGCGTTTTTGCCAAATTCGGCCAAAATCTAAGGTACCTTTTTTTCACACCTCTTTTGTGTATTCGGGGTCGCTGAGTCCGAATTTGAAGTCAGAATTTGCGTATCTCCCCCGTGAAAAAAGTTACGGCGGTTTTTTCGGGCCATGAATTCTGAGCTCTATTCGATCTTTAAGTGGCTGCCATCTCGGTCCTGGGCGAGGTTGGAGTCTGAAATTTTGTGTGCGCGTTCCCAGTGCCAAGGGCTACCAGCTGTGAAAATTTGAAGGAAATCCGAGACAAAAAGTTTTTCCGCCCGAAAAAACGCCTGGGCTATTCATCAGGCGTTTTTGCCAAATTCGGCCAAAATCTAAGGTACCCTTTTTTCACACCTCTTTTGTGTATTCGGGGTCGCTGAGTCCGAATTTGAAGTCGGAATTTGCGTATCTCCCCCGTGAAAAAAGTTACGGCGGTTTTTTCGGGCCATGAATTCTGAGCTCTATTCGATCTTTAAGTGGCTGCCATCTCGGTCCTGGGCGAGGTTGGAGTCTGAAATTTTGTGTGCGCGTTCCCAGTGCCAAGGGCTACCAGCTGTGAAAATTTAAAGGAAATCCGAGACAAAAAGTTTTTCCGCCCAAAAAAACGCCTGGGCTTTACATCAGGCGTTTTTGCCAAATTCGGCCAAAATCTAAGGTACCCTTTTTTCACACCTCTTTTGTGTATTTGGGGTCGCTGAGTCCGAATTTGAAGTCGGAATTTGCGTATCTCCCCCGTGAAAAAAGTTACGGCGGTTTTTTCGGGCCATGAATTCTGAGCTCTATTCGATCTTTAAGTGGCTGCCATCTCGGTCCTGGGCGAGGTTGGAGTCTGAAATTTTGTGTGCCCGTTCCCAGTGCCAAGGGCTACCACCTGTGAAAATTTGAAGGAAATCCGAGACAAAAAGTTTTTCCGCCCGAAAAAACGCCTGGGCTATACATCAGGCATTTTTGCCAAATTCGGCCAAAATCTAAGGTACCCTTTTTTCACACACTTTTGTGTATTCGGGGTCGCTGAGTCCGAATTTGAAGTCGGAATTTGCGTATCTCCCCCGTGAAAAAAGTTACGGCGGTTTTTTCGGGCCATGAATTCTGAGCTCTATTCGATCTTTAAGTGGCTGCCATCTCGGTCCTGGGCGAGGTTGGAGTCTGAAATTTTGTGTGCCCGTTCCCAGTGCCAAGGTCTACCAGCTGTGAAAAATTGAAGGAAATCCGAGACAAAAAGTTTTTCCGCCCGAAAAAACGCCTGGGCTATACATCAGGCATTTTTGCCAAATTCGGCCAAAATCTAAGGTACCCTTTTTTCACACCTCTTTTGTGTATTCGGGGTCGCTGAGTCCTAATTTGAAGTCGGAATTTGCGTATCTCCCCCGTGAAAAAAGTTACGGTGGTTTTTTCGGGCCATGAATTCTGAGCTCTATTCGATCTTTAAGTGGCTGCCATCTCGGTCCTGGGCGAGGTTGGAGTCTGAAATTTTGTGTGCCCGTTCCCAGTGCCAAGGGCTACCACCTGTGAAAATTTGAAGGAAATCCGAGACAAAAAGTTTTTCCGCCCGAAAAAACGCCTGGGCTATACATCAGGCGTTTTTGCCAAATTCGGCCAAAATCTAAGGTACCTTTTTTTCACACCTCTTTTGTGTATTCGGGGTCGCTGAGTCCGAATTTGAAGTCAGAATTTGCGTATCTCCCCCGTGAAAAAAGTTACGGCGGTTTTTTCGGGCCATGAATTCTGAGCTCTATTCGATCTTTAAGTGGCTGCCATCTCGGTCCTGGGCGAGGTTGGAGTCTGAAATTTTGTGTGCGCGTTCCCAGTGCCAAGGGCTACCAGCTGTGAAAATTTGAAGGAAATCCGAGACAAAAAGTTTTTCCGCCCGAAAAAACGCCTGGGCTATTCATCAGGCGTTTTTGCCAAATTCGGCCAAAATCTAAGGTACCCTTTTTTCACACCTCTTTTGTGTATTCGGGGTCGCTGAGTCCGAATTTGAAGTCGGAATTTGCGTATCTCCCCCGTGAAAAAAGTTACGGCGGTTTTTTCGGGCCATGAATTCTGAGCTCTATTCGATCTTTAAGTGGCTGCCATCTCGGTCCTGGGCGAGGTTGGAGTCTGAAATTTTGTGTGCGCGTTCCCAGTGCCAAGGGCTACCAGCTGTGAAAATTTGAAGGAAATCCGAGACAAAAAGTTTTTCCGCCCGAAAAAACGCCTGGGCTATACATCAGGCGTTTTTGCCAAATTCGGCCAAAATCTAAGGTACCCTTTTTTCACACCTCTTTTGTGTATTCGGGGTCGCTGAGTCCGAATTTGAAGTCAGAATTTGCGTATCTCCCCCGTGAAAAAAGTTACAGCGGTTTTTTCGGGCCATGAATTCTGAGCTCTATTCGATCTTTAAGTGGCTGCCATCTCGGTCCTGGGCGAGGATGGAGTCTGAAATTTTGTGTGCGCGTTCCCAGTGCCAAGGGCTACCAGCTGTGAAAATTTGAAGGAAATCCGAGACAAAAAGTTTTTCCGCCCGAAAAAACGCCTGGGCTATACATCAGGCGTTTTTGCCATCTTCGGCCAAAATCTAAGGTACCCTTTTTTCACACCTCTTTTGTGTATTCGGGGTCGCTGAGTCCGAATTTGAAGTCGGAATTTGCGTATCTCTCCCGTGAAAAAAGTTACGGCGGTTTTTTCGGGCCATGAATTCTGAGCTCTATTCGATCTTTAAGTGGCTGCCATCTCGGTCCTTGGCGAGGTTGGAGTCTGAAATTTTGTGTGCCCGTTCCCAGGGCCAAGGGCTACCAGCTGTGAAAATTTGAAGGAAATCCGAGACAAAAAGTTTTTCCGCCCGAAAAAACGCCTGGGCTATACATCAGGCGTTTTTGCCAAATTCTGCCAAAATCTAAGGTACCCTTTTTTCACACCTCTTTTGTGTATTCGGGGTCGCTGAGTCCGAATTTGAAGTCAAAATTTGCGTATCTCCCCCGTGAAAAAAGTTACGGCGGTTTTTTCGGGCCATGAATTCTGAGCTCTATTCGATCTTTAAGTGGCTGCCATCTCGGTCCTGGGCGAGGTTGGAGTCTGAAATTTTGTGTGCCCGTTCCCAGTGCCAAGGGCTACCAGCTGTGAAAATTTGAAGGAAATCCGAGACAAAAAGTTTTTCCGCCCGAAAAAACGCCTGGGCTATACATCAGGCGTTTTTGCCAAATTCGGCCAAAATCTAAGGTACCCTTTTTTCACACCTCTTTTGTGTATTCGGGGTCGCTGAGTCCGAATTTGAAGTCGGAATTTGCGTATCTCCCCCGTGAAAAAAGTTACGGCGGTTTTTTCGGGCCATGAATTCTGAGCTCTATTCGATCTTTAAGTGGCTGCCATCTCGGTCCTGGGCGAGGTTGGAGTCTGAAATTTTGTGTGCGCGTTCCCAGTGCCAAGGGCTACCAGCTGTGAAAATTTGAAGGAAATCCGAGACAAAAAGTTTTTCCGCCCGAAAAAACGCCTGGGCTATACATCAGGCGATTTTGCCAAATTCGGCCAAAATCTAAGGTACCCTTTTTTCACACCTCTTTTGTGTATTCGGGGTCGCTGAGTCCGAATTTGAAGTCGGAATTTGCGTATCTCCCTCGTGAAAAAAGTTACGGCGGTTTTTTCGGGCCATGAATTCTGAGCTCTATTCGATCTTTAAGTGGCTGCCATCTCGGTCCTGGGCGAGGTTGGAGTCTGAAATTTTGTGTGCGCGTTCCCAGTGCCAAGGGCTACCAGCTGTGAAAATTTGAAGGAAATCCGAGACAAAAAGTTTTTCCGCCCGAAAAAACGCCTGGGCTATACATCAGGCGTTTTTGCCAAATTCGGCCAAAATCTAAGGTACCCTTTTTTCACACCTCTTTTGTGTATTCGGGGTCGCTGAGTCCGAATTTGAAGTCAGAATTTGCGTATCTCCCCCGTGAAAAAAGTTACGGCGGTTTTTTCGGGCCATGAATTCTGAGCTCTATTCGATCTTTAAGTGGCTGCCATCTCGGTCCTGGGCGAGGTTGGAGTCTGAAATTTTGTGTGCCCGTTCCCAGTGCCAAGGGCTACCAGCTGTGAAAATTTGAAGGAAATCCGAGACAAAAAGTTTTTCCGCCCGAAAAAATTTATACATCAGGCGTTTTTGCCAAATTCGGCCAAAATCTAAGGTACCCTTTTTTCACACCTCTTTTGTGTATTCGGGGTCGCTGAGTCCGAATTTGAAGTCGCAATTTGCGTATCTCCCCCGTGAAAAAAGTTACGGCGGTTTTTTCGGGCCATGAATTCTGAGCTCTATTCGATCTTTAAGTGGCTGCCATCTCGGTCCTGGGCGAGGTTGGAGTCTGAAATTTTGTGTGCGCGTTCCCAGTGCCAAGGGCTACCAGCTGTGAAAATTTGAAGGAAATCCGAGACAAAAAGTTTTTCCGCCCGAAAAAACGCCTGGGCTATACATCAGGCGTTTTTGCCAAATTCGGCCAAAATCTAAGGTACCCTTTTTTCACAACTCTTTTGTGTATTCGGGGTCGCTGAGTCCGAATTTGAAGTCGGAATTTGCGTATCTCCCCCGTGAAAAAAGTTACGGCGGTTTTTTCGGGCCATGAATTCTGAGCTCTATTCGATCTTTAAGTGGCTGCCATCTCGGTCCTGGGCGAGGTTGGAGTCTGAAATTTTGTGTGCCCGTTCCCAGTGCCAAGGGCTACCAGCTATGAAAATTTGAAGGAAATCCGAGACAAAAAGTTTTTCCGCCCGAACAAACGCCTGGGCTATACATCAGGCGTTTTTGCCAAATTCGGCCAAAATCTAAGGTACCCTTTTTTCACACCTCTTTTGTGTATTCGGGGTCGCTGAGTCCGAATTTGAAATCGGAATTTGCGTATCTCCCCCATGAAAAAAGTTACGGCGTTTAAAAAAGTTTTTCCGCCCGAAAAAACGCCTGGGCGTTTTTGCCAAATTCGGCCAAAATCTAAGGTACCCTTTTTTCACACCTCTTTTGTGTATTCGGGGTCGCTGAGTCCGAATTTGAAGTCAGAATTTGCGTATCTCCCCCGTGAAAAAAGTTACGGCGGTTTTTTCGGGCCATGAATTCTGAGCTCTATTCGATCTTTAAGTGGCTGCCATCTCGGTCCTGGGCGAGGTTGGAGTCTGAAATTTTGTGTGCCCGTTCCCAGTGCCAAGGGCTACCAGCTGTGAAAATTTGAAGGAAATCCGAGACAAAAAGTTTTTCCGCCCGAAAAAACGCCTGGGCTATACATCAGGCGTTTTTGCCAAATTCGGCCAAAATCTAAGGTACCCTTTTTTCACACCTCTTTTGTGTATTCGGGGTCGCTGAGTCCGAATTTGAAGTCGGAATTTGCGTATGTCCCCCGTGAAAAAAGTTACGGCGTTTTTTCGGGCCATGAATTCTGAGCTCTATTCGATCTTTAAGTGGCTGCCATCTCGGTCCTTGGCGAGGTTAGAGTCTGAAATTTTGTGTGCGCGTTCCCAGTGCCAAGGTCTACCAGCTGTGAAAATTTGAAGGAAATCCGAGACAAAAAGTTTTTCCGCCCGAAAAAACGCCTGGGCTATACATCAGGCGTTTTTGCCAAATTCGGCCAAAATTTAAGGTACCCTTTTTCACACCTCTTTTGTGTATTCGGGGTCGCTGAGTCCGAACTTGAAGTCGGAATTTGCGTATCTCCCGCGTGAGAAAAGTTACGGCGGTTTTTTCGGGCCATGAATTCTGAGCTCTATTCGATCTTTAAGTGGTTGCCATCTCGGTCCTGGGCGAGGTTGGAGTCTGAAATTTTGTGTGCCCGTTCCCAGTGCCAAGGGCTACCAGCTGTGAAAATTTGAAGGAAATCCGAGACAAAAAGTTTTTCCGCCCGAAAAAACGCCTGGGCTATACATCAGGCATTTTTGCCAAATTCGGCCAAAATCTAAGGTACCCTTTTTTCACACCTCTTTTGTGTATTCGGGGTCGCTGAGTCCGAATTTGAAGTCGGAATTTGCGTATCTCCCCCGTGAAAAAAGTTACGGTGGTTTTTTCGGGCCATGAATTCTGATCTCTATTCGATCTTTAAGTGGCTGCCATCTCGGTCCTGGGCGAGGTTGGAGTCTGAAATTTTGTGTGCCCGTTCCCAGTGCCAAGGTCTACCAGCTGTGAAAATTTGAAGGAAATCCGAGACAAAAAGTTTTTCCGCCCGAAAAAACGCCTGGGCTATACATCAGGCGTTTTTGCCAAATTCGGCCAAAATCTAAGGTACCCTTTTTTCACACCTCTTTTGTGTATTCGGGGTCGCTGAGTCCGAATTTGAAGTCAGAATTTGCGTATCTCCCCCGTGAAAAAAGTTACGGCGGTTTTTTCGGGCCATGAATTCTGAGCTCTATTCGATCTTTAAGTGGCTGCCATCTCGGTCCTGGGCGAGGTTGGAGTCTGAAATTTTGTGTGCGCGTTCCCAGTGCCAAGGGCTACCAGCTGTGAAAATTTGAAGGAAATCCGAGACAAAAAGTTTTTCCGCCCGAAAAAACGCCTGGGCTATACATCAGGCGTTTTTGCCAAATTCGGCCAAAATCTAAGGTACCCTTTTTTCACACCTCTTTTGTGTATTCGGGGTCGCTGAGTCCGAATTTGAAGTCGGAATTTGCGTATCTCCCCCGTGAAAAAAGTTACGGCGGTTTTTTCGGGCCATGAATTCTGAGCTCTATTCGATCTTTAAGTGGCTGCCATCTCGGTCCTGGGCGAGGTTGGAGTCTGCAATTTTGTATGCCCGTTCCCAGTGCCAAGGGCTACCAGCTGTGAAAATTTGAAGGAAATCCGAGACAAAAAGTTTTTCCGCCCGAAAAAACGCCTGGGCTATATATACATCAGGCGTTTTTGCCAAATTCGGCCAAAATCTAAGGTACCCTTTTTTCACACCTCTTTTGTGTATTCGGGGTCGCTGAGTCCGAATTTGAAGTCGGAATTTGCGTATCTCCCTCGTGAAAAAAGTTACGGCGGTTTTTTCGGGCCATGAATTCTGAGCTCTATTCGATCTTTAAGTGGCTGCCATCTCGGTCCTGGGCGAGGTTGGAGTCTGAAATTTTGTGTGCGCGTTCCCAGTGCCAAGGGCTACCAGCTGTGAAAATTTGAAGGAAATCCGAGACAAAAAGTTTTTCCGCCCGAAAAAACGCCTGGGTTATACATCAGGCGTTTTTGCCAAATTCGGCCAAAATCTAAGGTACCCTTTTTTCACACCTCTTTTGTGTATTCGGGGTCGCTGAGTCCGAATTTGAAGTCAGAATTTGCGTATCTCCCCCGTGAAAAAAGTTACGGCGGTTTTTTCGGGCCATGAATTCTGAGCTCTATTCGATCTTTAAGTGGCTGCCATCTCGGTCCTGGGCGAGGTTGGAGTCTGAAATTTTGTGTGCCCGTTCCCAGTGCCAAGGGCTACCAGCTGTGAAAATTTGAAGGAAATCCGAGACAAAAAGTTTTTCCGCCCGAAAAAACGCCTGGGCTATTCATCAGGCGTTTTTGCCAAATTCGGCCAAAATCTAAGGTACCCTTTTTTCACACCTCTTTTGTGTATTCGGGGTCGCTGAGTCCGAATTTGAAATCGGAATTTGCGTATCTCCCCCATGAAAAAAGTTACGGCGTTTAAAAAAGTTTTTCCGCCCGAAAAAACGCCTGGGCGTTTTTGCCAAATTCGGCCAAAATCTAAGGTACCCTTTTTTCACACCTCTTTTGTGTATTCGGGGTCGCTGAGTCCGAATTTGAAGTCGGAATTTGCGTATCTCCCCCGTGAAAAAAGTTACGGCGGTTTTTTCGGGCCATGAATTCTGAGCTCTATTCGATCTTTAAGTGGCTGCCATCTCGGTCCTGGGTAAGGTTGGAGTTTGAAATTTTGTGTGCGCGTTCCCAGTGCCAAGGGCTACCAGCTGTGAAAATTTGAAGGAAATCCGAGACAAAAAGTTTTTCCGCCCGAAAAAACGCCTGGGCTATATCAGGCGTTTTTGACAAATTCGGCCAAAATCTAAGGTACCCTTTTTTCACACCTCTTTTGTGTATTCGGGGTCGCTGAGTCCGAATTTGAAGTCAGAATTTGCGTATCTCCCCCGTGAAAAAAGTTACGGCGGTTTTTTCGGGCCATGAATTCTGAGCTCTATTCGATCTTTAAGTGGCTGCCATCTCGGTCCTGGGCGAGGTTGGAGTCTGAAATTTTGTGTGCCCGTTCCCAGTGCCAAGGGCTACCAGCTGTGAAAATTTGAAGGAAATCCGAGACAAAAAGTTTTTCCGCCCGAAAAAACGCCTGGGCTATACATCAGGCGTTTTTGCCAAATTCGGCCAAAATCTAAGGTACCCTTTTTTCACACCTCTTTTGTGTATTCGGGGTCGCTGAGTCCGAATTTGAAGTCGGAATTTGCGTATGTCCCCCGTGAAAAAAGTTACGGCGTTTTTTTCGGGCCATGAATTCTGAGCTCTATTCGATCTTTAAGTGGCTGCCATCTCGGTCCTTGGCGAGGTTAGAGTCTGAAATTTTGTGTGCGCGTTCCCAGTGCCAAGGGCTACCAGCTGTGAAAATTTGAAGGAAATCCGAGACAAAAAGTTTTTCCGCCCGAAAAAACGCCTGGGCTATACATCAGGCGTTTTTGCCAAATTCGGCCAAAATCTAAGGTACCCTTTTTCACACCTCTTTTGTGTATTCGGGGTCGCTGAGTCCGAACTTGAAGTCGGAATTTGCGTATCTCCCCCGTGAGAAAAGTTACGGCGGTTTTTTCGGGCCATGAATTCTGAGCTCTATTCGATCTTTAAGTGGTTGCCATCTCGGTCCTGGGCGAGGTTGGAGTCTGAAATTTTGTGTGCCCGTTCCCAGTGCCAAGGGCTACCAGCTGTGAAAATTTGAAGGAAATCCGAGACAAAAAATTTTCCGCCCGAAAAAACGCCTGGGCTATACATCAGGCGTTTTTGCCAAATTCGGCCAAAATCTAAGGTACCCTTTTTTCACACCTCTTTTGTGTATTCGGGGTCGCTGAGTCCGAATTTGAAGTCAGAATTTGCGTATCTCCCCCGTGAAAAAAGTTACGGCGGTTTTTTCGGGCCATGAATTCTGAGCTCTATTCGATATTTAAGTGGCTGCCATCTCGGTCCTGGGCGAGGTTGGAGTCTGAAATTTTGTGTGCCCGTTCCCAGTGCCAAGGGCTACCAGCTGTGAAAATTTGAAGGAAATCCGAGACAAAAAGTTTTTCCGCCCGAAAAAACGCCTGGGCTATACATCAGGCTTTTTTGCCAAATTCGGCCAAAATCTAAGGTACCCTTTTTTCACACCTCTTTTGTGTATTCGGGGTCGCTGAGTCCGAATTTGAAGTCAGAATTTGCGTATCTCCCCCGTGAAAAAAGTTACGGCGGTTTTTTCGGGCCATGAATTCTGAGCTCTATTCGATCTTTAAGTGGCTGCCATCTAGGTCCTGGGCGAGGTTGGAGTCTGAAATTTTGTGTGCCCGTTCCCAGTGCCAAGGGCTACCAGCTGTGAAAATTTGAAGGAAATCCGAGACAAAAAGTTTTTCCGCCCGAAAAAACGCCTGGGCTATACATCAGGCTTTTTTGCCAAATTCGGCCAAAATCTAAGGTACCCTTTTTTCACACCTGTTTTGTGTATTCGGGGTCGCTGAGTCCGAATTTGAAGTCGGAATTTGCGTATCTCCCCCGTGAAAAAAGTTACGGCGGTTTTTTCGGGCCATGAATTCTGAGCTCTATTCGATCTTTAAGTGGCTGCCATCTCGGTCCTGGGCGAGGTTGGAGTCTGAAATTTTGTGTGCACGTTCCCAGTGCCAAGGGCTACCACCTGTGAAAATTTGAAGGAAATCCGAGACAAAAAGTTTTTCCGCACGAAAAAACGCCTGGGCTATACATCAGGCGTTTTTGCCAAATTCGGCCAAAATCTAAGGTACCCTTTTTTCACACCTCTTTTGTGTATTCGGGGTCGCTGAGTCCGAACTTGAAGTCGGAATTTGCGTATCTCCCCCGTGAAAAAAGTTACGGCGGTTTTTTCGGGCCATGAATTCTGAGTTCTATTCGATCTTTAAGTGGTTGCCATCTCGGTCCTGGGCGAGGTTGGAGTCTGAAATTTTGTGTGCCCGTTCCGAGTGCCAAGGGCTACCAGCTGTGAAAATTTGAAGGAAATCCGAGACAAAAAGTTTTTCCGCCCGAAAAAACGCCTGGGCTATACATCAGGCATTTTTGCCAAATTCGGCCAAAATTTAAGGTACCCTTTTTTCACACCTCTTTTGTGTATTCGGGGTCGCTGAGTCCGAATTTGAAGTCGGAATTTGCGTATCTCCCCCGTGAAAAAAGTTACGGCGGTTTTTTCGGGCCATGAATTCTGAGCTCTATTCGATCTTTAAGTGGCTGCCATCTCGGTCCTGGGCGAGGTTGGAGTCTGAAATTTTGTGTGCCCGTTCCCAGTGCCAAGGTCTACCAGCTGTGAAAAATTGAAGGAAATCCGAGACAAAAAGTTTTTCCGCCCGAAAAAACGCCTGGGCTATACATCAGGCGTTTTTGCCAAATTCGGCCAAAATCTAAGGTACCCTTTTTTCACACCTCTTTTGTGTATTCGGGGTCGCTGAGTCCGAATTTGGAGTCGGAATTTGCGTATCTCCCCCGTGAAAAAAGTTACGGTGGTTTTTTCGGGCCATGAATTCTGAGCTCTATTCGATCTTTAAGTGGCTGCCATCTCGGTCCTGGGCGAGGTTGGAGTCTGAAATTTTGTGTGCGCGTTCCCAGTGCCAATGGCTACCAGCTGTGAAAATTTGAAGGAAATCCGAGACAAAAAGTTTTTCCGCCCGAAAAAACGCCTGGGCTATAGCGAGGCGTTTTTGCCAAATTGGGCCAAAATCTAAGGTACCTTTTTTCACACCTCTTTTGTGTATTCGGGGTCGCTGAGTCCGAATTTGAAGTCAGAATTTGCGTATCTCCCCCGTGAAAAAAGTTACGGCGGTTTTTTCGGGCCATGAATTCTGAGCTCTATTCGATCTTTAAGTGGCTGCCATCTCGGTCCTGGGCGAGGTTGGAGTCTGAAATTTTGTGTGCCCGTTCCCAGTGCCAAGGGCTACCAGCTGTGAAAATTTGAAGGAAATCCGAGACAAAAAGTTTTTCCGCCCGAAAAAACGCCTGGGCTATACATCAGGCGTTTTTGCCAAATTCGGCCAAAATCTAAGGTACCCTTTTTTCACACCTCTTTTGTGTATTCGGGGTCGCTGAGTCCGAATTTGAAGTCGGAATTTGCGTATCTCCCCCGTGAAAAAAGTTACGGTGGTTTTTTCGGGCCATGAATTCTGAGCTCTATTCGATCTTTAAGTGGCTGCCATCTCGGTCCTGGGTAAGGTTGGAGTTTGAAATTTTGTGTGCGCGTTCCCAGTGCCAAGGGCTACCAGCTGTGAAAATTTGAAGGAAATCCGAGACAAAAAGTTTTTCCGCCCGAAAAAAACGCCTGGGCTATACATCAGGCGTTTTTGCCAAATTCGGCCAAAATCTAAGGTACCCTTTTTTCACACCTCTTTTGTGTATTCGGGGTCGCTGAGTCCGAATTTGAAGTCGGAATTTGCGTATCTCCCCCGTGAAAAAAGTTACGGCGTTTTTTTCGGGCCATGAATTCTGAGCTCTATTCGATCTTTAAGTGGCTGCCATCTCGGTCCTTGGCGAGGTTAGAGTCTGAAATTTTGTGTGCGCGTTCCCAGTGCCAAGGGCTACCAGCTGTTAAAATTTGAAGGAAATCCGAGACAAAAAGTTTTTCCGCCCGAAAAAACGCCTGGGCTATACATCAGGCGTTTTTGCCAAATTCGGCCAAAATCTAAGGTACCCTTTTTCACACCTCTTTTGTGTATTCGGGGTCGCTGAGTCCGAACTTGAAGTCGGAATTTGCGTATCTCCCCCGTGAAAAAAGTTACGGCGGTTTTTTCGGGCCATGAATTCTGAGCTCTATTCGATCTTTAAGTGGCTGCCATCTCGGTCCTGGGCGATGTTGGAGTCTGAAATTTTGTGTGCCCGTTCCCAGTGCCAAGGGCTACCAGCTGTGAAAATTTGAAGGAAATCCGAGACAAAAAGTTTTTCCGCCCGAAAAAACGCCTGGGCTATAGCGAGGCATTTTTGCCAAATTCGGCCAAAATCTAAGGTACCCTTTTTTCACACCTCTTTTGTGTATTCGGGGTCGCTGAGTCCGAATTTGAAGTCAGAATTTGCGTATCTCCCCCGTGAAAAAAGTTACGGCGGTTTTTTCGGGCCATGAATTCTGAGCTCTATTCGATCTTTAAGTGACTGCCATCTCGGTCCTGGGCGAGGTTGGAGTCTGAAATTTTGTGTGCCCGTTCCCAGTGCCAAGGGCTACCAGCTGTGAAAATTTGAAGGAAATCCGAGACAAAAAGTTTTTCCGCACGAAAAAACGCCTGGGCTATACATCAGGCGTTTTTGCCAAATTCGGCCAAAATCTAAGGTACCCTTTTTTCACACCTCTTTTGTGTATTCGTGGTCGCTGAGTCCGAATTTGAAGTCGGAATTTGCGTATCTCCATCGTGAAAAAAGTTACGGCGGTTTTTTCGGGCCATGAATTCTGAGCTCTATTCGATCTTTAAGTGGCTGCCATCTCGGTCCTGGGCGAGGTTGGAGTCTGAAATTTTGTGTGCGCGTTCCCAGTGCCAAGGGCTACCAGCTGTGAAAATTTGAAGGAAATCCAAGACAAAAAGTTTTTCCGCCCGAAAAAACGCCTGGGCTATATCAGGCGTTTTTGCCAAATTCGGCCAAAATCTAAGGTACCCTTTTTTCACACCTCTTTTGTGTATTCGGGGTCGCTGAGTCCGAATTTGAAGTCGGAATTTGCGTATCTCCCCCGTGAAAAAAGTTACGGCGGTTTTTTCGGGCCATGAATTCTGAGCTCTATTCGATCTTTAAGTGGCTGCCATCTCGGTCCTGGGCGAGGTTGGAGTCTGAAATTTTGTGTGCGCGTTCCCAGTGCCAAGGGCTACCAGCTGTGAAAATTTGAAGGAAATCCGAGACAAAAAGTTTTTCCGCCCGAAAAAACGCCTGGGCTATACATCAGGCGTTTTTGCCAAATTCGGCCAAAATCTAAGGTATCCTTTTTTCACACCTCTTTTGTGTATTCGGGCTCGCTGAGTCCGAATTTGAAGTCGGAATTTGCGTATCTCCATCGTGAAAAAAGTTACGGCGGTTTTTTCGGGCCATGAATTCTGAGCTCTATTCGATCTTTAAGTGGCTGCCATCTCGGTCCTGGGCGAGGTTGGAGTCTGAAATTTTGTGTGCGCGTTCCCAGTGCCAAGGGCTACCGGCTGTGAAAATTTGAAGGAAATCCGAGACAAAAAGTTTTTCCGCCCGAAAAAACGCCTGGGCTATATCAGGCGTTTTTGCCAAATTCGGCCAAAATCTAAGGTACCCTTTTTTCACACCTCTTTTGTGTATTCGGGGTAGCTGAGTCCGAATTTGAAGTCGGAATTTGCGTATTTCCCCAGTGAAAAAAGTTACGGCGGTTTTTTCGGGCCATGAATTCTGAGCTCTATTCGATCTTTAAGTGGCTGCCATCTCGGTCCTGGGCGAGGTTGGAGTCTGAAATTTTGTGTGCGCGTTCCCAGTGCCAATGGCTACCAGCTGTGAAAATTTGAAGGAAATCCGAGACAAAAAGTTTTTCCGCCCGAAAAAACGCCTGGGCGGCGTTTTTGCCAAATTCGGCCAAAATCTAAGGTACCCTTTTTTCACACCTCTTTTGTGTATTCGGGGTCGCTGAGTCCGAATTTGAAGTCGGAATTTGCGTATCTCCCCCGTGAAAAAAGTTACGGCGGTTTTTTTCGGGCCATGAATTCTGAGCTCTATTCGATCTTTAAGTGGCTGCCATCTCGGTCCTGGGCGAGGTTGGAGTCTGAAATTTTGTGTGCCCGTTCCCAGTGCCAAGGGCTACCAGCTGTGAAAATTTGAAGGAAATCCGAGACAAAAAGTTTTTCCGCCCGAAAAAACGCCTGGGCTATACATCAGGCGTTTTTGCCAAATTCGGCCAAAATCTAAGGTACCCTTTTTTCACACCTCTTTTGTGTATTCGGGCTCGCTGAGTCCGAATTTGAAGTCGGAATTTGCGTATCTCCATCGTGAAAAAAGTTACGGCGGTTTTTTCGGGCCTTGAATTCTGAGCTCTATTCGATCTTTAAGTGGCTGCCATCTCGGTCCTGGGCGAGGTTGGAGTCTGAAATTTTGTGTGCGCGTTCCCAGTGCCAAGGGCTACCAGCTGTGAAAATTTGAAGGAAATCCGAGACAAAAAGTTTTTCCGCCCGAAAAAACGCCTGGGCTATATCAGGCGTTTTTGCCAAATTCGGCCAAAATCTAAGGTACCCTTTTTTCACACCTCTTTTGTGTATTCGGGGTCGCTGAGTCCGAATTTGAAGTCGGAATTTGCGTATCTCCCCCGTGAAAAAAGTTACGGCGGTTTTTTCGGGCCATGATTTCTGAGCTCTATTCGATCTTTAAGTGGCTGCCATCTCGGTCCTGGGCGAGGTTGGAGTCTGAAATTTTGTGTGCGCGTTCCCAGTGCCAAGGGCTACCAGCTGTGAAAATTTGAAGGAAATCCGAGACAAAAAGTTTTTCCGCCCGAAAAAACGCCTGGGTTATACATCAGGCGTTTTTGCCAAATTCGGCCAAAATCTAAGGTATCCTTTTTTCACACCTCTTTTGTGTATTCGGGGTCGCTGAGTCCGAATTTGAAGTCGGAATTTGCGTATCTCCATCGTGAAAAAAGTTACGGCGGTTTTTTCGGGCCATGAATTCTGAGCTCTATTCGATCTTTAAGTGGCTGCCATCTCGGTCCTGGGCGAGGTTGGAGTCTGAAATTTTGTGTGCGCGTTCCCAGTGCCAAGGGCTACCAGCTGTGAAAATTTGAAGGAAATCCGAGACAAAAAGTTTTTCCGCCCGAAAAAACGCCTGGGCTATACATCAGGCGTTTTTGCCAAATTCGGCCAAAATCTAAGGTACCCTTTTTTCACACCTCTTTTGTGTATTCGGGGTCGCTGAGTCCGAATTTGAAGTCGGAATTTGCGTATCTCCCCCGTGAAAAAAGTTACGGCGGTTTTTTTCGGGCCATGAATTCTGAGCTCTATTCGATCTTTAAGTGGCCGCCATCTCGGTCCTGGGCGAGGTTGGAGTCTGAAATTTTGTGTGCCCGTTCCCAGTGCCAAGGGCTACCAGCTGTGAAAATTTGAAGGAAATCCGAGACAAAAAGTTTTTCCGCCCGAAAATACAAATGGGCTATACATCAGGCGTTTTTGCCAAATTCGGCCAAAATCTAAGGTACCCTTTTTTCACACCTCTTTTGTGTATTCGGGGTCGCTGAGTCCGAATTAGAAGTCAGAATTTGCGTATCTCCCCCGTGAAAAAAGTTACGGCGGTTTTTTCGGGCCATGAATTCTGAGCTCTATTCGATCTTTAAGTGGCTGCCATCTCGGTCCTGGGCGAGGTTGGAGTCTGAAATTTTGTGTGCGCGTTCCCAGTGCCAATGGCTACCAGCTGTGAAAATTTGAAGGAAATCCGAGACAAAAAGTTTTTCCGCCCGAAAAAACGCCTGGGCGGCGTTTTTGCCAAATTCGGCCAAAATCTAAGGTACCCTTTTTTCACACCTCTTTTGTGTATTCGGGGTCGCTGAGTCCGAATTTGAAGTCGCAATTTGCGTATCTCCCCCGTGAAAAAAGTTACGGCGGTTTTTTCGGGCCATGAATTCTGAGCTCTATTCGATCTTTAAGTGGCTGCCATCTCGGTCCTGGGCGAGGTTGGAGTCTGAAATTTTGTGTGCGCGTTCCCAGTGCCAAGGGCTACCAGCTGTGAAAATTTGAAGGAAATCCGAGACAAAAAGTTTTTCCGCCCGAAAAAACGCCTGGGCTATACATCAGGCGTTTTTGCCAAATTCGGCCAAAATCTAAGGTACCCTTTTTTCACACCTCTTTTGTGTATTCGGGGTCGCTGAGTCCGAATTTGAAGTCGGAATTTGCGTATCTCCCCCGTGAAAAAAGTTACGGCGGTTTTTTCGGGCCATGAATTCTGAGCTCTATTCGATCTTTAAGTGGCTGCCATCTCGGTCCTGGGCGAGGTTGGAGTCTGAAATTTTGTGTGCCCGTTCCCAGTGCCAAGGGCTACCAGCTGTGAAAATTTGAAGGAAATCCGAGACAAAAAGTTTTTCCGCCCGAAAAAACGCCTGGGCTATATATACATCAGGCGTTTTTGCCAAATTCGGCCAAAATCTAAGGTACCCTTTTTTCACACCTCTTTTGTGTATTCGGGGTCGCTGAGTCCGAATTTGAAGTCGGAATTTGCGTATCTCCCTCGTGAAAAAAGTTACGGCGGTTTTTTCGGGCCATGAATTCTGAGCTCTATTCGATCTTTAAGTGGCTGCCATCTCGGTCCTGGGCGAGGTTGGAGTCTGAAATTTTGTGTGCCCGTTCCCAGTGCCAAGGGCTACCAGCTGTGAAAATTTGAAGGAAATCCGAGACAAAAAGTTTTTCCGCCCGAAAAAACGCCTGGGCTATACATCAGGCGTTTTTGCCAAATTCGGCCAAAATCTAAGGTACCCTTTTTTCACACCTCTTTTGTGTATTCGGGGTCGCTGAGTCCGAATTTGAAGTCAGAATTTGCGTATCTCCCCCGTGAAAAAAGTTACGGCGGTTTTTTCGGGCCATGAATTCTGAGCTCTATTCGATCTTTAAGTGGCTGCCATCTCGGTCCTGGGCGAGGTTGGAGTCTGAAATTTTGTGTGCCCGTTCCCAGTGCCAAGGGCTACCAGCTGTGAAAATTTGAAGGAAATCCGAGACAAAAAGTTTTTCCGCCCGAAAAAAATTATACATCAGGCGTTTTTGCCAAATTCGGCCAAAATCTAAGGTACCCTTTTTTCACACCTCTTTTGTGTATTCGGGGTCGCTGAGTCCGAATTTGAAGTCAGAATTTGCGTATCTCCCCCGTGAAAAAAGTTACGGCGGTTTTTTCGGGCCATGAATTCTGAGCTCTATTCGATCTTTAAGTGGCTGCCATCTCGGTCCTGGGCGAGGTTGGAGTCTGAAATTTTGTGTGCCCGTTCCCAGTGCCAAGGGCTACCAGCTGTGAAAATTTGAAGGAAATCCGAGACAAAAAGTTTTTCCGCCCGAAAAAAATTATACATCAGGCGTTTTTGCCAAATTCGGCCAAAATCTAAGGTACCCTTTTTTCACACCTCTTTTGTGTATTCGGGGTCGCTGAGTCCGAATTTGAAGTCGGAATTTGCGTATCTCCCCCGTGAAAAAAGTTACGGCGGTTTTTTCGGGCCATGAATTCTGAGCTCTATTCGATCTTTAAGTGGCTGCCATCTCGGTCCTGGGCGAGGTTGGAGTCTGAAATTTTGTGTGCGCGTTCCCAGTGCCAATGGCTACCAGCTGTGAAAATTTGAAGGAAATCCGAGACAAAAAGTTTTTCCGCCCGAAAAAACGCCTGGGCTATACATCAGGCGTTTTTGCCAAATTCGGCCAAAATCTAAGGTACCCTTTTTTCACGCCTCTTTTGTGTATTCGGGGTCGCTGAGTCCGAATTTGAAGTCGGAATTTGCGTATCTCCCCCGTGAAAAAAGTTACGGCGGTTTTTTCGGGCCATGAATTCTGAGCTCTATTCGATCTTTAAGTGGCTGCCATCTCGGTCCTGGGCGAGGTTGGAGTCTGAAATTTTGTGTGCCCGTTCCCAGTGCCAAGGGCTACCAGCTATGAAAATTTGAAGGAAATCCGAGACAAAAAGTTTTTCCGCCCGAACAAACGCCTGGGCTATACATCAGGCGTTTTTGCCAAATTCGGCCAAAATCTAAGGTACCCTTTTTTCACACCTCTTTTGTGTATTCGGGGTCGCTGAGTCCGAATTTGAAATCGGAATTTGCGTATCTCCCCCATGAAAAAAGTTACGGCGTTTAAAAAAGTTTTTCCGCCCGAAAAAACGCCTGGGCGTTTTTGCCAAATTCGGCCAAAATCTAAGGTACCCTTTTTTCACACCTCTTTTGTGTATTCGGGGTCGCTGAGTCCGAATTTGAAGTCGGAATTTGCGTATCTCCCCCGTGAAAAAAGTTACGGCGGTTTTTTCGGGCCATGAATTCTGAGCTCTATTCGATCTTTAAGTGGCTGCCATCTCGGTCCTGGGCGAGGTTGGAGTCTGAAATTTTGTGTGCGCGTTCCCAGTGCCAAGGGCTACCAGCTGTGAAAATTTGAAGGAAATCCGAGACAAAAAGTTTTTCCGCCCGAAAAAACGCCTGGGCTATACATCAGGCGTTTTTGCCAAATTCGGCCAAAATCTAAGGTACCCTTTTTTCACACCTCTTTTGTGTATTCGGGGTCGCTGAGTCCGAATTTGAAGTCGGAATTTGCGTATGTCCCCCGTGAGAAAAGTTACGGCGGTTTTTTCGGGCCATGAATTCTGAGCTCTATTCGATCTTTAAGTGGCTGCCATCTCGGTCCTTGGCGAGGTTAGAGTCTGAAATTTTGTGTGCGCGTTCCCAGTGCCAAGGGCTACCAGCTGTGAAAATTTGAAGGAAATCCGAGACAAAAAGTTTTTCCGCCCGAAAAAATTTATACATCAGGCGTTTTTGCCAAATTCGGCCAAAATCTAAGGTACCCTTTTTTCACACCTCTTTTGTGTATTCGGGGTCGCTGAGTCCGAATTTGAAGTCAGAATTTGCGTATCTCCCCCGTGAAAAAAGTTACGGCGGTTTTTTCGGGCCATGAATTCTGAGCTCTATTCGATCTTTAAGTGGCTGCCATCTCGGTCCTGGGCGAGGTTGGAGTCTGAAATTTTGTGTGCCCGTTCCCAGTGCCAAGGGCTACCAGCTGTGAAAATTTGAAGGAAATCCGAGACAAAAAGTTTTTCCGCCCGAAAAAAATTATACATCAGGCGTTTTTGCCAAATTCGGCCAAAATCTAAGGTACCCTTTTTTCACACCTCTTTTGTGTATTCGGGGTCGCTGAGTCCGAATTTGAAGTCAGAATTTGCGTATCTCCCCCGTGAAAAAAGTTACGGCGGTTTTTTCGGGCCATGAATTCTGAGCTCTATTCGATCTTTAAGTGGCTGCCATCTCGGTCCTGGGCGAGGTTGGAGTCTGAAATTTTGTGTGCCCGTTCCCAGTGCCAAGGGCTACCAGCTGTGAAAATTTGAAGGAAATCCGAGACAAAAAGTTTTTCCGCCCGAAAAAAATTATACATCAGGCGTTTTTGCCAAATTCGGCCAAAATCTAAGGTACCCTTTTTTCACACCTCTTTTGTGTATTCGGGGTCGCTGAGTCCGAATTTGAAGTCGGAATTTGCGTATCTCCCCCGTGAAAAAAGTTACGGCGGTTTTTTCGGGCCATGAATTCTGAGCTCTATTCGATCTTTAAGTGGCTGCCATCTCGGTCCTGGGCGAGGTTGGAGTCTGAAATTTTGTGTGCGCGTTCCCAGTGCCAATGGCTACCAGCTGTGAAAATTTGAAGGAAATCCGAGACAAAAAGTTTTTCCGCCCGAAAAAACGCCTGGGCTATACATCAGGCGTTTTTGCCAAATTCGGCCAAAATCTAAGGTACCCTTTTTTCACGCCTCTTTTGTGTATTCGGGGTCGCTGAGTCCGAATTTGAAGTCGGAATTTGCGTATCTCCCCCGTGAAAAAAGTTACGGCGGTTTTTTCGGGCCATGAATTCTGAGCTCTATTCGATCTTTAAGTGGCTGCCATCTCGGTCCTGGGCGAGGTTGGAGTCTGAAATTTTGTGTGCCCGTTCCCAGTGCCAAGGGCTACCAGCTATGAAAATTTGAAGGAAATCCGAGACAAAAAGTTTTTCCGCCCGAACAAACGCCTGGGCTATACATCAGGCGTTTTTGCCAAATTCGGCCAAAATCTAAGGTACCCTTTTTTCACACCTCTTTTGTGTATTCGGGGTCGCTGAGTCCGAATTTGAAATCGGAATTTGCGTATCTCCCCCATGAAAAAAGTTACGGCGTTTAAAAAAGTTTTTCCGCCCGAAAAAACGCCTGGGCGTTTTTGCCAAATTCGGCCAAAATCTAAGGTACCCTTTTTTCACACCTCTTTTGTGTATTCGGGGTCGCTGAGTCCGAATTTGAAGTCGGAATTTGCGTATCTCCCCCGTGAAAAAAGTTACGGCGGTTTTTTCGGGCCATGAATTCTGAGCTCTATTCGATCTTTAAGTGGCTGCCATCTCGGTCCTGGGCGAGGTTGGAGTCTGAAATTTTGTGTGCGCGTTCCCAGTGCCAAGGGCTACCAGCTGTGAAAATTTGAAGGAAATCCGAGACAAAAAGTTTTTCCGCCCGAAAAAACGCCTGGGCTATACATCAGGCGTTTTTGCCAAATTCGGCCAAAATCTAAGGTACCCTTTTTTCACACCTCTTTTGTGTATTCGGGGTCGCTGAGTCCGAATTTGAAGTCGGAATTTGCGTATGTCCCCCGTGAGAAAAGTTACGGCGGTTTTTTCGGGCCATGAATTCTGAGCTCTATTCGATCTTTAAGTGGCTGCCATCTCGGTCCTTGGCGAGGTTAGAGTCTGAAATTTTGTGTGCGCGTTCCCAGTGCCAAGGGCTACCAGCTGTGAAAATTTGAAGGAAATCCGAGACAAAAAGTTTTTCCGCCCGAAAAAACGCCTGGGCTATACATCAGGCGTTTTTGCCAAATTCGGCCAAAATCTAAGGTACCCTTTTTTCACACCTCTTTTGTGTATTCGGGGTCGCTGAGTCCGAATTTGAAGTCGGAATTTGCGTATCTCCCCCGTGAAAAAAGTTACGGCGGTTTTTTCGGGCCATGAATTCTGAGCTCTATTCGATCTTTAAGTGGCTGCCATCTCGGTCCTGGGCGAGGTTGGAGTCTGAAATTTTGTGTGCGCGTTCCCAGTGCCAAGGGCTACCAGCTGTGAAAATTTGAAGGAAATCCGAGACAAAAAGTTTTTCCGCCCGAAAAAACGCCTGGGCTATACATCAGGCGTTTTTGCCAAATTCGGCCAAAATCTAAGGTACCGTTTTTTCACACCTCTTTTGTGTATTCGGGGTCGCTGAGTCCGAATTTGAAGTCGGAATTTGCGTATGTCCCCCGTGAAAAAAGTTACGGCGGTTTTTTCGGGTCATGAATTCTGAGCTCTATTCGATCTTTAAGTGGTTGCCATCTCGGTCCTTGGCGAGGTTAGAGTCTGAAATTTTGTGTGCGCGTTCCCAGTGCCAAGGGCTACCAGCTGTGAAAATTTGAAGGAAATCCGAGACAAAAAGTTTTTCCGCCCGAAAAAACGCCTGAGCTATACATCAGGCATTTTTGCCAAATTCGGCCAAAATCTAAGGTACCCTTTTTCACACCTCTTTTGTGTATTCGGGGTCGCTGAGTCCGAACTTGAAGTCGGAATTTGCGTATCTCCCCCGTGAGAAAAGTTACGGCGGTTTTTTCGTCCATGAATTCTGAGCTCTATTCGATCTTTAAGTGGTTGCCATCTCGGTCCTGGGCGAGGTTGGAGTCTGAAATTTTGTGTGCCCGTTCCCAGTGCCAAGGGCTACCAGCTGTGAAAATTTGAAGGAAATCCGAGACAAAAAGTTTTTCCGCCCGAAAAAACGCCTGGGCTATACATCAGGCGTTTTTGCCAAATTCGGCCAAAATCTAAGGTACCCTTTTTTCACACCTCTTTTGTGTATTCGGGGTCGCTGAGTCCGAATTTGAAGTCGGAATTTGCGTATCTCCCCCGTGAAAAAAGTTACGGCGGTTTTTTCGGGCCATGAATTCTGAGCTCTATTCGATCTTTAAGTGGCTGCCATCTCGGTCCTGGGCGAGGTTGGAGTCTGAAATTTTGTGTGCGCGTTCCCAGTGCCAAGGGCTACCAGCTGTGAAAATTTAAAGGAAATCCGAGACAAAAAGTTTTTCCGCCCAAAAAAACGCCTGGGCTTTACATCAGGCGTTTTTGCCAAATTCGGCCAAAATCTAAGGTACCCTTTTTTCACACCTCTTTTGTGTATTTGGGGTCGCTGAGTCCGAATTTGAAGTCGGAATTTGCGTATCTCCCCCGTGAAAAAAGTTACGGCGGTTTTTTCGGGCCATGAATTCTGAGCTCTATTCGATCTTTAAGTGGCTGCCATCTCGGTCCTGGGCGAGGTTGGAGTCTGAAATTTTGTGTGCCCGTTCCCAGTGCCAAGGTCTACCAGCTGTGAAAAATTGAAGGAAATCCGAGACAAAAAGTTTTTCCGCCCGAAAAAACGCCTGGGCTATACATCAGGCATTTTTGCCAAATTCGGCCAAAATCTAAGGTACCCTTTTTTCACACCTCTTTTGTGTATTCGGGGTCGCTGAGTCCTAATTTGAAGTCGGAATTTGCGTATCTCCCCCGTGAAAAAAGTTACGGTGGTTTTTTCGGGCCATGAATTCTGAGCTCTATTCGATCTTTAAGTGGCTGCCATCTCGGTCCTGGGCGAGGTTGGAGTCTGAAATTTTGTGTGCGCGTTCCCAGTGCCAATGGCTACCAGCTGTGAAAATTTGAAGGAAATCCGAGACAAAAAGTTTTTCCGCCCGAAAAAACGCCTGGGCTATACATCAGGCGTTTTTGCCAAATTCGGCCAAAATCTAAGGTACCCTTTTTTCACACCTCTTTTGTGTATTCGGGGTCGCTGAGTCCGAATGTGAAGTCGGAATTTGCGTATCTCCCCCGTGAAAAAAGTTACGGCGGTTTTTTCGGGCCATGAATTCTGAGCTCTATTCGATCTTTAAGTGGCTGCCATCTCGGTCCTGGGCGAGGTTGGAGTCTGAAATTTTGTGTGCGCGTTCCCAGTGCCAAGGGCTACCAGCTGTGAAAATTTAAAGGAAATCCGAGACAAAAAGTTTTTCCGCCCAAAAAAACGCCTGGGCTTTACATCAGGCGTTTTTGCCAAATTCGGCCAAAATCTAAGGTACCCTTTTTTCACACCTCTTTTGTGTATTTGGGGTCGCTGAGTCCGAATTTGAAGTCGGAATTTGCGTATCTCCCCCGTGAAAAAAGTTACGGCGGTTTTTTCGGGCCATGAATTCTGAGCTCTATTCGATCTTTAAGTGGCTGCCATCTCGGTCCTGGGCGAGGTTGGAGTCTGAAATTTTGTGTGCCCGTTCCCAGTGCCAAGGGCTACCACCTGTGAAAATTTGAAGGAAATCCGAGACAAAAAGTTTTTCCGCCCGAAAAAACGCCTGGGCTATACATCAGGCATTTTTGCCAAATTCGGCCAAAATCTAAGGTACCCTTTTTTCACACCTCTTTTGTGTATTCGGGGTCGCTGAGTCCGAATTTGAAGTCGGAATTTGCGTATCTCCCCCGTGAAAAAAGTTACGGCGGTTTTTTCGGGCCATGAATTCTGAGCTCTATTCGATCTTTAAGTGGCTGCCATCTCGGTCCTGGGCGAGGTTGGAGTCTGAAATTTTGTGTGCCCGTTCCCAGTGCCAAGGTCTACCAGCTGTGAAAAATTGAAGGAAATCCGAGACAAAAAGTTTTTCCGCCCGAAAAAACGCCTGGGCTATACATCAGGCATTTTTGCCAAATTCGGCCAAAATCTAAGGTACCCTTTTTTCACACCTCTTTTGTGTATTCGGGGTCGCTGAGTCCTAATTTGAAGTCGGAATTTGCGTATCTCCCCCGTGAAAAAAGTTACGGTGGTTTTTTCGGGCCATGAATTCTGAGCTCTATTCGATCTTTAAGTGGCTGCCATCTCGGTCCTGGGCGAGGTTGGAGTCTGAAATTTTGTGTGCCCGTTCCCAGTGCCAAGGGCTACCACCTGTGAAAATTTGAAGGAAATCCGAGACAAAAAGTTTTTCCGCCCGCAAAAACGCCTGGGCTATACATCAGGCGTTTTTGCCAAATTCGGCCAAAATCTAAGGTACCTTTTTTTCACACCTCTTTTGTGTATTCGGGGTCGCTGAGTCCGAATTTGAAGTCAGAATTTGCGTATCTCCCCCGTGAAAAAAGTTACGGCGGTTTTTTCGGGCCATGAATTCTGAGCTCTATTCGATCTTTAAGTGGCTGCCATCTCGGTCCTGGGCGAGGTTGGAGTCTGAAATTTTGTGTGCGCGTTCCCAGTGCCAAGGGCTACCAGCTGTGAAAATTTGAAGGAAATCCGAGACAAAAAGTTTTTCCGCCCGAAAAAACGCCTGGGCTATTCATCAGGCGTTTTTGCCAAATTCGGCCAAAATCTAAGGTACCCTTTTTTCACACCTCTTTTGTGTATTCGGGGTCGCTGAGTCCGAATTTGAAGTCGGAATTTGCGTATCTCCCCCGTGAAAAAAGTTACGGCGGTTTTTTCGGGCCATGAATTCTGAGCTCTATTCGATCTTTAAGTGGCTGCCATCTCGGTCCTGGGCGAGGTTGGAGTCTGAAATTTTGTGTGCGCGTTCCCAGTGCCAAGGGCTACCAGCTGTGAAAATTTGAAGGAAATCCGAGACAAAAAGTTTTTCCGCCCGAAAAAACGCCTGGGCTATACATCAGGCGTTTTTGCCAAATTCGGCCAAAATCTAAGGTACCCTTTTTTCACACCTCTTTTGTGTATTCGGGGTCGCTGAGTCCGAATTTGAAGTCAGAATTTGCGTATCTCCCCCGTGAAAAAAGTTACAGCGGTTTTTTCGGGCCATGAATTCTGAGCTCTATTCGATCTTTAAGTGGCTGCCATCTCGGTCCTGGGCGAGGTTGGAGTCTGAAATTTTGTGTGCGCGTTCCCAGTGCCAAGGGCTACCAGCTGTGAAAATTTGAAGGAAATCCGAGACAAAAAGTTTTTCCGCCCGAAAAAACGCCTGGGCTATACATCAGGCGTTTTTGCCAAATTCGGCCAAAATCTAAGGTACCCTTTTTTCACACCTCTTTTGTGTATTCGGGGTCGCTGAGTCCGAATGTGAAGTCGGAATTTGCGTATCTCCCCCGTGAAAAAAGTTACGGCGGTTTTTTCGGGCCATGAATTCTGAGCTCTATTCGATCTTTAAGTGGCTGCCATCTCGGTCCTGGGCGAGGTTGGAGTCTGAAATTTTGTGTGCGCGTTCCCAGTGCCAAGGGCTACCAGCTGTGAAAATTTAAAGGAAATCCGAGACAAAAAGTTTTTCCGCCCAAAAAAACGCCTGGGCTTTACATCAGGCGTTTTTGCCAAATTCGGCCAAAATCTAAGGTACCCTTTTTTCACACCTCTTTTGTGTATTTGGGGTCGCTGAGTCCGAATTTGAAGTCGGAATTTGCGTATCTCCCCCGTGAAAAAAGTTACGGCGGTTTTTTCGGGCCATGAATTCTGAGCTCTATTCGATCTTTAAGTGGCTGCCATCTCGGTCCTGGGCGAGGTTGGAGTCTGAAATTTTGTGTGCCCGTTCCCAGTGCCAAGGGCTACCACCTGTGAAAATTTGAAGGAAATCCGAGACAAAAAGTTTTTCCGCCCGAAAAAACGCCTGGGCTATACATCAGGCATTTTTGCCAAATTCGGCCAAAATCTAAGGTACCCTTTTTTCACACCTCTTTTGTGTATTCGGGGTCGCTGAGTCCGAATTTGAAGTCGGAATTTGCGTATCTCCCCCGTGAAAAAAGTTACGGCGGTTTTTTCGGGCCATGAATTCTGAGCTCTATTCGATCTTTAAGTGGCTGCCATCTCGGTCCTGGGCGAGGTTGGAGTCTGAAATTTTGTGTGCCCGTTCCCAGTGCCAAGGTCTACCAGCTGTGAAAAATTGAAGGAAATCCGAGACAAAAAGTTTTTCCGCCCGAAAAAACGCCTGGGCTATACATCAGGCATTTTTGCCAAATTCGGCCAAAATCTAAGGTACCCTTTTTTCACACCTCTTTTGTGTATTCGGGGTCGCTGAGTCCTAATTTGAAGTCGGAATTTGCGTATCTCCCCCGTGAAAAAAGTTACGGTGGTTTTTTCGGGCCATGAATTCTGAGCTCTATTCGATCTTTAAGTGGCTGCCATCTCGGTCCTGGGCGAGGTTGGAGTCTGAAATTTTGTGTGCCCGTTCCCAGTGCCAAGGGCTACCACCTGTGAAAATTTGAAGGAAATCCGAGACAAAAAGTATTTCCGCCCGCAAAAACGCCTGGGCTATACATCAGGCGTTTTTGCCAAATTCGGCCAAAATCTAAGGTACCTTTTTTTCACACCTCTTTTGTGTATTCGGGGTCGCTGAGTCCGAATTTGAAGTCAGAATTTGCGTATCTCCCCCGTGAAAAAAGTTACGGCGGTTTTTTCGGGCCATGAATTCTGAGCTCTATTCGATCTTTAAGTGGCTGCCATCTCGGTCCTGGGCGAGGTTGGAGTCTGAAATTTTGTGTGCGCGTTCCCAGTGCCAAGGGCTACCAGCTGTGAAAATTTGAAGGAAATCCGAGACAAAAAGTTTTTCCGCCCGAAAAAACGCCTGGGCTATTCATCAGGCGTTTTTGCCAAATTCGGCCAAAATCTAAGGTACCCTTTTTTCACACCTCTTTTGTGTATTCGGGGTCGCTGAGTCCGAATTTGAAGTCGGAATTTGCGTATCTCCCCCGTGAAAAAAGTTACGGCGGTTTTTTCGGGCCATGAATTCTGAGCTCTATTCGATCTTTAAGTGGCTGCCATCTCGGTCCTGGGCGAGGTTGGAGTCTGAAATTTTGTGTGCGCGTTACCAGTGCCAAGGGCTACCAGCTGTGAAAATTTGAAGGAAATCCGAGACAAAAAGTTTTTCCGCCCGAAAAAACGCCTGGGCTATACATCAGGCGTTTTTGCCAAATTCGGCCAAAATCTAAGGTACCCTTTTTTCACACCTCTTTTGTGTATTCGGGGTCGCTGAGTCCGAATTTGAAGTCAGAATTTGCGTATCTCCCCCGTGAAAAAAGTTACAGCGGTTTTTTCGGGCCATGAATTCTGAGCTCTATTCGATCTTTAAGTGGCTGCCATCTCGGTCCTGGGCGAGGTTGGAGTCTGAAATTTTGTGTGCGCGTTCCCAGTGCCAAGGGCTACCAGCTGTGAAAATTTGAAGGAAATCCGAGACAAAAAGTTTTTCCGCCCGAAAAAACGCCTGGGCTATACATCAGGCGTTTTTGCCAAATTCGGCCAAAATCTAAGGTACCCTTTTTTCACACCTCTTTTGTGTATTCGGGGTCGCTGAGTCCGAATTTGAAGTCGGAATTTGCGTATCTCCCCCGTGAAAAAAGTTACGGCGGTTTTTTCGGGCCATGAATTCTGAGCTCTATTCGATCTTTAAGTGGCTGCCATCTCGGTCCTGGGCGAGGTTGGAGTCTGCAATTTTGTATGCCCGTTCCCAGTGCCAAGGGCTACCAGCTGTGAAAATTTGAAGGAAATCCGAGACAAAAAGTTTTTCCGCCCGAAAAAACGCCTGGGCTATATATACATCAGGCGTTTTTGCCAAATTCGGCCAAAATCTAAGGTACCCTTTTTTCACACCTCTTTTGTGTATTCGGGGTCGCTGAGTCCGAATTTGAAGTCAAAATTTGCGTATCTCCCCCGTGAAAAAAGTTACGGCGGTTTTTTCGGGCCATGAATTCTGAGCTCTATTCGATCTTTAAGTGGCTGCCATCTCGGTCCTGGGCGAGGTTGGAGTCTGAAATTTTGTGTGCCCGTTCCCAGTGCCAAGGGCTACCAGCTGTGAAAATTTGAAGGAAATCCGAGACAAAAAGTTTTTCCGCCCGAAAAAATTTATACATCAGGCGTTTTTGCCAAATTCGGCCAAAATCTAAGGTACCCTTTTTTCACACCTCTTTTGTGTATTCGGGGTCGCTGAGTCCGAATTTGAAGGCGCAATTTGCGTATCTCCCCCGTGAAAAAAGTTACGGCGTTTTTTTCGGGCCATGAATTCTGAGCTCTATTCGATCTTTAAGTGGCTGCCATCTCGGTCCTGGGCGAGGTTGGAGTCTGAAATTTTGTGTGCGCGTTCCCAGTGCCAAGGGCTACCAGCTGTGAAAATTTGAAGGAAATCCGAGACAAAAAGTTTTTCCGCCCGAAAAAACGCCTGGGCTATACATCAGGCGTTTTTGCCAAATTCGGCCAAAATCTAAGGTACCCTTTTTTCACACCTCTTTTGTGTATTCGGGGTCGCTGAGTCCGAATTTGAAGTCGGAATTTGCGTATCTCCCCCGTGAAAAAAGTTACGGCGGTTTTTTCGGGCCATGAATTCTGAGCTCTATTCGATCTTTAAGTGGCTGCCATCTCGGTCCTGGGCGAGGTTGGAGTCTGAAATTTTGTGTGCCCGTTCCCAGTGCCAAGGGCTACCAGCTGTGAAAATTTGAAGGAAATCCGAGACAAAAAGTTTTTCCGCCCGAAAAAACGCCTGGGCTATACATCAGGCGTTTTTGCCAAATTCGGCCAAAATCTAAGGTACCCTTTTTTCACACCTCTTTTGTGTATTCGGGGTCGCTGAGTCCGAATTTGAAGTCGGAATTTGCGTATCTCCCTCGTGAAAAAAGTTACGGCGGTTTTTTCGGGCCATGAATTCTGAGCTCTATTCGATCTTTAAGTGGCTGCCATCTCGGTCCTGGGCGAGGTTGGAGTCTGAAATTTTGTGTGCGCGTTCCCAGTGCCAAGGGCTACCAGCTGTGAAAATTTGAAGGAAATCCGAGACAAAAAGTTTTTCCGCCCGAAAAAACGCCTGGGCTATACATCAGGCGTTTTTGCCAAATTCGGCCAAAATCTAAGGTACCCTTTTTTCACACCTCTTTTGTGTATTCGGGGTCGCTGAGTCCGAATTTGAAGTCAGAATTTGCGTATCTCCCCCGTGAAAAAAGTTACGGCGGTTTTTTCGGGCCATGAATTCTGAGCTCTATTCGATCTTTAAGTGGCTGCCATCTCGGTCCTGGGCGAGGTTGGAGTCTGAAATTTTGTGTGCCCGTTCCCAGTGCCAAGGGCTACCAGCTGTGAAAATTTGAAGGAAATCCGAGACAAAAAGTTTTTCCGCCCGAAAAAATTTATACATCAGGCGTTTTTGCCAAATTCGGCCAAAATCTAAGGTACCCTTTTTTCACACCTCTTTTGTGTATTCGGGGTCGCTGAGTCCGAATTTGAAGTCGCAATTTGCGTATCTCCCCCGTGAAAAAAGTTACGGCGGTTTTTTCGGGCCATGAATTCTGAGCTCTATTCGATCTTTAAGTGGCTGCCATCTCGGTCCTGGGCGAGGTTGGAGTCTGAAATTTTGTGTGCGCGTTCCCAGTGCCAAGGGCTACCAGCTGTGAAAATTTGAAGGAAATCCGAGACAAAAAGTTTTTCCGCCCGAAAAAACGCCTGGGCTATACATCAGGCGTTTTTGCCAAATTCGGCCAAAATCTAAGGTACCCTTTTTTCACACCTCTTTTGTGTATTCGGGGTCGCTGAGTCCGAATTTGAAGTCGGAATTTGCGTATCTCCCCCGTGAAAAAAGTTACGGCGGTTTTTTCGGGCCATGAATTCTGAGCTCTATTCGATCTTTAAGTGGCTGCCATCTCGGTCCTGGGCGAGGTTGGAGTCTGAAATTTTGTGTGCCCGTTCCCAGTGCCAAGGGCTACCAGCTATGAAAATTTGAAGGAAATCCGAGACAAAAAGTTTTTCCGCCCGAACAAACGCCTGGGCTATACATCAGGCGTTTTTGCCAAATTCGGCCAAAATCTAAGGTACCCTTTTTTCACACCTCTTTTGTGTATTCGGGGTCGCTGAGTCCGAATTTGAAATCGGAATTTGCGTATCTCCCCCATGAAAAAAGTTACGGCGTTTAAAAAAGTTTTTCCGCCCGAAAAAACGCCTGGGCGTTTTTGCCAAATTCGGCCAAAATCTAAGGTACCCTTTTTTCACACCTCTTTTGTGTATTCGGGGTCGCTGAGTCCGAATTTGAAGTCAGAATTTGCGTATCTCCCCCGTGAAAAAAGTTACGGCGGTTTTTTCGGGCCATGAATTCTGAGCTCTATTCGATCTTTAAGTGGCTGCCATCTCGGTCCTGGGCGAGGTTGGAGTCTGAAATTTTGTGTGCCCGTTCCCAGTGCCAAGGGCTACCAGCTGTGAAAATTTGAAGGAAATCCGAGACAAAAAGTTTTTCCGCCCGAAAAAACGCCTGGGCTATACATCAGGCGTTTTTGCCAAATTCGGCCAAAATCTAAGGTACCCTTTTTTCACACCTCTTTTGTGTATTCGGGGTCGCTGAGTCCGAATTTGAAGTCGGAATTTGCGTATGTCCCCCGTGAAAAAAGTTACGGCGTTTTTTCGGGCCATGAATTCTGAGCTCTATTCGATCTTTAAGTGGCTGCCATCTCGGTCCTTGGCGAGGTTAGAGTCTGAAATTTTGTGTGCGCGTTCCCAGTGCCAAGGTCTACCAGCTGTGAAAATTTGAAGGAAATCCGAGACAAAAAGTTTTTCCGCCCGAAAAAACGCCTGGGCTATACATCAGGCGTTTTTGCCAAATTCGGCCAAAATCTAAGGTACCCTTTTTCACACCTCTTTTGTGTATTCGGGGTCGCTGAGTCCGAACTTGAAGTCGGAATTTGCGTATCTCCCCCGTGAGAAAAGTTACGGCGGTTTTTTCGGGCCATGAATTCTGAGCTCTATTCGATCTTTAAGTGGTTGCCATCTCGGTCCTGGGCGAGGTTGGAGTCTGAAATTTTGTGTGCCCGTTCCCAGTGCCAAGGGCTACCAGCTGTGAAAATTTGAAGGAAATCCGAGACAAAAAGTTTTTCCGCCCGAAAAAACGCCTGGGCTATACATCAGGCATTTTTGCCAAATTCGGCCAAAATCTAAGGTACCCTTTTTTCACACCTCTTTTGTGTATTCGGGGTCGCTGAGTCCGAATTTGAAGTCGGAATTTGCGTATCTCCCCCGTGAAAAAAGTTACGGTGGTTTTTTCGGGCCATGAATTCTGATCTCTATTCGATCTTTAAGTGGCTGCCATCTCGGTCCTGGGCGAGGTTGGAGTCTGAAATTTTGTGTGCCCGTTCCCAGTGCCAAGGTCTACCAGCTGTGAAAAATTGAAGGAAATCCGAGACAAAAAGTTTTTCCGCCCGAAAAAACGCCTGGGCTATACATCATACGTTTTTGCCAAATTCGGCCAAAATCTAAGGTACCCTTTTTTCACACCTCTTTTGTGTATTCGGGGTCGCTGAGTCCTAATTTGAAGTCGGAATTTGCGTATCTCCCCCGTGAAAAAAGTTACGGCGGTTTTTTCGGGCCATGAATTCTGAGCTCTATTCGATCTTTAAGTGGCTGCCATCTCGGTCCTGGGCGAGGTTGGAGTCTGAAATTTTGTGTGCGCGTTCCCAGTGCCAAGGGCTACCAGCTGTGAAAATTTGAAGGAAATCCGAGACAAAAAGTTTTTCCGCCCGAAAAAACGCCTGGGCTATACATCAGGCGTTTTTGCCAAATTCGGCCAAAATCTAAGGTACCCTTTTTTCACACCTCTTTTGTGTATTCGGGGTCGCTGAGTCCGAATTTGAAGTCAGAATTTGCGTATCTCCCCCGTGAAAAAAGTTACGGCGGTTTTTTCGGGCCATGAATTCTGAGCTCTATTCGATCTTTAAGTGGCTGCCATCTCGGTCCTGGGCGAGGTTGGAGTCTGAAATTTTGTGTGCGCGTTCCCAGTGCCAAGGGCTACCAGCTGTGAAAATTTGAAGGAAATCCGAGACAAAAAGTTTTTCCGCCCGAAAAAACGCCTGGGCTATACATCAGGCGTTTTTGCCAAATTCGGCCAAAATCTAAGGTACCCTTTTTTCACACCTCTTTTGTGTATTCGGGGTCGCTGAGTCCGAATTTGAAGTCGGAATTTGCGTATCTCCCCCGTGAAAAAAGTTACGGCGGTTTTTTCGGGCCATGAATTCTGAGCTCTATTCGATCTTTAAGTGGCTGCCATCTCGGTCCTGGGCGAGGTTGGAGTCTGCAATTTTGTATGCCCGTTCCCAGTGCCAAGGGCTACCAGCTGTGAAAATTTGAAGGAAATCCGAGACAAAAAGTTTTTCCGCCCGAAAAAACGCCTGGGCTATATATACATCAGGCGTTTTTGCCAAATTCGGCCAAAATCTAAGGTACCCTTTTTTCACACCTCTTTTGTGTATTCGGGGTCGCTGAGTCCGAATTTGAAGTCGGAATTTGCGTATCTCCCTCGTGAAAAAAGTTACGGCGGTTTTTTCGGGCCATGAATTCTGAGCTCTATTCGATCTTTAAGTGGCTGCCATCTCGGTCCTGGGCGAGGTTGGAGTCTGAAATTTTGTGTGCGCGTTCCCAGTGCCAAGGGCTACCAGCTGTGAAAATTTGAAGGAAATCCGAGACAAAAAGTTTTTCCGCCCGAAAAAACGCATGGGTTATACATCAGGCGTTTTTGCCAAATTCGGCCAAAATCTAAGGTACCCTTTTTTCACACCTCTTTTGTGTATTCGGGGTCGCTGAGTCCGAATTTGAAGTCAGAATTTGCGTATCTCCCCCGTGAAAAAAGTTACGGCGGTTTTTTCGGGCCATGAATTCTGAGCTCTATTCGATCTTTAAGTGGCTGCCATCTCGGTCCTGGGCGAGGTTGGAGTCTGAAATTTTGTGTGCCCGTTCCCAGTGCCAAGGGCTACCAGCTGTGAAAATTTGAAGGAAATCCGAGACAAAAAGTTTTTCCGCCCGAAAAAATTTATACATCAGGCGTTTTTGCCAAATTCGGCCAAAATCTAAGGTACCCTTTTTTCACACCTCTTTTGTGTATTCGGGGTCGCTGAGTCCGAATTTGAAGTCGCAATTTGCGTATCTCCCCCGTGAAAAAAGTTACGGCGGTTTTTTCGGGCCATGAATTCTGAGCTCTATTCGATCTTTAAGTGGCTGCCATCTCGGTCCTGGGCGAGGTTGGAGTCTGAAATTTTGTGTGCGCGTTCCCAGTGCCAATGGCTACCAGCTGTGAAAATTTGAAGGAAATCCGAGACAAAAAGTTTTTCCGCCCGAAAAAACGCCTGGGCTATACATCAGGCGTTTTTGCCAAATTCGGCCAAAATCTAAGGTACCCTTTTTTCACACCTCTTTTGTGTATTCGGGGTCGCTGAGTCCGAATTTGAAGTCGGAATTTGCGTATTTCCCCTGTGAAAAAAGTTACGGCGGTTTTTTCGGGCCATGAATTCTGAGCTCTATTCGATCTTTAAGTGGCTGCCATCTCGGTCCTGGGCGAGGTTGGAGTCTGAAATTTTGTGTGCCCGTTCCCAGTGCCAAGGGCTACCAGCTATGAAAATTTGAAGGAAATCCGAGACAAAAAGTTTTTCCGCCCGAACAAACGCCTGGGCTATACATCAGGCGTTTTTGCCAAATTCGGCCAAAATCTAAGGTACCCTTTTTTCACACCTCTTTTGTGTATTCGGGGTCGCTGAGTCCGAATTTGAAATCGGAATTTGCGTATCTCCCCCATGAAAAAAGTTACGGCGTTTAAAAAAGTTTTTCCGCCCGAAAAAACGCCTGGGCGTTTTTGCCAAATTCGGCCAAAATCTAAGGTACCCTTTTTTCACACCTCTTTTGTGTATTCGGGGTCGCTGAGTCCGAATTTGAAGTCGGAATTTGCGTATCTCCCCCGTGAAAAAAGTTACGGCGGTTTTTTCGGGCCATGAATTCTGAGCTCTATTCGATCTTTAAGTGGCTGCCATCTCGGTCCTGGGCGAGGTTGGAGTCTGAAATTTTGTGTGCCCGTTCCCAGTGCCAAGGGCTACCAGCTGTGAAAATTTGAAGGAAATCCGAGACAAAAAGTTTTTCCGCCCGAAAAAACGCCTGGGCTATTCATCAGGCGTTTTTGCCAATTTCGGCCAAAATCTAAGGTACCCTTTTTTCACACCTCTTTTGTGTATTCGGGGTCGCTGAGTCCGAATTTGAAGTCGGAATTTGCGTATCTCCCCCGTGAAAAAAGTTACGGCGGTTTTTTCGGGCCATGAATTCTGAGCTCTATTCGATCTTTAAGTGGCTGCCATCTCGGTCCTGGGTAAGGTTGGAGTTTGAAATTTTGTGTGCGCGTTCCCAGTGCCAAGGGCTACCAGCTGTGAAAATTTGAAGGAAATCCGAGACAAAAAGTTTTTCCGCCCGAAAAAACGCCTGGGCTATATCAGGCGTTTTTGACAAATTCGGCCAAAATCTAAGGTACCCTTTTTTCACACCTCTTTTGTGTATTCGGGGTCGCTGAGTCCGAATTTGAAGTCAGAATTTGCGTATCTCCCCCGTGAAAAAAGTTAAGGCGGTTTTTTCGGGCCATGAATTCTGAGCTCTATTCGATCTTTAAGTGGCTGCCATCTCGGTCCTGGGCGAGGTTGGAGTCTGAAATTTTGTGTGCCCGTTCCCAGTGCCAAGGGCTACCAGCTGTGAAAATTTGAAGGAAATCCGAGACAAAAAGTTTTTCCGCCCGAAAAAACGCCTGGGCTATACATCAGGCGTTTTTGCCAAATTCGGCCAAAATCTAAGGTACCCTTTTTTCACACCTCTTTTGTGTATTCGGGGTCGCTGAGTCCGAATTTGAAGTCGGAATTTGCGTATGTCCCCCGTGAAAAAAGTTACGGCGTTTTTTTCGGGCCATGAATTCTGAGCTCTATTCGATCTTTAAGTGGCTGCCATCTCGGTCCTGGGCGAGGTTAGAGTCTGAAATTTTGTGTGCGCGTTCCCAGTGCCAAGGGCTACCAGCTGTGAAAATTTGAAGGAAATCCGAGACAAAAAGTTTTTCCGCCCGAAAAAACGCCTGGGCTATACATCAGGCGTTTTTGCCAAATTCGGCCAAAATCTAAGGTACCCTTTTTCACACCTCTTTTGTGTATTCGGGGTCGCTGAGTCCGAACTTGAAGTCGGAATTTGCGTATCTCCCCCGTGAGAAAAGTTACGGCGGTTTTTTCGGGCCATGAATTCTGAGCTCTATTCGATCTTTAAGTGGTTGCCATCTCGGTCCTGGGCGAGGTTGGAGTCTGAAATTTTGTGTGCCCGTTCCCAGTGCCAAGGGCTACCAGCTGTGAAAATTTGAAGGAAATCCGAGACAAAAAATTTTCCGCCCGAAAAAACGCCTGGGCTATACATCAGGCGTTTTTGCCAAATTCGGCCAAAATCTAAGGTACCCTTTTTTCACACCTCTTTTGTGTATTCGGGGTCGCTGAGTCCGAATTTGAAGTCAGAATTTGCGTATCTCCCCCGTGAAAAAAGTTACGGCGGTTTTTTCGGGCCATGAATTCTGAGCTCTATTCGATCTTTAAGTGGCTGCCATCTCGGTCCTGGGCGAGGTTGGAGTCTGAAATTTTGTGTGCACGTTCCCAGTGCCAAGGGCTACCAGCTGTGAAAATTTGAAGGAAATCCGAGACAAAAAGTTTTTCCGCACGAAAAAACGCCTGGGCTATACATCAGGCGTTTTTGCCAAATTCGGCCAAAATCTAAGGTACCCTTTTTTCACACCTCTTTTGTGTATTCGGGGTCGCTGAGTCCGAACTTGAAGTCGGAATTTGCGTATCTCCCCCGTGAAAAAAGTTACGGCGGTTTTTTCGGGCCATGAATTCTGAGTTCTATTCGATCTTTAAGTGGTTGCCATCTCGGTCCTGGGCGAGGTTGGAGTCTGAAATTTTGTGTGCCCGTTCCCAGTGCCAAGGGCTACCAGCTGTGAAAATTTGAAGGAAATCCGAGACAAAAAGTTTTTCCGCCCGAAAAAACGCCTGGGCTATACATCAGGCATTTTTGCCAAATTCGGCCAAAATTTAAGGTACCCTTTTTTCACACCTCTTTTGTGTATTCGGGGTCGCTGAGTCCGAATTTGAAGTCGGAATTTGCGTATCTCCCCCGTGAAAAAAGTTACGGCGGTTTTTTCGGGCCATGAATTCTGAGCTCTATTCGATCTTTAAGTGGCTGCCATCTCGGTCCTGGGCGAGGTTGGAGTCTGAAATTTTGTGTGCCCGTTCCCAGTGCCAAGGTCTACCAGCTGTGAAAAATTGAAGGAAATCCGAGACAAAAAGTTTTTCCGCCCGAAAAAACGCCTGGGCTATACATCAGGCGTTTTTGCCAAATTGGGCCAAAATCTAAGGTACCCTTTTTTCACACCTCTTTTGTGTATTCGGGGTCGCTGAGTCCGAATTTGGAGTCGGAATTTGCGTATCTCCCCCGTGAAAAAAGTTACGGTGGTTTTTTCGGGCCATGAATTCTGAGCTCTATTCGATCTTTAAGTGGCTGCCATCTCGGTCCTGGGCGAGGTTGGAGTCTGAAATTTTGTGTGCCCGTTCCCAGTGCCAAGGGCTACCAGCTGTGAAAATTTGAAGGAAATCCGAGACAAAAAGTTTTTCCGCCCGAAAAAACGCCTGGGCTATACATCAGGCGTTTTTGCCAAATTCGGCCAAAATCTAAGGTACCCTTTTTTCACACCTCTTTTGTGTATTCGGGGTCGCTGAGTCCGAATTTGAAGTCGGAATTTGCGTATCTCCCCCGTGAAAAAAGTTACGGTGGTTTTTTCGGGCCATGAATTCTGAGCTCTATTCGATCTTTAAGTGGCTGCCATCTCGGTCCTGGGTAAGGTTGGAGTTTGAAATTTTGTGTGCGCGTTCCCAGTGCCAAGGGCTACCAGCTGTGAAAATTTGAAGGAAATCCGAGACAAAAAGTTTTTCCGCCCGAAAAAAACGCCTGGGCTATACATCAGGCGTTTTTGCCAAATTCGGCCAAAATCTAAGGTACCCTTTTTTCACACCTCTTTTGTGTATTCGGGGTCGCTGAGTCCGAATTTGAAGTCAGAATTTGCGTATCTCCCCCGTGAAAAAAGTTACGGCGGTTTTTTCGGGCCATGAATTCTGAGCTCTATTCGATCTTTAAGTGGCTGCCATCTCGGTCCTGGGCGAGGTTGGAGTCTGAAATTTTGTGTGCGCGTTCCCAGTGCCAAGGGCTACCAGCTGTGAAAATTTGAAGGAAATCCGAGACAAAAAGTTTTTCCGCCCGAAAAAACGCCTGGGCTATACATCAGGCGTTTTTGCCAAATTCGGCCAAAATCTAAGGTACCCTTTTTTCACACCTCTTTTGTGTATTCGGGGTCGCTGAGTCCGAATTTGAAGTCGGAATTTGCGTATGTCCCCCGTGAAAAAAGTTACGGCGTTTTTTTCGGGCCATGAATTCTGAGCTCTATTCGATCTTTAAGTGGCTGCCATCTCGGTCCTTGGCGAGGTTAGAGTCTGAAATTTTGTGTGCGCGTTCCCAGTGCCAAGGGCTACCAGCTGTTAAAATTTGAAGGAAATCCGAGACAAAAAGTTTTTCCGCCCGAAAAAACGCCTGGGCTATACATCAGGCGTTTTTGCCAAATTCGGCCAAAATCTAAGGTACCCTTTTTCACACCTCTTTTGTGTATTCGGGGTCGCTGAGTCCGAACTTGAAGTCGGAATTTGCGTATCTCCCCCGTGAAAAAAGTTACGGCGGTTTTTTCGGGCCATGAATTCTGAGCTCTATTCGATCTTTAAGTGGCTGCCATCTCGGTCCTGGGCGAGGTTGGAGTCTGAAATTTTGTGTGCCCGTTCCCAGTGCCAAGGGCTACCAGCTGTGAAAATTTGAAGGAAATCCGAGACAAAAAGTTTTTCCGCCCGAAAAAACGCCAGGGCTATAGCGAGGCGTTTTTGCCAAATTCGGCCAAAATCTAAGGTACCCTTTTTTCACACCTCTTTTGTGTATTCGGGGTCGCTGAGTCCGAATTTGAAGTCAGAATTTGCGTATCTCCCCCGTGAAAAAAGTTACGGCGGTTTTTTCGGGCCATGAATTCTGAGCTCTATTCGATCTTTAAGTGGCTGCCATCTCGGTCCTGGGCGAGGTTGGAGTCTGAAATTTTGTGTGCCCGTTCCGAGTGCCAAGGGCTACCAGCTGTGAAAATTTGAAGGAAATCCGAGACAAAAAGTTTTTCCGCCCGAAAAAACGTCTGGGCTATACATCAGGCATTTTTGCCAAATTCGGCCAAAATCTAAGGTCCCCTTTTTTCACACCTCTTTTGTGTATTCGGGGTCGCTGAGTCCGAATTTGAAGTCAGAATTTGCGTATCTCCCCCGTGAAAAAAGTTACGGCGGTTTTTTCGGGCCATGAATTCTGAGCTCTATTCGATCTTTAAGTGGCTGCCATCTCGGTCCTGGGCGAGGTTGGAGTCTGAAATTTTGTGTGCCCGTTCCCAGTGCCAAGGGCTACCAGCTGTGAAAATTTGAAGGAAATCCGAGACAAAAAGTTTTTCCGCACGAAAAAACGCCTGGGCTATACATCAGGCGTTTTTGCCAAATTCGGCCAAAATCTAAGGTACCCTTTTTTCACACCTCTTTTGTGTATTCGGGGTCGCTGAGTCCGAATTTGAAGTCAGAATTTGCGTATCTCCCCCGTGAAAAAAGTTACGGCGGTTTTTTCGGGCCATGAATTCTGAGCTCTATTCGATCTTTAAGTGGCTGCCATCTCGGTCCTGGGCGAGGTTGGAGTCTGAAATTTTGTGTGCCCGTTCCCAGTTCCAAGGGCTACCAGCTGTGAAAATTTGAAGGAAATCCGAGACAAAAAGTTTTTCCGCCCGAAAAAACGCCTGGGCTATACATCAGGCGTTTTTGCGAAATTCGGCCAAAATCTAAGGTATCCTTTTTTCACACCTCTTTTGTGTATTCGGGCTCGCTGAGTCCGAATTTGAAGTCGGAATTTGCGTATCTCCATCGTGAAAAAAGTTACGGCGGTTTTTTCGGGCCATGAATTCTGAGCTCTATTCGATCTTTAAGTGGCTGCCATCTCGGTCCTGGGCGAGGTTGGAGTCTGAAATTTTGTGTGCGCGTTCCCAGTGCCAAGGGCTACCGGCTGTGAAAATTTGAAGGAAATCCGAGACAAAAAGTTTTTCCGCCCGAAAAAACGCCTGGGCTATATCAGGCGTTTTTGCCAAATTCGGCCAAAATCTAAGGTACCCTTTTTTCACACCTCTTTTGTGTATTCGGGGTAGCTGAGTCCGAATTTGAAGTCGGAATTTGCGTATCTCCCCCGTGAAAAAAGTTACGGCGGTTTTTTCGGGCCATGAATTCTGAGCTCTATTCGATCTTTAAGTGGCTGCCATCTCGGTCCTGGGCGAGGTTGGAGTCTGAAATTTTGTGTGCGCGTTCCCAGTGCCAATGGCTACCAGCTGTGAAAATTTGAAGGAAATCCGAGACAAAAAGTTTTTCCGCCCGAAAAAACGCCTGGGCGGCGTTTTTGCCAAATTCGGCCAAAATCTAAGGTACCCTTTTTTCACACCTCTTTTGTGTATTCGGGGTCGCTGAGTCCGAATTTGAAGTCGGAATTTGCGTATCTCCCCCGTGAAAAAAGTTACGGCGGTTTTTTTGGGCCATGAATTCTGAGCTCTATTCGATCTTTAAGTGGCTGCCATCTCGGTCCTGGGCGAGGTTGGAGTCTGAAATTTTGTGTGCCCGTTCCCAGTGCCAAGGGCTACCAGCTGTGAAAATTTGAAGGAAATCCGAGACAAAAAGTTTTTCCGCCCGAAAAAACGCCTGGGCTATACATCAGGCGTTTTTGCCAAATTCGGCCAAAATCTAAGGTACCCTTTTTTCACACCTCTTTTGTGTATTCGGGCTCGCTGAGTCCGAATTTGAAGTCGGAATTTGCGTATCTCCATCGTGAAAAAAGTTACGGCGGTTTTTTCGGGCCTTGAATTCTGAGCTCTATTCGATCTTTAAGTGGCTGCCATCTCGGTCCTGGGCGAGGTTGGAGTCTGAAATTTTGTGTGCGCGTTCCCAGTGCCAAGGGCTACCAGCTGTGAAAATTTGAAGGAAATCCGAGACAAAAAGTTTTTCCGCCCGAAAAAACGCCTGGGCTATATCAGGCGTTTTTGCCAAATTCGGCCAAAATCTAAGGTACCCTTTTTTCACACCTCTTTTGTGTATTCGGGGTCGCTGAGTCCGAATTTGAAGTCGGAATTTGCGTATCTCCCCCGTGAAAAAAGTTACGGCGGTTTTTTCGGGCCATGATTTCTGAGCTCTATTCGATCTTTAAGTGGCTGCCATCTCGGTCCTGGGCGAGGTTGGAGTCTGAAATTTTGTGTGCGCGTTCCCAGTGCCAAGGGCTACCAGCTGTGAAAATTTGAAGGAAATCCGAGACAAAAAGTTTTTCCGCCCGAAAAAACGCCTGGGTTATACATCAGGCGTTTTTGCCAAATTCGGCCAAAATCTAAGGTATCCTTTTTTCACACCTCTTTTGTGTATTCGGGGTCGCTGAGTCCGAATTTGAAGTCGGAATTTGCGTATCTCCATCGTGAAAAAAGTTACGGCGGTTTTTTCGGGCCATGAATTCTGAGCTCTATTCGATCTTTAAGTGGCCGCCATCTCGGTCCTGGGCGAGGTTGGAGTCTGAAATTTTGTGTGCCCGTTCCCAGTGCCAAGGGCTACCAGCTGTGAAAATTTGAAGGAAATCCGAGACAAAAAGTTTTTCCGCCCGAAAATACGAATGGGCTATACATCAGGCGTTTTTGCCAATTTCGGCCAAAATCTAAGGTACCCTTTTTTCACACCTCTTTTGTGTATTCGGGGTCGCTGAGTCCGAATTAGAAGTCAGAATTTGCGTATCTCCCCCGTGAAAAAAGTTACGGCGGTTTTTTCGGGCCATGAATTCTGAGCTCTATTCGATCTTTAAGTGGCTGCCATCTCGGTCCTGGGCGAGGTTGGAGTCTGAAATTTTGTGTGCGCGTTCCCAGTGCCAATGGCTACCAGCTGTGAAAATTTGAAGGAAATCCGAGACAAAAAGTTTTTCCGCCCGAAAAAACGCCTGGGCGGCGTTTTTGCCAAATTCGGCCAAAATCTAAGGTACCCTTTTTTCACACCTCTTTTGTGTATTCGGGGTCGCTGAGTCCGAATTTGAAGTCGGAATTTGCGTATCTCCCCCGTGAAAAAAGTAACGGCGGTTTTTTCGGGCCATGAATTCTGAGCTCTATTCGATCTTTAAGTGGCTGCCATCTCGGTCCTGGGCGAGGTTGGAGTCTGAAATTTTGTGTGCGCGTTCCCAGTGCCAATGGCTACCAGCTGTGAAAATTTGAAGGAAATCCGAGACAAAAAGTTTTTCCGCCCGAAAAAACGCCTGGGCGGCGTTTTTGCCAAATTCGGCCAAAATCTAAGGTACCCTTTTTTCACACCTCTTTTGTGTATTCGGGGTCGCTGAGTCCGAATTTGAAGTCGGAATTTGCGTATCTCCCCCGTGAAAAAAGTTACGGCGGTTTTTTCGGGCCATGAATTCTGAGCTCTATTCGATCTTTAAGTGGCTGCCATCTCGGTCCTGGGCGAGGTTGGAGTCTGAAATTTCGTGTGCCCGTTCCCAGTGCCAAGGGCTACCAGATGTGAAAATTTGAAGGAAATCCGAGACAAAAAGTTTTTCCGCCCGAAAAAACGCCTGGGCTATACACATCAGGCATTTTTGCCAAATTCGGCCAAATTCTAAGGTACCCTTTTTTCACACCTCTTTTGTGTATTCGGGGTCGCTGAGTCCGAATTTGAAGTCGGAATTTGCGTATCTCCCCCGTGAAAAAAGTTACGGCGGTTTTTTCGGGCCATGAATTCTGAGCTCTATTCGATCTTTAAGTGGCTGCCATCTCGGTCCTGGGCGAGGTTGGAGTCTGAAATTTTGTGTGCGCGTTCCCAGTGCCAAGGGCTACCAGCTGTGAAAATTTGAAGGAAATCCGAGACAAGAAGTTTTTCCGCCCGAAAAAATTTATACATCAGGCGTTTTTGCCAAATTCGGCCAAAATCTAAGGTACCCTTTTTTCACACCTCTTTTGTGTATTCGGGGTCGCTGAGTCCGAATTTGAAGTCGGAATTTACGTATCTCCCCCGTGAAAAAAGTAACGGCGGTTTTTTCGGGCCATGAATTCTGAGCTCTATTCGATCTTTAAGTGGCTGCCATCTCGGTCCTGGGCGAGGTTGGAGTCTGAAATTTTGTGTGCCCGTTCCCAGTGCCAAGGGCTACCAGCTGTGAAAATTTGAAGGAAATCCGAGACAAAAAGTTTTTCCGCCCGAAAAAAACGCCTGGGCTATACATCAGGCGTTTTTGCCAAATTCGGCCAAAATCTAAGGTACCCTTTTTTCACACCTCTTTTGTGTATTCGGGGTCGCTGAGTCCGAATTTGAAGTCGGAATTTGCGTATCTCCCCCGTGAAAAAAGTTACGGCGGTTTTTTCGGGCCATGAATTCTGAGCTCTATTCGATCTTTAAGTGACTGCCATCTCGGTCCTGGGCGCGGTTGGAGTCTGAAATTTTGTGTGCGCGTTCCCAGTGCCAAGGGCTACCAGCTGTGAAAATTTGAAGGAAATCCGAGACAAAAATTTTTTCCGCCCGAAAAAACGCCTGGGCTATACATCAGGCGTTTTTGCCAAATTCGGCCAAAATCTAAGGTATCCTTTTTTCACACCTCTTTTGTGTATTCGGGGTTGCTGAGTCCGAATTTGAAGTCGGAATTTGCGTATCTCCCCCGTGAAAAAAGTTACGGCGGTTTTTTCGGGCCATGAATTCTGAGCTCTATTCGATCTTTAAGTGGCTGCCATCTCGGTCCTGGGCGAGGTTGGAGTCTGAAATTTTGTGTGCGCGTTCCCAGTGCCAAGGGCTACCAGCTGTGAAAATTTGAAGGAAATCCGAGACAAAAAGTTTTTCCGCCCGAAAAAACGCCTGGGCTATACATCAGGCGTTTTTGCCAAATTCGTCCAAAATCTAAGGTACCCTTTTTTCACACCTCTTTGTGTATTCGGGGTCGCTGAGTCCGAATTTGAAGTCGGAATTTGCGTATCTCCCCCGTGAAAAAAGTTACGGCGGTTTTTTCGGGCCATGAATTCTGAGCTCTATTCGACCTTTAAGTGGCTGCCATCTCGGTCCTGGGCGAGGTTGGAGTCTGAAATTTTGTGTGCGCGTTCCCAGTGCCAAGGGCTACCAGCTGTGAAAATTTGAAGGAAATCCGAGACAAAAAGTTTTTCCGCCCGAAAAAACGCCTGGGCTATACATCAGGCGTTTTTGCCAAATTCGGCCAAAATCTAAGGTATCCTTTTTTCACACCTCTTTTGTGTATTCGGGGTCGCTGAGTCCGAATTTGAAGTCGGAATTTGCGTATCTCCCCCGTGAAAAAAGTTACGGCGGTTTTTTCGGGCCATGAATTCTGAGCACTATTCGATCTTTAAGTGGCTGCCATCTCGGTCCTTGGCGAGGATGGAGTCTGAAATTTTGTGTGCGCGTTCCCAGTGCCAAGCGCTACCAGCTGTGAAAATTTGAAGGAAATCCGAGACAAAAAGTTTTTCCGCCCGAAAAAACGCCTGGGCTATACATCAGGCGTTTTTGCCAAATTCGGCCAAAATCTAAGGTACCCTTTTTTCACACATCTTTTGTGTATTCGGGGTCGCTGAGTCCGAATTTGAAGTCGGAATTTGCGTATCTCCCTCGTGAAAAAAGTTACGGCGGTTTTTTCGGGCCATGAATTCTGAGCTCTATTCGATCTTTAAGTGGCTGCCATCTCGGTCCTGGGCGAGGTTGGAGTCTGAAATTTTGTGTGCGCGTTCCCAGTGCCAAGGGCTACCAGCTGTGAAAATTTGAAGGAAATCCGAGACAAAAAGTTTTTCCGCCCGAAAAAACGCCTGGGCGGCGTTTTTGCCAAATTCGGCCAAAATCTAAGGTACCCTTTTTTCACACCTCTTTTGTGTATTCGGGGTCGCTGAGTGCGAATTTGAAGTCAGAATTTGCGTATCTCCCCCGTGAAAAAAGTTACGGCGGTTTTTTCGGGCCATGAATTCTGAGCTCTATTCGATCTTTAAGTGGCTGCCATCTCGGTCCTGGGCGAGGTTGGAGTCTGAAATTTTGTGTGCGCGTTCCCAGTGCCAAGGGCTACCAGCTGTGAAAATTTGAAGGAAATCCGAGACAAAAAGTTTTTCCGCCCGAAAAAACGCCTGGGCTATATCAGGCGTTTTTGCCAAATTCGGCCAAAATCTAAGGTACCCTTTTTTCACACCTCTTTTGTGTATTCGGGGTCGCTGAGTCCGAATTTGAAGTCGGAATTTGCGTATCTCCCCCGTGAAAAAAGTTACGGCGGTTTTTTTCGGGCCATGAATTCTGAGCTCTATTCGATCTTGAAGTCGGAATTTGCGTATCTCCCCCGTGAAAAAAGTTACGGCGGTTTTTTTGGGCCATGAATTCTGAGCTCTATTCGATCTTTAAGTGGCTGCCATCTCGGTCCTGGGCGAGGTTGGAGTCTGAAATTTTGTGTGCCCGTTCCCAGTGCCAAGGGCTACCAGCTGTGAAAATTTGAAGGAAATCCGAGACAAAAAGTTTTTCCGCCCGAAAAAACGCCTGGGCTATACATCAGGCGTTTTTGCCAAATTCGGCCAAAATCTAAGGTACCCTTTTTTCACACCTCTTTTGTGTATTCGGGCTCGCTGAGTCCGAATTTGAAGTCGGAATTTGCGTATCTCCATCGTGAAAAAAGTTACGGCGGTTTTTTCGGGCCTTGAATTCTGAGCTCTATTCGATCTTTAAGTGGCTGCCATCTCGGTCCTGGGCGAGGTTGGAGTCTGAAATTTTGTGTGCGCGTTCCCAGTGCCAAGGGCTACCAGCTGTGAAAATTTGAAGGAAATCCGAGACAAAAAGTTTTTCCGCCCGAAAAAACGCCTGGGCTATATCAGGCGTTTTTGCCAAATTCGGCCAAAATCTAAGGTACCCTTTTTTCAAACCTCTTTTGTGTATTCGGGCTCGCTGAGTCCGAATTTGAAGTCGGAATTTGCGTATCTCCCCCGTGAAAAAAGTTACGGCGGTTTTTTCGGGCCATGAATTCTGAGCTCTATTCGATCTTTAAGTGGCTGCCATCTCGGTCCTGGGCGAGGTTGGAGTCTGAAATTTTGTGTGCCCGTTCCCAGTGCCAAGGGCTACCAACTGTGAAAATTTGAAGGAAATCCGAGACAAAAAGTTTTTCCGCCCGAAAAAACGCCTGGGCTATTCATCAGGCGTTTTTGCCAAATTCGGCCAAAATCTAAGGTACCCTTTTTTCACACCTCTTTTGTGTATTCGGGGTCGCTGAGTCCGAATTTGAAGTCGGAATTTGCGTATCTCCCCCGTGAAAAAAGTTACGGCGGTTTTTTCGGGCCATGATTTCTGAGCTCTATTCGATCTTTAAGTGGCTGCCATCTCGGTCCTGGGCGAGGTTGGAGTCTGAAATTTTGTGTGCGCGTTCCCAGTGCCAAGGGCTACCAGCTGTGAAAATTTGAAGGAAATCCGAGACAAAAAGTTTTTCCGCCCGAAAAAACGCCTGGGTTATACATCAGGCGTTTTTGCCAAATTCGGCCAAAATCTAAGGTATCCTTTTTTCACACCTCTTTTGTGTATTCGGGGTCGCTGAGTCCGAATTTGAAGTCGGAATTTGCGTATCTCCATCGTGAAAAAAGTTACGGCGGTTTTTTCGGGCCATGAATTCTGAGCTCTATTCGATCTTTAAGTGGCTGCCATCTCGGTCCTGGGCGAGGTTGGAGTCTGAAATTTTGTGTGCGCGTTCCCAGTGCCAATGGCTACCAGCTGTGCAAATTTGAAGGAAATCCGAGACAAAAAGTTTTTCCGCCCGAAAAAACGCCTGGGCGGCGTTTTTGCCAAATTCGGCCAAAATCTAAGGTACCCTTTTTTCACACCTCTTTTGTGTATTCGGGGTCGCTGAGTGCGAATTTGAAGTCAGAATTTGCGTATCTCCCCCGTGAAAAAAGTTACGGCGGTTTTTTCGATCCATGAATTCTGAGCTCTATTCGATCTTTAAGTGGCTGCCATCTCGGTCCTGGGCGAGGTTGGAGTCTGAAATTTCGTGTGCCCGTTCCCAGTGCCAAGGGCTACCAGATGTGAAAATTTGAAGGAAATCCGAGACAAAAAGTTTTTCCGCCCGAAAAAACGCCTGGGCTATACACATCAGGCATTTTTGCCAAATTCGGCCAAAATCTAAGGTACCCTTTTTTCACACCTCTTTTGTGTATTCGGGGTCGCTGAGTCCGAATTTGAAGTCGGAATTTGCGTATCTCCCCCGTGAAAAAAGTTACGGCGGTTTTTTCGGGCCATGAATTCTGAGCTCTATTCGATCTTTAAGTGGCTGCCATCTCGGTCCTGGGCGAGGTTGGAGTCTGAAATTTTGTGTGCGCGTTCCCAGTGCCAAGGGCTACCAGCTGTGAAAATTTGAAGGAAATCCGAGACAAGAAGTTTTTCCGCCCGAAAAAATTTATACATCAGGCGTTTTTGCCAAATTCGGCCAAAATCTAAGGTACCCTTTTTTCACACCTCTTTTGTGTATTCGGGGTCGCTGAGTCCGAATTTGAAGTCGGAATTTGCGTATCTCCCCCGTGAAAAAAGTAACGGCGGTTTTTTCGGGCCATGAATTCTGAGCTCTATTCGATCTTTAAGTGGTTGCCATCTCGGTCCTGGGCGAGGTTGGAGTCTGAAATTTTGTGTGCCCGTTCCCAGTGCCAAGGGCTACCAGCTGTGAAAATTTGAAGGAAATCCGAGACAAAAAGTTTTTCCGCCCGAAAAAAACGCCTGGGCTATACATCAGGCGTTTTTGCCAAATTCGGCCAAAATCTAAGGTACCCTTTTTTCACACCTCTTTTGTGTATTCGGGGTCGCTGAGTCCGAATTTGAAGTCGGAATTTGCGTATCTCCCCCTTGAAAAAAGTTACGGCGGTTTTTTCGGGCCATGAATTCTGAGCTCTATTCGATCTTTAAGTGACTGCCATCTCGGTCCTGGGCGCGGTTGGAGTCTGAAATTTTGTGTGCGCGTTCCCAGTGCCAAGGGCTACCAGCTGTGAAAATTTGAAGGAAATCCGAGACAAAAAGTTTTTCCGCCCGAAAAAACGCCTGGGCTATACATCAGGCGTTTTTGCCAAATTCGGCCAAAATCTAAGGTATCCTTTTTTCACACCTCTTTTGTGTATTCGGGGTTGCTGAGTCCGAATTTGAAGTCGGAATTTGCGTATCTCCCCCGTGAAAAAAGTTACGGCGGTTTTTTCGGGCCATGAATTCTGAGCTCTATTCGATCTTTAAGTGGCTGCCATCTCGGTCCTGGGCGAGGTTGGAGTCTGAAATTTTGTGTGCGCGTTCCCAGTGCCAAGGGCTACCAGCTGTGAAAATTTGAAGGAAATCCGAGACAAAAAGTTTTTCCGCCCGAAAAAACGCCTGGGCTATACATCAGGCGTTTTTGCCAAATTCGGCCAAAATCTAAGGTACCCTTTTTTCACACCTCTTTTGTGTATTCGGGGTCGCTGAGTCCGAATTTGAAGTCGGAATTTGCGTATCTCCCCCGTGAAAAAAGTTACGGCGGTTTTTTCGGGCCATGAATTCTGAGCTCTATTCGATCTTTAAGTGGCTGCCATCTCGGTCCTGGGCGAGGTTGGAGTCTGAAATTTTGTGTGCCCGTTCCCAGTGCCAAGGGCTACCAGCTGTGAAAATTTGAATGAAATCCGAGACAAAAAGTTTTTCCGCCTGAAAAAACGCCTGGGCTATCATCAGGCGTTTTTGCCAAATTCGGCCAAAATCTAAGGTACCCTTTTTTCACACCTCTTTGTGTATTCGGGGTCGCTGAGTCCGAATTTGAAGTCGGAATTTGCGTATCTCCCCCGTGAAAAAAGTTACGGCGGTTTTTTCGGGCCATGAATTCTGAGCTCTATTCGATCTTTAAGTGGCTGCCATCTCGGTCCTGGGCGAGGTTGGAGTCTGAAATTTTGTGTGCCCGTTCCCAGTGCCAAGGGCTACCAGCTGTGAAAATTTGAAGGAAATCCGAGACAAAAAGTTTTTCCGCCCGAAAAAACGCCTGGGCTATACATCAGGCGTTTTTGCCAAATTCGGCCAAAATCTAAGGTACCCTTTTTTCACACATCTTTTGTGTATTCGGGGTCGCTGAGTCCGAATTTGAAGTCGGAATTTGCGTATCTCCCTCGTGAAAAAAGTTACGGCGGTTTTTTCGGGCCATGAATTCTGAGCTCTATTCGATCTTTAAGTGGCTGCCATCTCGGTCCTGGGCGAGGTTGGAGTCTGAAATTTTGTGTGCCCGTTCCCAGTGCCAAGGGCTACCAGCTGTGAAAATTTGAAGGAAATCCGAGACAAAAAGTTTTTCCGCCCGAAAAAACGCCTGGCGTTTTTGCCAAATTCGGCCAAAATCTAAGGTACCCTTTTTTCACACCTCTTTTGTGTATTCGGGGTCGCTGAGTCCGAATTAGAAGTCAGAATTTGCGTATCTCCCCCGTGAAAAAAGTTACGGCGGTTTTTTCGGGCCATGAATTCTGAACTCTATTCGATCTTTAAGTGGCTGCCATCTCGGTCCTGGGCGAGGTTGGAGTCTGAAATTTTGTGTGCGCGTTCCCAGTGCCAATGGCTACCAGCTGTGAAAATTTGAAGGAAATCCGAGACAAAAAGTTTTTCCGCCCGAAAAAACGCCTGGGCGGCGTTTTTGCCAAATTCGGCCAAAATCTAAGGTACCCTTTTTTCACACCTCTTTTGTGTATTCGGGGTCGCTGAGTGCGAATTTGAAGTCAGAATTTGCGTATCTCCCCCGTGAAAAAAGTTACGGCGGTTTTTTCGGGCCATGAATTCTGAGCTCTATTCGATCTTTAAGTGGCTGCCATCTCGGTCCTGGGCGAGGTTGGAGTCTGAAATTTTGTGTGCGCGTTCCCAGTGCCAAGGGCTACCACCTGTGAAAATTTGAAGGAAATCCGAGACAAAAAGTTTTTCCGCCCGAAAAAACGCCTGGGCTATATCAGGCGTTTTTGCCAAATTCGGCCAAAATCTAAGGTACCCTTTTTTCACACCTCTTTTGTGTATTCGGGGTCGCTGAGTCCGAATTTGAAGTCGGAATTTGCGTATCTCCCCCGTGAAAAAAGTTACGGCGGTTTTTTTCGGGCCATGAATTCTGAGCTCTATTCGATCTTTAAGTGGCCGCCATCTCGGTCCTGGGCGAGGTTGGAGTCTGAAATTTTGTGTGCCCGTTCCCAGTGCCAAGGGCTACCAGCTGTGAAAATTTGAAGGAAATCCGAGACAAAAAGTTTTTCCGCCCGAAAAAACGCCTGGGCTATACATCAGGCGTTTTTGCCAAATTCGGCCAAAATCTAAGGTACCCTTTTTTCACACCTCTTTTGTGTATTCGGGGTCGCTGAGTCCGAATTAGAAGTCAGAATTTGCGTATCTCCTCCGTGAAAAAAGTTACGGTGGTTTTTTCGGGCCATGAATTCTGAGCTCTATTCGATCTTTAAGTGGCTGCCATCTCGGTCCTGGGCGAGGTTGGAGTCTGAAATTTTGTGTGCGCGTTCCCAGTGCCAATGGCTACCAGCTGTGAAAATTTGAAGGAAATCCGAGACAAAAAGTTTTTCCGCCCGAAAAAACGCCTGGGCGGCGTTTTTGCCAAATTCGGCCAAAATCTAAGGTACCCTTTTTTCACACCTCTTTTGTGTATTCGGGGTCGCTGAGTGCGAATTTGAAGTCAGAATTTGCGTATCTCCCCCGTGAAAAAAGTTACGGCGGTTTTTTCGGGCCATGAATTCTGAGCTCTATTCGATCTTTAAGTGGCTGCCATCTCGGTCCTGGGCGAGGTTGGAGTCTGAAATTTCGTGTGCGCGTTCCCAGTGCCAAGGGCTACCAGCTGTGAAAATTTGAAGGAAATCCGAGACAAGAAGTTTTTCCGCCCGAAAAAATTTATACATCAGGCGTTTTTGCCAAATTCGGCCAAAATCTAAGGTACCCTTTTTTCACACCTCTTTTGTGTATTCGGGGTCGCTGAGTCCGAATTTGAAGTCGGAATTTGCGTATCTCCCCCGTGAAAAAAGTAACGGCGGTTTTTTCGGGCCATGAATTCTGAGCTCTATTCGATCTTTAAGTGGCTGCCATCTCGGTCCTGGGCGAGGTTGGAGTCTGAAATTTTGTGTGCCCGTTCCCAGTGCCAAGGGCTACCAGCTGTGAAAATTTGAAGGAAATCCGAGACAAAAAGTTTTTCCGCCCGAAAAAACGCCTGGGCTATACATCAGGCTTTTTTGCCAAATTCGGCCAAAATCTAAGGTACCCTTTTTTCACACCTCTTTTGTGTATTCGGGGTCGCTGAGTCCGAATTTGAAGTCGGAATTTGCGTATCTCCCCCGTGAAAAAAGTTACGGCGGTTTTTTCGGGCCATGAATTCTGAGCTCTATTCGATCTTTAAGTGACTGCCATCTCAGTCCTGGGCGCGGTTGGAGTCTGAAATTTTGTGTGCGCGTTCCCAGTGCCAAGGGCTACCAGCTGTGAAAATTTGAAGGAAATCCGAGACAAAAATTTTTTCCGCCCGAAAAAACGCCTGGGCTATACATCAGGCGTTTTTGCCAAATTCGGCAAAAATCTAAGGTATATTTTTTTCACACCTCTTTTGTGTATTCGGGGTTGCTGAGTCCGAATTTGAAGTCGGAATTTGCGTATCTCCCCCGTGAAAAAAATTACGGCGGTTTTTTCGGGCCATGAATTCTGAGCTCTATTCGATCTTTAAGTGGCTGCCATCTCGGTCCTGGGCGAGGTTGGAGTCTGAAATTTTGTGTGCGCGTTCCCAGTGCCAAGGGCTACCAGCTGTGAAAATTTGAAGGAAATCCGAGACAAAAAGTTTTTCCGCCCGAAAAAACGCCTGGGCTATACATCAGGCGTTTTTGCCAAATTCGGCCAAAATCTAAGGTACCCTTTTTTCACACCTCTTTTGTGTATTCGGGGTCGCTGAGTCCGAATTTGAAGTCGGAATTTGCGTATCTCCCCCGTGAAAAAAGTTACGGCGGTTTTTTCGGGTCATGAATTCTGAGCTCTATTCGATCTTTAAGTGGCTGCCATCTCGGTCCTGGGCGAGGTTGGAGTCTGAAATTTTGTGTGCCCGTTCCCAGTGCCAAGGGCTACCAGCTGTGAAAATTTGAAGGAAATCCGAGACAAAAAGTTTTTCCGCCTGAAAAAACGCCTGGGCTATTCATCAGGCGTTTTTGCCAAATTCGGCCAAAATCTAAGGTACCCTTTTTTCACACCTCTTTGTGTATTCGGGGTCGCTGAGTCCGAATTTGAAGTCGGAATTTGCGTATCTCCCCCGTGAAAAAAGTTACGGCGGTTTTTTCGGGCCATGAATTCTGAGCTCTATTCGATCTTTAAGTGGCTGCCATCTCGGTCCTGGGCGAGGTTGGAGTCTGAAATTTTGTGTGCGCGTTCCCAGTGCCAATGGCTACCAGCTGTGAAAATTTGAAGGAAATCCGAGACAAAAAGTTTTTCCGCCCGAAAAAACGCCTGGGCTATACATCAGGCGTTTTTGCCAAATTCGGCCAAAATCTAAGGTACCCTTTTTTCACACCTCTTTTGTGTATTCGGGGTCGCTGAGTCCGAATTTGAAGTCGGAATTTGCGTATCTCCCCCGTGAAAAAAGTTACGGCGGTTTTTTCGGGCCATGAATTCTGAGCACTATTCGATCTTTAAGTGGCTGCCATCTCGGTCCTTGGCGAGGTTGGAGTCTGAAATTTTGTGTGCGCGTTCCCAGTGCCAAGCGCTACCAGCTGTGAAAATTTGAAGGAAATCCGAGACAAAAAGTTTTTCCGCCCGAAAAAACGCCTGGGCTATACATCAGGCGTTTTTGCCAAATTCGGCCAAAATCTAAGGTACCCTTTTTTCACACCTCTTTTGTGTATTCGGGGTCGCTGAGTCCGAATTTGAAGTCGGAATTTGCGTATCTCCCCCGTGAAAAAAGTTACGGCGGTTTTTTTGGGCCATGAATTCTGAGCTCTATTCGATCTTTAAGTGGCTGCCATCTCGGTCCTGTGCGAGGTTGGAGTCTGAAATTTTGTGTGCCCGTTCCCAGTGCCAAGGGCTACCAGCTGTGAAAATTTGAAGGAAATCCGAGACAAAAAGTTTTTCCGCCCGAAAAAACGCCTGGGCTATACATCAGGCGTTTTTGCCAAATTCGGCCAAAATCTAAGGTACCCTTTTTTCACACCTCTTTTGTGTATTCGGGGTCGCTGAGTCCGAATTAGAAGTCAGAATTTGCGTATCTCCCCCGTGAAAAAAGTTACGGCGGTTTTTTCGGGCCATGAATTCTGAGCTCTATTCGATCTTTAAGTGGCTGCCATCTCGGTCCTGGGCGAGGTTGGAGTCTGAAATTTTGTGTGCGCGTTCCCAGTGCCAAGGGCTACCAACTGTGAAAATTTGAAGGAAATCCGAGACAAAAAGTTTTTCCGCCCGAAAAAACGCCTGGGCGGCGTTTTTGCCAAATTCGGCCAAAATCTAAGGTACCCTTTTTTCACACCTCTTTTGTGTATTCGGGGTCGCTGAGTGCGAATTTGAAGTCAGAATTTGCGTATCTCCCCCGTGAAAAAAGTTACGGCGGTTTTTTCGGGCCATGAATTCTGAGCTCTATTCGATCTTTAAGTGGCTGCCATCTCGGTCCTGTGCGAGGTTGGAGTCTGAAATTTTGTGTGCCCGTTCCCAGTGCCAAGGGCTACCAGCTGTGAAAATTTGAAGGAAATCCGAGACAAAAAGTTTTTCCGCCCGAAAAAACGCCTGGGCTATACATCAGGCGTTTTTGCCAAATTCGGCCAAAATCTAAGGTATCCTTTTTTCACACCTCTTTTGTGTATTCGGGGTCGCTGAGTCCGAATTTGAAGTCGGAATTTGCGTATCTCCATCGTGAAAAAAGTTACGGCGGTTTTTTCGGGCCATGAATTCTGAGCTCTATTCGATCTTTAAGTGGCTGCCATCTCGGTCCTGGGCGAGGTTGGAGTCTGAAATTTTGTTTGCGCGTTCCCAGTGCCAAGGGCTACCAGCTGTGAAAATTTGAAGGAAATCCGAGACAAAAAGTTTTTCCGCCCGAAAAAACGCCTGCACCCAATTGTATAAAGTTTGGTTAGCGCTAACCAAATGGTTAAATCACCGTTTTGGTTAAATATTCCGATAACTCACCTAAACTCGATTGTATAAAAGTTTGGTTATTTTTTTAACCCAACAAATTCTAGTTAAATTTAACCCACCTACGGTAGCTTGGTTAGCGATTTAACCAGACTATTTTTTGTTTTGGCCGCCATATTGGATTACCGCTTCAAAATTGAAAATGTGTTTGGGAAGCATCTAAAACGATTTCAGGGCTGATATTCGACGAAGGATGTTATAAATGTGAATAGAAGTGTTCTGTGGTGCTAGAAATGGTACAAACAAGACATTTAGTGCAGAAGGATAAAGTTCAGTGTTTCGCACCATTTAAGTTTCGCAACTCGACTGCCATTATTGAATCATTGGACTGACTGAGCTAATATTCAACGGAAAGCGTGTAACCAGACTCCAGAATGGAAAATATGGAATTCGGGACTTATTATTGAAGCTACATTGGGTGTAAACATTCTGGATCGATGATGTGTTTGTCTCGTAAGTTGTTTTTGCCCCCCCCCCTCGGATATTTTTTGCTCGGCGATTGAGGCAATATATTTACTTATTCAAAAGACAAAAACCTTTGTTTCAATGGCATTTGTAAGAGCTAATAACGCATGTCAAAGGATTATTCATTTGAACTATGATAGTGATTTATGAGTCCTTTTAGCACCTCAGACAGTAAATGCATCTAGATCAGCCTGTGCCTTTGTGAAGGGGTTCTGATCAGGATCTATGCTGTCCTCTTCAAGCTCTTGTGGTTTGCTTTATTTTATGAACTGCTATTTGAGAACATCATGATTAATGAATCTTAATCATATTATGTTTGCATAGGCTGATCTAGATCCATGTTCTCAAATGAATGAGATATTTTCAACCTTGAAATTTACAATTTACAATTTATCGACTGTTGCAAATCATTTATACAGGGTTACAGGATGTAAGACATTTTTTCTCTGACTGTTCTTGTATTTTTTAGCTTTTATTTAATCTAGCATAAGTTACACCAAAATATTGGTGTACATTCAGTATCAGTGTCTAGTATTGGCATACAGAGATTAGAATTATATTAAAAAAATGTTATGCCTTGCCGTTTTCCTAGTATCAGTGTTGCACAATTTTGGCTGAATTTCTACATTTAGATAGAATAAATCAGACTATAAAGAGTGGGGTTCGTTTTAATTCCCCTGAACCGCCACTGGATCCGCCACTGGTTATCGGTTATTTTTTGCATGTACATACATTATAAATGTAGCATACTTATCAGGGTTCTCTGCAGAATATTTTGAAGCCGTAGTGGCATTGGTAAACCTTGAAAATACATTGTGTTCATGCAAATAATTGTAGGGGAGACTGGGGTACTCTGGGACAAAAATCACTTTTTCCTTACTGGTAAGGTAAATAAAGAGATTATCCCAAATGTCTTAGTGTTAAATGGTAGCTTATTTAATGGCTTATGCACTGGACATTTTTGTTTTCCTCTATTGTTCTTAATTAGTGAGATATATTGGATTGAAATTTCCCAAAAAAGTGTCCCAGAGTACCCCATGTATGGGGTACTCTGGGACACCACTAGGGGTACTCTGGGACAGGCTTCACATAATATAAATATTGTTTTTCTATTGATGTATTAATTAATTAATTCCTAGCATATGTTAGAAAAAACATGTAAAGAAACATAATTTTACTTCAAAAGATTAATTCACTTATACTAAACCTGTTTACTTCTCAATGGAAAGAACACCATAACAGGTTTACATTATGATATTTTTACTCAAAGCTGGATTTTTTGTTTCTTAGCAGATGTCATCAAATAAATGCTTAACTTTTGCTACTTTTTGATAAATAAGCTGAAATAGAAACTCAAAGCATGTTAAAACTAAAGTTTTTTCATGCTCTGAATTTGCCCCATGAAACATATAGTCCCAGAGTACCCCGAGGCCACTGTCTCAGAGTACCCCGACCACCCCCTACTAACTTTGATGTGATACAACTGAAAATGGAATCACATTCATTATGTTCTCTCTATTGCAAAAGAAAGTTTCTTTGATGCTGATGACATTAAGCTGGTGAAGTATAAGCTGGAGCTTATTACCTAAGAATTTGGAGACAAAATTTATTTTTTTTACAAAGCTACCTCTGGTTATGAAAAATAGATTTTTACTCATAAAAATTGTTTTTATCACCTTGCTGCTGAAAAAAGTTTGTGGGTGGGGAGGCTTGATAAAAGTTATCATATGTACAAGTTTGGGTAAAATCAGAGCATTTTAAGTATGCAATATTCCCATTGTCCCAGAGTACCCCGTGTCCCAGAGTACCCCGGTCTCCCCTAAATAAAAACATAATGGGAAAAGAAGAAATTGCTCAATTTGAGCAATTTCTTCTTTTCCCATAATGTTTTTATACAGAATTAGTACATTTTAGTTTGTAAAATTGCACCATTGATCAGTTTTTACCTGAAATATCTCTAAATGTCTCTCTTTTGTGACCATTTTTAAAGAAATTAAGCTGTGGGATACTTTTAAAGCTGTAGAGGCATTTCACTGAATTACATGAAGCTGTAGTGGGGCCGATACAGCTTAGTGGGCTGGGGAGAACACTGCTTATATACATGTATAGCAATTTTCCCCAATTTTAACTTAATAAGTGATCATTCTTTCTTCTTTCAGGTGTGAAAGTTCAGAAATGGGGTAACAGAATGCTGAAAATATTAACAGAAAATAGTGGTTAAAAACTTTAAAAGTGATATTGATGAGATCAAACATTTCGTGACTTACTACAAGTGGGGCGAGCTAGAAGAGGTGAAAGAACTCCAGAACAAGAACGGAACAATTTGATGACTGAGCGCAAAATGGTTGTAACTGCCTATAATCATTATAGGCAGTTACAACCGTTTCACCCTAAGCCATTGAAATTCATTATTACAAATGAAATAGAATTTTTTATATATTCAAGTCATTGGTATAATGAATGTAAATTTCAATCATGCTATTTTAAAATCTTTAATCCTTTCCACAAGCAGACCTGGTTTTAATGTCCTTAATAGAAAAGGCTTGGGAAAACATTGAGACAAAAGAAGAAAATGCTGGTAACCAGAATTTGCTTCTTTTGCCACAATATTTTCTTAGCTCTGATGTTAACAAATTCTATATCATTTTGTAGTCCTTTCATTAACACAAATTCTGTGGTCTGCAGATTTCTGTGAATTTAGACTGCCATAAAAAGTCATTTAAGAATGGAATAAGCTTTTCAGAAAAATATAAATAATGAAATAGATAAACACTGCTTCAATTGGAAAAAAATGTGCAAAACGTTAAATGTTATTCAAAGTAATTTGTGTGAGAAGCTGAACAATAAAAAATATTGATAAAAATTAATTATATTATATATTATTTCTTGTTTCTTTGTAAAATTGTAAATATGATTAATACTAGTTCTGTGTCAAAGATGAAAAGCATTTGCCACATTTTCTGAAATCATTTCCAGAGAATAAACTTCTTTACTACCCATATTATAAATGGAAGCTTTGAAGGAAAGGGAGAAAAATGGATAACTACCACTTTCTCCCTTTCCTTTCTATGTTTTCTACCTTTGTATTGTTAAAATTAATTTTGTCTTCTGCAACTTCTGAAAGTCATGGCGCAGTTGGAAGCGCATCAGACTCTAACTCGTAAGGTCCTGTGTTTGATCCCCAGTGGCAGTAAATGTCCTTTCAGACAAAAATTATCTCCCACCTATGGTTTGATACAGGGGTAAAAGTTTTCAGGCATATGCCTGAAGTTCAGGTTTTTGAGTATTCCAAAATGCCCCATTTTCTTGATTTTTACTATATAAATACAGACTTTTCCAGGTTTTCAGGTTTTTTCAAAATTTTCAACTTTTACCCCTGTTGATATCGTTAACCTATGTGGGCGAGTTGGGGCTTAGTTAGGATGTTGTGGTAGTGCTGGTATGAGAAATGACAGGAATCCGTGGTTAGGTGCTCCAGCTTCCATGATGTGACCATAGCAGTTGAAAACTGATTTAAACCCAAATCAACCAATCAACTTCTTTAAATTTGGATCAGTCTGGCACTTTGTACCTGTCATTTTGGAAAGGGTTTGACAGTTTCCCAATCAATTAGGCCTATGCCTTTTACACACCGAATAACAAAATTTTTGGAAAATATTGAGACAAAAGAAGAAAATTCTGATAAATAGTATTTATACCCTTGTTGTCTCAATATTTTTCTAGCTTGAATGTACAAAAGTCCTTTCTTTACCAATTCAAATTTGGGTCTACAGAAGTTCAGAAGCTCCAAATTCTTGCCTTTTGGGGTAAGAGTTAAAGGATACAGGCAAATGTATCAGAAATGTTTCTCAAACTAGACATGCTTTTGGCGTCCCCACTAGACAAAGGCATAGGAAGCATTAAGTTAACCCTTTCCCAAACAATATATTTAGACTGTACCGATCTGAAAGCTGAACCAGACAGCAAAATGGAATCCAACCCAATGTGTGTATGATATAGTACAGAAAATGCTGACGCAAAATGAGAAACAGCTTGGTTTCAGCAGTTTCATCATTTGTCTCAATGTTTTCTCAAGCCTTTTCAAATAGTGATATCAAACCATATCTACAGGCTTTTTTTGGGAAAGTAACTTTGAATTTGAGTAAGTCTAAAATTTTGCCATTTGGTAAAGGTTTCAAGGGTTAAGGGATGCTTATGATAGACATCTCCCGAAAAAAAAACGCAACAACCTTTCCTAAACAACAAAATATTATGGTTGAAAAAGAAATGGTTAGATTGGTTAGATTGATCCAATTTAAACCTGATGCTGGCAACAACACAGATGAAATAGTAAAGATAGGATTCCATTTTGTTTATAGAGGCTAAAATATAACACAGAAAATATTGAGGCACAATGAAAAAATGCTCATTATAAGCATTTTCTTCCTTTGCCTTTATGTTCCCCAAGATCTGTCAGAGGGATCAAAACCAGGTCTTGTTTGGAAAAGTGTTAAAACGTTAGAATCTAAGATCTACCATATTTTACAGAGATCTATTGAATCAGCATTCCATCATATAGTGGGAGATCTACAATTAAATGCATGCATTTGGAAGGTTTATCTCGATCATCTTCAATATTTGTAAATATTGCCGGAAGCAAAGAAAATGCTGGTTATCAAGGGCGGATCTAGGGGTGGGGTCATGACCCCCCCCCCCCGGAATTGACTGAAAAATGAATTTTGACTAGATTCTATATAATTTAACATATTTAACACTTTTTATGCCACCATTTGGGCTTTGACACCCCCCCCCTCGGAAAAAAATCCTGGATCCGCCCTTGGTTATCAGCATAAATTTTGCATATAATTTTTCCTCTACGATGAATAGAGATAGATCTAGTAGAGATCATAAAACGAGGGATTGTTTGGAAAAGACTTTATCTAGATCTAATTGGAGTCAGAAAGGAAAATATTGTGGTAAAGGAAAATGTCTTAAAGATCTACCAACACTATTGCACCATTGTTCTAAATGAAAAAGCGGAATAAACTTCGAGAGAAAAGTGGCTGATAGTCTACTCGTCACTACCGCTATGCCGAGAATCTAAAAATAGAACAGACTCGTCAATACACATTTGCATACAACGTGTACAGATTATATTTATCTGCATAAACCACAGTCGGAAAAGAAAAGAGTAGACGGCTAACAGAATTTATAATTTTGGGTAGGCCTGTCGATATGCAGAATCTCGTAATCTAAACAAAAGGCAAGAGTTGGAAAAATGTGAGAAATAGCGTAGATCGCTTGAATATTTTAAACCCTTTGTCATTTTTAAAATCCTCTAGATTGAATTCAGATTACATTTTCAACCTCAATGACGCGTTTTTGTTTTGCTATTTGGTATGATATTCTTAAAAATTTATCGCGAATTCCTCTCCTTGCAAGTTTTCATTGTCGGATGGTGCAAAAAAGTTGACAATTTACGCGAAAAAAGGCAGGAATCGGAACTGTTGAGAACAGTGCATGACGGGAAAAAAGCAGTCGAATTTAGACTAGAAGGCTGACCGTTTTGGTTAAAGATTTAACCAGATTTAACGAACTTAACCACTTGGTTAAATGGCTTTATACAAGCGGTTAACCATTTTGGTTAGTTAACCAAAATGGTTAGGATTTAACCGCTGGTTAGACACTAACCAAAAGTTAACTTAACCAACGTTTATACAATCGGGTGCTGGGCTATATCAGGCGTTTTTGCCAAATTCGGCCAAAATCTAAGGTACCCTTTTTTCACACCTCTTTTGTGTATTCGGGGTCGCTGAGTCCGAATTTGAAGTCGGAATTTGCGTATCTCCCCCGTGAAAAAAGTTACGGCGGTTTTTTCGGGCCATGAATTCTGAGCTCTATTCGATCTTTAAGTGGCTGCCATCTCGGTCCTGGGCGAGGTTGGAGTCTGAAATTTTGTGTGCCCGTTCCCAGTGCCAAGGGCTACCAGCTGTGAAAATTTGAAGGAAATCCGAGACAAAAAGTTTTTCCGCCCGAAAAAACGCCTGGGCTATTCATCAGGCGTTTTTGCCAAATTCGGCCAAAATCTAAGGTACCCTTTTTTCACACCTCTTTTGTGTATTCGGGGTCGCTGAGTCAGAATTTGAAGTAGGATTTGCGTATCTCCCCCGTGAAAAAAGTTACGGTGGTTTTTTCGGGCCATGAATTCTGAGCTCTATTCGATCTTTAAGTGGCTGCCATCTCGGTCCTGGGCGAGGTTGGAGTCTGAAATTTTGTGTGCGCGTTCCCAGTGCCAAGGGCTACCAGCTGTGAAAATTTGAAGGAAATCCGAGACCTTTTTTCACAACTCTTTTGTGTATTCGGGGTCGCTGAGTCCGAATTTGAAGTCGGAATTTGCGTATCTCCCCCGTGAAAAAAGTTATGGCGGTTTTTTCGGGCCATGAATTCTGAGCACTATTCGATCTTTAAGTGGCTGCCATCTCGGTCCTTGGCGAGGTTGGAGTCTGAAATTTTGTGTGCGCGTTCCCAGTGCCAAGGGCTACCAGCTGTGAAAATTTGAAGGAAATCGGAGACAAAAAGTTTTTCCGCCCGAAAAAACGCCTGGGCTATACATCAGGCGTTTTTGCCAAATTCGGCCAAAATCTAAGGTACCCTTTTTTCACACCTCTTTTGTGTATTCGGGGTCGCTGAGTCCGAATTAGAAGTCGGAATTTGCGTATCTCCCCCGTGAAAAAAGTTACGGCGGTTTTTTCGGGCCATGAATTCTGAGCTCTATTCGATCTTTAAGTGGCTACCATCTCGGTCCTGGGCGAGGTTGGAGTCTGAAATTTTGTGTGCGCGTTCCCAGTGCCAATGGCTACCAGCTGTGAAAATTTGAAGGAAATCCGAGACAAAAAGATTTTCCGCCCGAAAAAACGCCTGGGCGGCGTTTTTGCCAAATTCGGCCAAAATCTAAGGTACCCTTTTTCACACCTCTTTTGTGTATTCGGGGTCGCTGAGTCCGAATTTGAAGTCGGAATTTGCGTATCTCCCCCGTGAAAAAAGTTACGGCGGTTTTTTCGGGCCATGAATTCTGAGCTCTATTCGATCTTTAAGTGGCTGCCATCTCGGTCCTGGGCGAGGTTGGAGTCTGAAATTTTGTGTGCACGTTCCCAGTGCCAAGGGCTACCAGCTGTGAAAATTTGAAGGAAGTCCGAGACAAAAAGTTTTTCCGCCCGAAAAAACGCCTGGGCTATACATCAGGCGTTTTTGCCAAATTCGGCCAAAATCTAAGGTACCCTTTTTTCACACCTCTTTTGTGTATTCGGGGTCGCTGAGTCCGAATTTGAAGTCGGAATTGGCGTATCTCCCCCGTGAAAAAAGTTACGGCGGTTTTTTCGGGCCATGAATTCTGAGCTCTATTCGATCTTTAAGTGACTGCCATCTCGGTCCTGGGCGAGGTTGGAGTCTGAAATTTTGTGTGCGCGTTCCCAGTGCCAAGGGCTACCAGCTGTGAAAATTTGAAGGAAATCCGAGACAAAAAGTTTTTCCGCCCGAAAAAACGCCTGGGCTATACATCAGGCGTTTTTGCCAAATTCGGCCAAAATCTAAGGTATCCTTTTTCACACCTCTTTTGTGTATTCGGGGTCGCTGAGTCCGAATTTGAAGTCGGAATTTGCGTATCTCCCCCGTGAAAAAAGTTACGGCGGTTTTTTCGGACCATGAATTCTGAGCTCTATTCGATCTTTAAGTGGTTGCCATCTCGGTCCTGGGCGAGGTTGGAGTCTGAAATTTTGTGTGCCCGTTCCCAGTGCCAAGGGCTACCAGCTGTGAAAATTTGAAGGAAATCCGAGACAAAAAGTTTTTCCGCCCGAAAAAACGCCTGGGCTATATCAGGCATTTTTGCCAAATTCGGCCAAAATCTAAGGTACCCTTTTTTCACACCTCTTTTGTGTATTCGGGGTCGCTGAGTCCGAATTTGAAGTCGGAATTTGCGTATCTCCCCCGTGAAAAAAGTTACGGCGGTTTTTTCGGGCCATGAATTCTGAGCTCTATTCGATCTTTAAGTGGCTGCCATCTCGGTCCTGGGCGAGGTTGGAGTCTGAAATTTTGTGTGCGCGTTCCCAGTGCCAATGGCTACCAGCTGTGAAAATTTGAAGGAAATCCGAGACAAAAAGTTTTTCCGCCCGAAAAAATTTATACATCAGGCGTTTTTGCCAAATTCGGCCAAAATCTAAGGTACCCTTTTTTCACACCTCTTTTGTGTATTCGGGGTCGCTGAGTCCGAATTTGAAGTCGGAATTTGCGTATCTCCCCCGTGAAAAAAGTTACGGCGGTTTTTTCGGGCCATGAATTCTGAGCTCTATTCGATCTTTAAGTGGCTGCCATCTCGGTCCTGGGCGAGGTTGGAGTCTGAAATTTTGTGTGCCCGTTCCCAGTGCCAAGGGCTACCAGCTGTGAAAATTTGAAGGAAATCCGAGACAAAAAGTTTTTCCGCCCGAAAAAACGCCTGGGCTATACATCAGGCGTTTTTGCCAAATTCGGCCAAAATCTAAGGTACCCTTTTTTCACACCTCTTTTGTGTATTCGGGGTCGCTGAGTCCGAATTTGAAGTCGGAATTTGCGTATCTCCCCCGTGAAAAAAGTTACGGCGGTTTTTTCGGGCCATGAATTCTGAGCTCTATTCGATCTTTAAGTGGCTGCCATCTCGGTCCTGGGCGAGGTTGGAGTCTGAAATTTTGTGTGCGCGTTCCCAGTGCCAAGGGCTACCAGCTGTGAAAATTTGAAGGAAATCCGAGACAAAAAGTTTTTCCGCCCGAAAAAACGCCTGGGCTATATCAGGCGTTTTTGCCAAATTCGGCCAAAATCTAAGGTACCCTTTTTTCACACCTCTTTTGTGTATTCGGGGTCGCTGAGTCCAAATTTGAAGTCAGAATTTGCGTATCTCCCCCGTGAAAAAAGTTACGGCGGTTTTTTCGGGCCATGAATTCTGAGCTCTATTCGATCTTTAAGTGGCTGCCATCTCGGTCCTGGGCGAGGTTGGAGTCTGAAATTTTGTGTGCACGTTCCTAGTGCCAAGGGCGACCAGCTGTGAAAATTTGAAGGAAATCCGAGGCAAAAAGTTTTTCCGCCCGAAAAAACGCCTGGGCTATACATCAGGCGTTTTTGCCAAATTCGGCCAAAATCTAAGGTACCCTTTTTTCACACCTCTTTTGTGTATTCGGGGTCGCTGAGTCCGAATTTGAAGTCAGAATTTGCGTATCTCCCCCGTGAAAAAAGTTACGGCGGTTTTTTCGGGCCATGAATTCTGAGCTCTATTCGATCTTTAAGTGGCTGCCATCTCGGTCCTGGGCGAGGTTGGAGTCTGAAATTTTGTGTGCCCGTTCCCAGTGCCAATGGCTACCAGCTGTGAAAATTTGAAGGAAATCCGAGACAAAAAGTTTTTCCGCCCGAAAAAACGCCTGGGCTATACATCAGGCGTTTTTGCCAAATTCGGCCAAAATCTAAGGTACCCTTTTTTCACACCTCTTTTGTGTATTCGGGGTCGCTGAGTCCGAATTTGAAGTCGGAATTGGCGTATCTCCCCCGTGAAAAAAGTTACGGCGGTTTTTTCGGGCCATGAATTCTGAGCTTTATTCGATCTTTAAGTGGTTGCCATCTCGGTCCTGGGCGAGGTTGGAGTCTGAAATTTTGTGTGCCCGTTCCCAGTGCCAAGGGCTACCAGCTGTGAAAATTTGAAGGAAATCCGAGGCAAAAAGTTTTTCCGCCCGAAAAAACGCCTGGTACCCTTTTTTCACACCTCTTTTGTGTATTCGGGGTCGCTGAGTCCGAATTTGAAGTCGGAATTGGCGTATCTCCCCCGTGAAAAAAGTTACGGCGTTTTTTTCGGGCCATGAATTCTGAGCTCTATTCGATCTTTAAGTGGCTGCCATCTCGGTCCTGGGCGTGGTTGGAGTCTGAAATTTTGTGTGCGCGTTCCCAGTGCCAAGGGCTACCAGCTGTGAAAATTTGAAGGAAATCCGAGACAAAAAGTTTTTCCGCCCGAAAAAACGCCTGGCAGGCGTTTTTGCCAAATTCGGCCAAAATCTAAGGTACCCTTTTTTTCACACTTCTTTTGTGTATTCGGGGTCGCTGAGTCCGAATTTGAAGTCAGAAATTGCGTATCTTCCCCGTGAAAAAAGTTACGGCGGTTTTTTCGGGCCATGAATTCTGAGCTCTATTCGATCTTTAAGTGGCTGCCATCTCGGTCCTGGGCGAGGTTGGAGTCTGAAATTTTGTGTGCGCGTTCCCAGTGCCAAGGGCTACCAGCTGTGAAAATTTGAAGGAAATCCGAGACAAAAAGTTTTTCCGCCCGAAAAAACGCCTGGGCTATACATCAGGCGTTTTTGCCAAATTCGGCCAAAATCTAAGGTACCTTTTTTCACACCTCTTTTGTGTATTCGGGCTCGCTGAGTCCGAATTTGAAGCCGGAATTTGCGTATCTCCCCCGTGAAAAAAGTTACGGCGGTTTTTTCGGGCCATGAATTCTGAGCTCTATTCGATCTTTAAGTGGCTGCCATCTCGGTCCTGGGCGAGGTTGGAGTCTGAAATTTTGTGTGCGCGTTCCCAGTGCCAAGGGCTACCAGCTGTGAAAATTTGAAGGAAATCCGAGACAAAAAGTTTTTCCGTCCGAAAAAACGCCTGGGCTATACATCAGGCGTTTTTGCCAAATTCGGCCAAAATCTAAGGTACCTTTTTTCACACCTCTTTTGTGTATTCGGGCTCGCTGAGTCCGAATTTGAAGCCGGAATTTGCGTATCTCCCCCGTGAAAAAAGTTACGGCGGTTTTTTCGGGCCATGAATTCTGAGCTCTATTCGATCTTTAAGTGGTTGCCACCTCGGTCCTGGGCGAGGTTGGAGTCTGAAATTTTGTGTGCGCGTTCCCAGTGCCAAGGGCTACCAGCTGTGAAAATTTGAAGGAAATCCGAGACAAAAAGTTTTTCCGCCCGAAAAAACGCCTGGGCTATACATCAGGCGTTTTAGCCAAATTCGGCCAAAATCTAAGGTACCCTTTTTTCACACCTCTTTTGTGTATTCGGGGTCGCTGAGTCCGAATTTGAAGTCAGAATTTGCGTATCTGACCCGTGAAAAAAGTTACGGCGGTTTTTTCGGGCCATGAATTCTGAGCTCTATTCGATCTTTAAGTGGCTGCCATCTCGGTCCTGGGCGAGGTTGGAGTCTGAAATTTTATGTGCGCGTTCCCAGTGCCAAGGGCTACCAGCTGTGAAAATTTGAAGGAAATCCGAGACAAAAAGTTTTTCCGCCCGAAAAAATTTATACATCAGGCGTTTTTGCCAAATTCGGCCAAAATCTAAGGTACCCTTTTTTCACACCTCTTTTGTGTATTCGGGGTCGCTGAGTCCGAATTTGAAGTCGGAATTTGCGTATCTCCCCCGTGAAAAAAGTTACGGTGGTTTTTTCGGGCCATGAATTCTGAGCTCTATTCGATCTTTAAGTGGCTGCCATCTCGGTCCTGGGCGAGGTTGGAGTCTGAAATTTTGTGTGCGCGTTCCCAGTGCCAAGGGCTACCAGCTGTGAAAATTTGAAGGAAATCCGAGACAAAAATTTTTTCCGCCCGAAAAAACGCCTGGGCTATACAATCAGGCGTTTTTGCCAAATTCGGCCAAAATCTAAGGTACCCTTTTTTCACACCTCTTTTGTGTATTCGGGGTCGCTGAGTCCGAATTTGAAGTCAGAATTTGCGTATCTCCCCCGTGAAAAAAGTTACGGCGGTTTTTTCGGGCCATGAATTCTGAGCTCTATTCGATCTTTAAGTGGCTGCCATCTCGGTCCTGGGCGAGGTTGGAGTCTGAAATTTTGTGTGCGCGTTCCCAGTGCCAAGGGCTACCAGCTGTGAAAATTTGAAGGAAATCCGAGACAAAAAGTTTTTCCGCCCGAAAAAACGCCTGGGCTATACATCAGGCGTTTTTGCCAAATTCGGCCAAAATCTAAGGTACCCTTTTTTCACACCTCTTTTGTGTATTCGGGGTCGCTGAGTCCGAATTTGAAGTCGGAATTGGCGTATCTCCCCCGTGAAAAAAGTTACAGCGGTTTTTTCGGGCCATGAATTCTGAGCTCTATTCGATCTTTAAGTGGTTGCCATCTCGGTCCTGGGCGAGGTTGGAGTCTGAAATTTTGTGTGCCCGTTCCCAGTGCCAAGGGCTACCAGCTGTGAAAATTTGAAGGAAATCCGAGACAAAAAGTTTTTCCGCCCGAAAAAACGCCTGGGCTATACATCAGGCGTTTTTGCCAAATTCGGCCAAAATCTAAGGTACCCTTTTTTCACACCTCTTTTGTGTATTCGGGGTCGCTGAGTCCGAATTTGAAGTCGGAATTTGCGTATCTCCCCCGTGAAAAAAGTAACGGCGGTTTTTTCGGGCCATGAATTCTGAGCTCTATTCGATCTTTAAGTGGCTGTCATCTCGGTCCTGGGCGAGGTTGGAGTCTGAAATTTTGTGTGCCCGTTCCCAGTGCCAAGGGCTACCAGCTGTGAAAATTTGAAGGAAATCCGAGACAAAAAGTTTTTCCGCCCGAAAAAACGCCTGGGCTATTCATCAGGCGTTTTTGCCAAATTCGGCCAAAATCTAAGGTACCCTTTTTTCACACCTCTTTTGTGTATTCGGGGTCGCTGAGTCCGAATTTGAAGTCGGAATTTGCGTATCTCCCCCGTGAAAAAAGTTACGGCGGTTTTTCGGGCCATGAATTCTGAGCTCTATTCGATCTTTAAGTGACTGCCATCTCGGTCCTGGGCGAGGTTGGAGTCTGAAATTTTGTGTGCGCGTTCCCAGTGCCAAGGGCTACCAGCTGTGAAAATTTGAAGGAAATCCGAGACAAGAAGTTTTTTCCGCCCGAAAAAACGCCTGGGCTATACATCAGGCGTTTTTGCCAAATTCGGCCAAAATCTAAGGTACCCTTTTTTCACACCTCTTTTGTGTATTCGGGGTCGCTGAGTCCGAATTTGAAGTCAGAATTTGCGTATCTCCCCCGTGAAAAAAGTTACGGCGGTTTTTTCGGGCCATGAATTCTGAGCTCTATTCGATCTTTAAGTGGCTGCCATCTCGGTCCTGGGCGAGGTTGGAGTCTGAAATTTTGTGTGCGCGTTCCCAGTGCCAAGGGCTACCAGCTGTGAAAATTTGAAGGAAATCCGAGACAAAAAGTTTTTCCGTCCGAAAAAACGCCTGGGCTATACATCAGGCGTTTTTGCCAAATTCGGCCAAAATCTAAGGTACCCTTTTTTCACACCTCTTTTGTGTATTCGGGGTCGCTGAGTCCGAATTTGAAGTTGGAATTTGCGTATCTCCCCCGTGAAAAAAGTTACGGCGGTTTTTTCGGGCCATGAATTCTGAGCTCTATTCGATCTTTAAGTGGCTGCCATCTCGGTCCTGGGCGAGGTTGGAGTCTGAAATTTTGTGTGCGCGTTCCCAGTGCCAAGGGCTACCAGCTGTGAAAATGTGAAGGAAATCCGAGACAAAAAGTTTTTCCGCCCGAAAAAACGCCTGGGCTATACATCAGGCGTTTTTGCCAAATTCGGCCAAAATCTAAGGTACCCTTTTTTCACACCTCTTTTGTGTATTCGGGGTCGCTGAGTCCGAATTTGAAGTCGGAATTGGCGTATCTCCCCCGTGAAAAAAGTTACGGCGGTTTTTTCGGGCCATGATTTCTGAGCTCTATTCGATCTTTAAGTGGCTGCCATCTCGGTCCTGGGCGAGGTTGGAGTCTGAAATTTTGTGTGCGCGTTCCCAGTGCCAAGGGCTACCAGCTGTGAAAATTTGAAGGAAATCCGAGACAAAAAGTTTTTCCGCCCGAAAAAACGCCTGGGCTATACATCAGGCGTTTTTGCCAAATTCGGCCAAAATCTAAGGTATCCTTTTTTCACACCTCTTTTGTGTATTCGGGGTCGCTGAGTCCGAATTTGAAGTCGGAATTTGCGTATCTCCATCGTGAAAAAAGTTACGGCGGTTTTTTCGGGCCATGAATTCTGAGCTCTATTCGATCTTTAAGTGGCTGCCATCTCGGTCCTGGGCGAGGTTGGAGTCTGAAATTTTGTGTGCGCGTTCCCAGTGCCAAGGGCTACCAGCTGTGAAAATTTGAAGGAAATCCGAGACAAAAAGTTTTTCCGCCCGAAAATACGAATGGGCTATACATCAGGCGTTTTTGCCAAATTCGGCCAAAATCTAAGGTACCCTTTTTTCACACCTCTTTTGTGTATTCGGGGTCGCTGAGTCCGAATTTGAAGTCGGAATTTGCGTATCTCCCCCGTGAAAAAAGTTACGGCGGTTTTTTTCGGGCCATGAATTCTGAGCTCTATTCGATCTTTAAGTGGCCGCCATCTCGGTCCTGGGCGAGGTTGGAGTCTGAAATTTTGTGTGCCCGTTCCCAGTGCCAAGGGCTACCAGCTGTGAAAATTTGAAGGAAATCCGAGACAAAAAGTTTTTCCGCCCGAAAATACGAATGGGCTATACATCAGGCGTTTTTGCCAAATTCGGCCAAAATCTAAGGTACCCTTTTTTCACACCTCTTTTGTGTATTCGGGGTCGCTGAGTCCGAATTAGAAGTCAGAATTTGCGTATCTCCCCCGTGAAAAAAGTTACGGCGGTTTTTTCGGGCCATGAATTCTGAGCTCTATTCGATCTTTAAGTGGCTGCCATCTCGGTCCTGGGCGAGGTTGGAGTCTGAAATTTTGTGTGCGCGTTCCCAGTGCCAATGGCTACCAGCTGTGAAAATTTGAAGGAAATCCGAGACAAAAAGTTTTTCCGCCCGAAAAAACGCCTGGGCGGCGTTTTTGCAAATTTCGGCCAAAATCTAAGGTACCCTTTTTTCACACCTCTTTTGTGTATTCGGGGTCGCTGAGTCCGAATTTGAAGTCGCAATTTGCGTATCTCCCCCGTGAAAAAAGTTACGGCGGTTTTTTCGGGCCATGAATTCTGAGCTCTATTCGATCTTTAAGTGGCTGCCATCTCGGTCCTGGGCGAGGTTGGAGTCTGAAATTTTGTGTGCCCGTTCCCAGTGCCAAGGGCTACCAGCTGTGAAAATTTGAAGGAAATCCGAGACAAAAAGTTTTTCCGCCCGAAAAAACGCCTGGGCTATACATCAGGCGTTTTTGCCAAATTCGGCCAAAATCTAAGGTACCCTTTTTTCACACCTCTTTTGTGTATTCGGGGTCGCTGAGTCCGAATTTGAAGTCAGAATTTGCGTATCTCCCCGTGAAAAAAGTTACGGCGGTTTTTTCGGGCCATGAATTCTGAGCTCTATTCGATCTTTAAGTGGCTGCCATCTCGGTCCTGGGCGAGGTTGGAGTCTGAAATTTTGTGTGCCCGTTCCCAGTGCCAAGGGCTACCAGCTGTGAAAATTTGAAGGAAATCCGAGACAAAAAGTTTTTCCGCCCGAAAAAACGCCTGGGCTGTGTATTCGGGGTCGCTGAGTCCGAATTTGAAGTCAGAATTTGCGTATCTCCCCCGTGAAAAAAGTTACGGCGGTTTTTTCGGGCCATGAATTCTGAGCTCTATTCGATCTTTAAGTGGCTGCCATCTCGGTCCTGGGCGAGGTTGGAGTCTGAAATTTTGTGTGCCCGTTCCCAGTGCCAAGGGCTACCAGCTGTGAAAATTTGAAGGAAATCCGAGACAAAAAGTTTTTCCGCCCGAAAAAACGCCTGGGCTATACATCAGGCGTTTTTGCCAAATTCGGCCAAAATCTAAGGTACCCTTTTTTCACACCTCTTTTGTGTATTCGGGGTCGCTGAGTCCGAATTTGAAGTCGGAATTTGCGTATCTCCCCCGTGAAAAAAGTTACGGCGTTTTTTTTTCGGGCCATGAATTCTGAGCTCTATTCGATCTTTAAGTGGCTGCCATCTCGGTCCTGGGCGAGGTTGGAGTCTGAAATTTTGTGTGCCCGTTCCCAGTGCCAAGGGCTACCAGCTGTGAAAATTTGAAGGAAATCCGAGACAAAAAGTTTTTCCGCCCGAAAAAACGCCTGGGCTATACATCAGGCGTTTTTGCCAAATTCGGCCAAAATCTAAGGTATCCTTTTTTCACACCTCTTTTGTGTATTCGGGGTCGCTGAGTCCGAATTTGAAGTCGGAATTTGCGTATCTCCATCGTGAAAAAAGTTACGGCGGTTTTTTCGGGCCATGAATTCTGAGCTCTATTCGATCTTTAAGTGGCTGCCATCTCGGTCCTGGGCGAGGTTGGAGTCTGAAATTTTGTGTGCCCGTTCCCAGTGCCAAGGGCTACCAGCTGTGAAAATTTGAAGGAAATCCGAGACAAAAAGTTTTTCCGCCCGAAAAAACGCCTGGGCTATACATCAGGCGTTTTTGCCAAATTCGGCCAAAATCTAAGGTACCCTTTTTTCACACCTCTTTTGTGTATTCGGGGTCGCTGAGTCCGAATTTGAAGTCGGAATTTGCGTATCTCCACCGTGAAAAAAGTTACGGCGGTTTTTTTCGGGCCATGAATTCTGAGCTCTATTCGATCTTTAAGTGGCCGCCATCTCGGTCCTGGGCGAGGTTGGAGTCTGAAATTTTGTGTGCCCGTTCCCAGTGCCAAGGGCTACCAGCTGTGAAAATTTGAAGGAAATCCGAGACAAAAAGTTTTTCCGCCCGAAAATACGAATGGGCTATACATCAGGCGTTTTTGCCAAATTCGGCCAAAATCTAAGGTATCCTTTTTTCACACCTCTTTTGTGTATTCGGGGTCGCTGAGTCCGAATTAGAAGTCAGAATTTGCGTATCTCCCCCGTGAAAAAAGTTACGGCGGTTTTTTCGGGCCATGAATTCTGAGCTCTATTCGATCTTTAAGTGGCTGCCATCTCGGTCCTGGGCGAGGTTGGAGTCTGAAATTTTGTGTGCGCGTTCCCAGTGCCAATGGCTACCAGCTGTGATAATTTGAAGGAAATCCGAGACAAAAAGTTTTTCCGCCCGAAAAAACGCCTGGGCTGTGTATTCGGGGTCGCTGAGTCCGAATTTGAAGTCAGAATTTGCGTATCTCCCCCGTGAAAAAAGTTACGGCGGTTTTTTCGGGCCATGAATTCTGAGCTCTATTCGATCTTTAAGTGGCTGCCATCTCGGTCCTGGGCGAGGTTGGAGTCTGAAATTTTGTGTGCCCGTTCCCAGTGCCAAGGGCTACCAGCTGTGAAAATTTGAAGGAAATCCGAGACAAAAAGTTTTTCCGCCCGAAAAAACGCCTGGGCTATACATCAGGCGTTTTTGCCAAATTCGGCCAAAATCTAAGGTACCCTTTTTTCACACCTCTTTTGTGTATTCGGGGTCGCTGAGTCCGAATTTGAAGTCGGAATTTGCGTATCTCCCCCGTGAAAAAAGTTACGGCGTTTTTTTTTTCGGGCCATGAATTCTGAGCTCTATTCGATCTTTAAGTGGCTGCCATCTCGGTCCTGGGCGAGGTTGGAGTCTGAAATTTTGTGTGCCCGTTCCCAGTGCCAAGGGCTACCAGCTGTGAAAATTTGAAGGAAATCCGAGACAAAAAGTTTTTCCGCTCGAAAAAACGCCTGGGCTATACATCAGGCGTTTTTGCCAAATTCGGCCAAAATCTAAGGTACCCTTTTTTCACACCTCTTTTGTGTATTCGGGGTCGCTGAGTCCGAATTTGAAGTCGGAATTTGCGTATCTCCCCCGTGAAAAAAGTTACGGCGGTTTTTTCGGGCCATGAATTCTGAGCTCTATTCGATCTTTAAGTGGCTGCCATCTCGGTCCTGGGCAAGGTTGGAGTCTGAAATTTTGTGTGCGCGTTCCCAGTGCCAAGGGCTACCAGCTGTGAAAATTTGAAGGAAATCCGAGACAAAAAGTTTTTCCGCCCGAAAAAAACGCCTGGGCTATATATATATACATCACGCGTTTTTGCCAAATTCGGCCAAAATCTAAGGTACCCTTTTTTCACACCTCTTTTGTGTATTCGGGGTCGCTGAGTCCGAATTTGAAGTCGGAATTTGCGTATCTCCCCCGTGAAAAAAGTTACGGTGGTTTTTTCGGGCCATGAATTCTGAGCTCTATTCGATCTTTAAGTGGCTGCCATCTCGGTCCTGGGCGAGGTTGGAGTCTGAAATTTTGTGTGCCCGTTCCCAGTGCCAAGGGCTACCAGCTGTGAAAATTTGAAGGAAATCCGAGACAAAAAGTTTTTCCGCCCGACAAAACGCCTGGGCTGTGTATTCGGGGTCGCTGAGTCCGAATTTGAAGTCAGAATTTGCGTATCTCCCCCGTGAAAAAAGTTACGGCGGTTTTTTCGGGCCATGAATTCTGAGCTCTATTCGATCTTTAAGTGGCTGCCATCTCGGTCCTGGGCGAGGTTGGAGTCTGAAATTTTGTGTGCCCGTTCCCAGTGCCAAGGGCTACCAGCTGTGAAAATTTGAAGGAAATCCGAGACAAAAAGTTTTTCCGCCCGAAAAAACGCCTGGGCTATACACCATCAGGCGTTTTTGCCAAATTCGGCCAAAATCTAAGGTACCCTTTTTTCACACCTCTTTTGTGTATTCGGGGTCGCTGAGTCCGAATTTGAAGTCGGAATTTGCGTATCTCCCCCGTGAAAAAAGTTACGGCGGTTTTTTCGGGCCATGAATTCTGAGCTCTATTCGATCTTTAAGTGGCTGCCATCTCGGTCCTGGGCGAGGTTGGAGTCTGAAATTTTGTGTGCCCGTTCCCAGTGCCAAGGGCTACCAGCCGTGAAAATTTGAAGGAAATCCGAGACAAAAAGTTTTTCCGCCCGAAAAAACGCCTGGGCTATACATCAGGCGTTTTTGCCAAATTCGGCCAAAATCTAAGGTACCCTTTTTTCACACCTCTTTTGTGTATTCGGGGTCGCTGAGTCCGAATTTGAAGTCGGAATTTGCGTATCTCCCCCGTGAAAAAAGTTACGGCGGTTTTTTCGGGCCATGAATTCTGAGCTCTATTCGATCTTTAAGTGGCTGCCATCTCGGTCCTGGGCGAGGTTGGAGTCTGAAATTTTGTGTGAGCGTTCCCAGTGCCAAGGGCTACCAGCTGTGAAAATTTGAAGGAAATCCGAGACAAAAAGTTTTTCCGCCCGAAAAAACGCCTGGGCTATATATATACATCACGCGTTTTTGCCAAATTCGGCCAAAATCTAAGGTACCCTTTTTTCACACCTCTTTTGTGTATTCGGGGTCGCTGAGTCCGAATTTGAAGTCGGAATTTGCGTATCTCCCCCGTGAAAAAAGTTACGGTGGTTTTTTCGGGCCATGAATTCTGAGCTCTATTCGATCTTTAAGTGGCTGCCATCTCGGTCCTGGGCGAGGTTGGAGTCTGAAATTTTGTGTGCCCGTTCCCAGTGCCAAGGGCTACCAGCTGTGAAAATTTGAAGGAAATCCGAGACAAAAAGTTTTTCCGCCCGAAAAAACGCCTGGGCTATACATCAGGCGTTTTTGCCAAATTCGGCCAAAATCTAAGGTACCCTTTTTTCACACCTCTTTTGTGTATTCGGGGTCGATGAGTCCGAATTTGAAGTCGGAATTTGCGTATCTCCCCCGTGAATAAAGTTACGGCGTTTTTTTTCGGGCCATGAATTCTGAGCTCTATTCGATCTTTAAGTGGCTGCCATCTCGGTCCTGGGCGAGGTTGGAGTCTGAAATTTTGTGTGCCCGTTCCCAGTGCCAAGGGCTACCAGCTGTGAAAATTTGAAGGAAATCCGAGACAAAAAGTTTTTCCGCCCGAAAAAACGCCTGGGCTATATACATCAGGCGTTTTTGCCAAATTCAGCCAAAATCTAAGGTACCCTTTATTCACACCTCTTTTGTGTATTCGGGGTCGCTGAGTCCGAATTTGAAGTCGGAATTTGCGTATCTCCCCCGTGAAAAAAGTTACGGCGGTTTTTTCGGGCCATGAATTCTAAGCTCTATTCGATCTTTAAGTGGCTGCCATCTCGGTCCTGGGCGAGGTTGGAGTCTGAAATTTTGTGTGCCCGTTCCCAGTGCCAAGGGCTACCAGCTGTGAAAATTTGAAGGAAATCCGAGACAAAAAGTTTTTCCGCCCGAAAAAACGCCTGGGCTATACATCAGGCGTTTTTGCCAAATTCGGCCAAAAACTAAGGTACCCTTTTTTCACACCTCTTTTGTGTATTCGGGGTCGCTGAGTCCGAATTTGAAGTCGGAATTTGCGTATCTCCCCCGTGAAAAAAGTTACGGCGGTTTTTTCGGGCCATGAATTCTGAGCTCTATTCGATCTTTAAGTGGCTGCCATCTCGGTCCTGGGCGAGGTTGGAGTCTGAAATTTTGTGTGCCCGTTCCCAGTGCCAAGGGCTACCAGCTGTGAAAATTTGAAGGAAATCCGAGACAAAAAGTTTTTCCGCCCGAAAAAACGCCTGGGCTATACATCAGGCGTTTTTGCCAAATTCGGCCAAAATCTAAGGTACCCTTTTTTCACACCTCTTTTGTGTATTCGGGGTCGCTGAGTCCGAATTTGAAGTCGGAATTTGCGTATCTCCCCCGTGAAAAAAGTTACGGCGGTTTTTTCGGGCCATGAATTCTGAGCTCTATTCGATCTTTAAGTGGCAGCCATCTCGGTCCTGGGCAAGGTTGGAGTCTGAAATTTTGTGTGCGCGTTCCCAGTGCCAAGGGCTACCAGCTGTGAAAATTTGAAGGAAATCCGAGACAAAAAGTTTTTCCGCCCGAAAAAAACGCCTGGGCTATATATATATACATCACGCGTTTTTGCCAAATTCGGCCAAAATCTAAGGTACCCTTTTTTCACACCTCTTTTGTGTATTCGGGGTCGCTGAGTCCGAATTTGAAGTCGGAATTTGCGTATCTCCCCCGTGAAAAAAGTTACGGTGGTTTTTTCGGGCCATGAATTCTGAGCTCTATTCGATCTTTAAGTGGCTGCCATCTCGGTCCTGGGCGAGGTTGGAGTCTGAAATTTTGTGTGCCCGTTCCCAGTGCCAAGGGCTACCAGCTGTGAAAATTTGAAGGAAATCCGAGACAAAAAGTTTTTCCGCCCGAAAAAACGCCTGGGCTGTGTATTCGGGGTCGCTGAGTCCGAATTTGAAGTCAGAATTTGCGTATCTCCCCCGTGAAAAAAGTTACGGCGGTTTTTTCGGGCCATGAATTCTGAGCTCTATTCGATCTTTAAGTGGCTGCCATCTCGGTCCTGGGCGAGGTTGGAGTCTGAAATTTTGTGTGCCCGTTCCCAGTGCCAAGGGCTACCAGCTGTGAAAATTTGAAGGAAATCCGAGACAAAAAGTTTTTCCGCCCGAAAAAACGCCTGGGCTATACATCAGGCGTTTTTGCCAAATTCGGCCAAAATCTAAGGTACCCTTTTTTCACACCTCTTTTGTGTATTCGGGGTCGCTGAGTCCGAATTTGAAGTCGGAATTTGCGTATCTCCCCCGTGAAAAAAGTTACGGCGTTTTTTTTTTCGGGCCATGAATTCTGAGCTCTATTCGATCTTTAAGTGGCTGCCATCTCGGTCCTGGGCGAGGTTGGAGTCTGAAATTTTATGTGCCCGTTCCCAGTGCCAAGGGCTACCAGCTGTGAAAATTTGAAGGAAATCCGAGACAAAAAGTTTTTCCGTCCGAAAAAACGCCTGGGCTATACATCAGGCGTTTTTGCCAAATTCGGCCAAAATCTAAGGTACCCTTTTTTCACACCTCTTTTGTGTATTCGGGGTCGCTGAGTCCGAATTTGAAGTCGGAATTTGCGTATCTCCCCCGTGAAAAAAGTTACGGCGTTTTTTTACGGGCCATGAATTCTGAGCTCTATTCGATCTTTAATTAGCTGCCATCTCGGTCCTGGGCGAGGTTGGAGTCTGAAATTTTGTGTGCCCGTTCCCAGTGCCAAGGGCTACCAGCTGTGAAAATTTGAAGGAAATCCGAGACAAAAAGTTTTTCCGCCCGAAAAAACGCCTGGGCTATACATCAGGCGTTTTTGCCAAATTCGGCCAAAATCTAAGGTACCCTTTTTTCACACCTCTTTTGTGTATTCGGGGTCGCTGAGTCCGAATTTGAAGTCGGAATTTGCGTATCTCCCCCGTGAAAAAAGTTACGGCGGTTTTTTCGGGCCATGAATTCTGAGCTCTATTCGATCTTTAAGTGGCTGCCATCTCGGTCCTGGGCGATGTTGGAGTCTGAAATTTTGTGTGCGCGTTCCCAGTGCCAAGGGCTACCAGCTGTGAAAATTTGAAGGAAATCCGAGACAAAAAGTTTTTCCGCCCGAAAAAATGCCTGGGCTATATATATATACATCACGCGTTTTTGCCAAATTCGGCCAAAATCTAAGGTACCCTTTTTTCACACCTCTTTTGTGTATTTGGGGTCGCTGAGTCCGAATTTGAAGTCGGAATTTGCGTATCTCCCCCGTGAAAAAAGTTACGGTGGTTTTTTCGGGCCATGAATTCTGAGCTCTATTCGATCTTTAAGTGGCTGCCATCTCGGTCCTGGGCGAGGTTGGAGTCTGAAATTTTGTGTGTCCGTTCCCAGTGCCAAGGGCTACCAGCTGTGAAAATTTGAAGGAAATCCGAGACAAAAAGTTTTTCCGCCCGAAAAAACGCCTGGGCTATACATCAGGCGTTTTTGCCAAATTCGGCCAAAATCTAAGGTGCCCTTTTTTCACACCTCTTTTTGTATTCGGGGTCGCTGAGTCCGAATTTGAAGTCGGAATTTGCGTATCTCCCCCGTGAAAAAAGTTACGGCGGTTTTTTTGGGCCATGAATTCTGAGCTCTATTCGATCTTTAAGTGGCTGCCATCTCGGTCCTGGGCGAGGTTGGAGTCTGAAATTTTGTGTGCCCGTTCCCAGTGCCAAGGGCTACCAGCTGTGAAAATTTGAAGGAAATTTCGAGACAAAAAGTTTTTCCGCCCGAAAAAACGCCTGGGCTATACATCAGGCGTTTTTGCCAAATTCGGCCAAAATCTAAGGTACCCTTTTTTCACACCTCTTTTGTGTATTCGGGGTCGCTGAGTCCGAATTTGAAGTCAGAATTTGCGTATCTCCCCCGTGAAAAAAGTTACGGCGGTTTTTTTGGGCCATGAATTCTGAGCTCTATTCGATCTTTAAGTGGCTGCCATCTCGGTCCTGGGCGAGGTTGGAGTCTGAAATTTTGTGTTTGCGTTCCCAGTGCCAAGGGCTACCAGCTGTGAAAATTTGAAGGAAATTTCGAGACAAAAAGTTTTTCCGCCCGAAAAAACGCCTGGGCTATACATCAGGCGTTTTTGCCAAATTCGGCCAAAATCTAAGGTACCCTTTTTTCACACCTCTTTTGTGTATTCGGGGTCGCTGAGTCCGAATTTGAAGTCGGAATTTGCGTATCTCCCCCGTGAAAAAAGTTACGGCGGTTTTTTCGGGCCATGAATTCTGAGCTCTATTCGATCTTTAAGTGGCTGCCATCTCGGTCCTGGGCAAGGTTGGAGTCTGAAATTTTGTGTGCGCGTTCCCAGTGCCAAGGGCTACCAGCTGTGAAAATTTGAAGGAAATCCGAGACAAAAAGTTTTTCCGCCCGAAAAAAACGCCTGGGCTATATATATATACATCACGCGTTTTTGCCAAATTCGGCCAAAATCTAAGGTACCCTTTTTTCACACCTCTTTTGTGTATTCGGGGTCGCTGAGTCCGAATTTGAAGTCGGAATTTGCGTATCTCCCCCGTGAAAAAAGTTACGGTGGTTTTTTCGGGCCATGAATTCTGAGCTCTATTCGATCTTTAAGTGACTGCCATCTCGGTCCTGGGCGAGGTTGGAGTCTGAAATTTTGTGTGCCCGTTCCCAGTGCCAAGGGCTACCAGCTGTGAAAATTTGAAGGAAATCCGAGACAAAAAGTTTTTCCGCCCGAAAAAACGCCTGGGCTGTGTATTCGGGGTCGCTGAGTCCGAATTTGAAGTCAGAATTTGCGTATCTCCCCCGTGAAAAAAGTTACGGCGGTTTTTTCGGGCCATGAATTCTGAGCTCTATTCGATCTTTAAGTGGCTGCCATCTCGGTCCTGGGCGAGGTTGGAGTCTTAAATTTTGTGTGCCCGTTCCCAGTGCCAAGGGCTACCAGCTGTGAAAATTTGAAGGAAATCCGAGACAAAAAGTTTTTCCGCCCGAAAAAACGCCTGGGCTATACATCAGGCGTTTTTGCCAAATTCGGCCAAAATCTAAGGTACCCTTTTTTCACACCTCTTTTGTGTATTCGGGGTCGCTGAGTCCGAATTTGAAGTCGGAATTTGCGTATCTCCCCCGTGAAAAAAGTTACGGCGTTTTTTTTTTTGGGCCATGAATTCTGAGCTCTATTCGATCTTTAAGTGGCTGCCATCTCGGTCCTGGGCGAGATTGGAGTCTGAAATTTTATGTGCCCGTTCCCAGTGCCAAGGGCTACCAGCTGTGAAAATTTGAAGGAAATCCGAGACAAAAAGTTTTTCCGCCCGAAAAAACGCCTGGGCTATACATCAGGCGTTTTTGCCAAATTCGGCCAAAATCTAAGGTACCCTTTTTTCACACCTCTTTTGTGTATTCGGGGTCGCTGAGTCCGAATTTGAAGTCGGAATTTGCGTATCTCCCCCGTGAAAAAAGTTACGGCGTTTTTTTACGGGCCATGAATTCTGAGCTCTATTCGATCTTTAATTAGCTGCCATCTCGGTCCTGGGCGAGGTTGGAGTCTGAAATTTTGTGTGCGCGTTCCCAGTGCCAAGGGCTACCAGCTGTGAAAATTTGAAGGAAATCCGAGACAAAAAGTTTTTCCGCCCGAAAAAATGCCTGGGCTATATATATATACATCACGCGTTTTTGCCAAATTCGGCCAAAATCTAAGGTACCCTTTTTTCACACCTCTTTTGTGTATTTGGGGTCGCTGAGTCCGAATTTGAAGTCGGAATTTGCGTATCTCCCCCGTGAAAAAAGTTACGGTGGTTTTTTCGGGCCATGAATTCTGAGCTCTATTCGATCTTTAAGTGGCTGCCATCTCGGTCCTGGGCGAGGTTGGAGTCTGAAATTTTGTGTGTCCGTTCCCAGTGCCAAGGGCTACCAGCTGTGAAAATTTGAAGGAAATCCGAGACAAAAAGTTTTTCCGCCCGAAAAAACGCCTGGGCTATACATCAGGCGTTTTTGCCAAATTCGGCCAAAATCTAAGGTGCCATTTTTTCACACCTCTTTTTGTATTCGGGGTCGCTGAGTCCGAATTTGAAGTCGGAATTTGCGTATCTCCCCCGTGAAAAAAGTTACGGCGGTTTTTTTGGGCCATGAATTCTGAGCTCTATTCGATCTTTAAGTGGCTGCCATCTCGGTCCTGGGCGAGGTTGGAGTCTGAAATTTTGTGTTTGCGTTCCCAGTGCCAAGGGCTACCAGCTGTGAAAATTTGAAGGAAATTTCGAGACAAAAAGTTTTTCCGCCCGAAAAAACGCCTGGGCTATACATCAGGCGTTTTTGCCAAATTCGGCCAAAATCTAAGGTACCCTTTTTTCACACCTCTTTTGTGTATTCGGGGTCGCTGAGTCCGAATTTGAAGTCAGAATTTGCGTATCTCCCCCGTGAAAAAAGTTACGGCCGTTTTTCGGGCCATGAATTCTGAGCTCTGTTCGATCTCTAAGTGGCTGCCATCTCGGTCCTGGGCGAGGTTGGAGTCTGAAATTTTGTGTGCCCATTCCCAGTGCCAAGGGCTACCAGCTGTGAAAATTTGAAGGAAATCCGAGACAAAAAGTTTTTCCGCCCGAAAAAACGCCTGGGCTATACATCAGGCATTTTTGCCAAATTCGGCCAAAATCTAAGGTACCCTTTTTTCACACCTCTTTTGTGTATTCGGGGTCGCTTAGTCCGAATTTGAAGTCGGAATTTGCGTATCTCCCCCGTGAAAAAAGTTACGGCGGTTTTTTCGGGCCATGAATTCTGAGCTCTATTCGATCTTTAAGTGGCTGCCATCTCGGTCCTGGGCGAGGTTGGAGTCTGAAATTTTGTGTGCCCGTTCCCAGTGCCAAGGGCTACCAGCTGTGAAAATTTGAAGGAAATCCGAGACAAAAAGTTTTTCCGCCCGAAAAAACGCCTGGGCTATACATCAGGCGTTTTTGCCAAATTCGGCCAAAATCTAAGGTACCCTTTTTTCACACCTCTTTTGTGTATTCGGGGTCGCTGAGTCCGAATTTGAAGTCAGAATTTGCGTATCTCCCCCGTGAAAAAAGTTACGGCGGTTTTTTCGGGCCATGAATTCTGAGCTCTATTCGATCTTTAAGTGGCTGCCATCTCGGTCCTGGGCGAGGTTGGAGTCTGAAATTTTGTGTGCCCGTTCCCAGTGCCAAGGGCTACCAGCTGTGAAAATTTGAAGGAAATCCGAGACAAAAAGTTTTTCCGCCCGAAAAAACGCCTGGGCTGTGTATTCGGGGTCGCTGAGTCCGAATTTGAAGTCAGAATTTGCGTATCTCCCCCGTGAAAAAAGTTACGGCGGTTTTTTCGGGCCATGAATTCTGAGCTCTATTCGATCTTTAAGTGGCTGCCATCTCGGTCCTGGGCGAGGTTGGAGTCTGAAATTTTGTGTGCCCGTTCCCAGTGCCAAGGGCTACCAGCTGTGAAAATTTGAAGGAAATCCGAGACAAAAAGTTTTTCCGCCCGAAAAAACGCCTGGGCTATACATCAGGCGTTTTTGCCAAATTCGGCCAAAATCTAAGGTACCCTTTTTTCACACCTCTTTTGTGTATTCGGGGTCGCTGAGTCCGAATTTGAAGTCGGAATTTGCGTATCTCCCCCGTGAAAAAAGTTACGGCGTTTTTTTTTTCGGGCCATGAATTCTGAGCTCTATTCGATCTTTAAGTGGCTGCCATCTCGGTCCTGGGCGAGGTTGGAGTCTGAAATTTTGTGTGCCAGTTCCCAGTGCCAAGGGCTACCAGCTGTGAAAATTTGAAGGAAATCCGAGACAAAAAGTTTTTCCGCTCGAAAAAACGCCTGGGCTATACATCAGGCGTTTTTGCCAAATTCGGCCAAAATCTAAGGTACCCTTTTTTCACACCTCTTTTGTGTATTCGGGGTCGCTGAGTCCGAATTTGAAGTCGGAATTTGCGTATCTCCCCCGTGAAAAAAGTTACGGCGGTTTTTTCGGGCCATGAATTCTGAGCTCTATTCGATCTTTAAGTGGCTGCCATCTCGGTCCTGGGCAAGGTTGGAGTCTGAAATTTTGTGTGCGCGTTCCCAGTGCCAAGGGCTACCAGCTGTGAAAATTTGAAGGAAATCCGAGACAAAAAGTTTTTCCGCCCGAAAAAAACGCCTGGGCTATATATATATACATCACGCGTTTTTGCCAAATTCGGCCAAAATCTAAGGTACCCTTTTTTCACACCTCTTCTGTGTATTCGGGGTCGCTGAGTCCGAATTTGAAGTCGGAATTTGCGTATCTCCCCCGTGAAAAAAGTTACGGTGGTTTTTTCGGGCCATGAATTCTGAGCTCTATTCGATCTTTAAGTGGCTGCCATCTCGGTCTTGGGCGAGGTTGGAGTCTGAAATTTTGTGTGCCCGTTCCCAGTGCCAAGGGCTACCAGCTGTGAAAATTTGAAGGAAATCCGAGACAAAAAGTTTTTCCGCCCGAAAAAACGCCTGGGCTGTGTATTCGGGGTCGCTGAGTCCGAATTTGAAGTCAGAATTTGCGTATCTCCCCCGTGAAAAAAGTTACGGCGGTTTTTTCGGGCCATGAATTCTGAGCTCTATTCGATCTTTAAGTGGCTGCCATCTCGGTCCTGGGCGAGGTTGGAGTCTGAAATTTTGTGTGCCCGTTCCCAGTGCCAAGGGCTACCAGCTGTGAAAATTTGAAGGAAATCCGAGACAAAAAGTTTTTCCGCCCGAAAAAAACGCCTGGGCTATACATCAGGCGTTTTTGCCAAATTCGGCCAAAATCTAAGGTACCCTTTTTTCACACCTCTTTTGTGTATTCGGGGTCGCTGAGTCCGAATTTGAAGTCGGAATTTGCGTATCTCCCCCGTGAAAAAAGTTACGGCGTTTTTTTTTCGGGCCATGAATTCTGAGCTCTATTCGATCTTTAATTGGCTGCCATCTCGGTCCTGGGCGAGGTTGGAGTCTGAAATTTTATGTGCCCGTTCCCAGTGCCAAGGGCTACCAGCTGTGAAAATTTGAAGGAAATCCGAGACAAAAAGTTTTTCCGCCCGAAAAAACGCCTGGGCTATACATCAGGCGTTTTTGCCAAATTCGGCCAAAATCTAAGGTACCCTTTTTTCACACCTCTTTTGTGTATTCGGGGTCGCTGAGTCCGAATTTGAAGTCGGAATTTGCGTATCTCCCCCGTGAAAAAAGTTACGGCGTTTTTTTACGGGCCATGAATTCTGAGCTCTATTCGATCTTTAATTAGCTGCCATCTCGGTCCTGGGCGAGGTTGGAGTCTGAAATTTTGTGTGCCCGTTCCCAGTGCCAAGGGCTACCAGCTGTGAAAATTTGAAGGAAATCCGAGACAAAAAGTTTTTCCGCCCGAAAAAACGCCTGGGCTATACATCAGGCGTTTTTGCCAAATTCGGCCAAAATCTAAGGTACCCTTTTTTCACACCTCTTTTGTGTATTCGGGGTCGCTGAGTCCGAATTTGAAGTCGGAATTTGCGTATCTCCCCCGTGAAAAAAGTTACGGCGGTTTTTTCGGGCCATGAATTCTGAGCTCTATTCGATCTTTAAGTGGCTGCCATCTCGGTCCTGGGCGATGTTGGAGTCTGAAATTTTGTGTGCGCGTTCCCAGTGCCAAGGGCTACCAGCTGTGAAAATTTGAAGGAAATCCGAGACAAAAAGTTTTTCCGCCCGAAAAAATGCCTGGGCTATATATATATACATCACGCGTTTTTGCCAAATTCGGCCAAAATCTAAGGTACCCTTTTTTCACACCTCTTTTGTGTATTTGGGGTCGCTGAGTCCGAATTTGAAGTCGGAATTTGCGTATCTCCCCCGTGAAAAAAGTTACGGTGGTTTTTTCGGGCCATGAATTCTGAGCTCTATTCGATCTTTAAGTGGCTGCCATCTCGGTCCTGGGCGAGGTTGGAGTCTGAAATTTTGTGTGTCCGTTCCCAGTGCCAAGGGCTACCAGCTGTGAAAATTTGAAGGAAATCCGAGACAAAAAGTTTTTCCGCCCGAAAAAACGCCTGGGCTATACATCAGGCGTTTTTGCCAAATTCGGCCAAAATCTAAGGTGCCCTTTTTTCACACCTCTTTTTGTATTCGGGGTCGCTGAGTCCGAATTTGAAGTCGGAATTTGCGTATCTCCCCCGTGAAAAAAGTTACGGCGGTTTTTTCGGGCCATGAATTCTGAGCTCTATTCGATCTTTAAGTGGCTGCCATCTCGGTCCTGGGCGAGGTTGGAGTCTGAAATTTTGTGTGCCCGTTCCCAGTGCCAAGGGCTACCAGCTGTGAAAATTTGAAGGAAATCCGAGACAGAAAGTTTTTCCGCCCGAAAAAACGCCTGGGCTATACATCAGGCGTTTTTGCCAAATTCGGCCAAAATCTAAGGTACCCTTTTTTCACACCTCTTTTGTGTATTCGGGGTCGCTGAGTCCGAATTTGAAGTCAGAATTTGCGTATCTCCCCCGTGAAAAAAGTTACGGCGGTTTTTTCGGGCCATGAATTCTGAGCTATATTCGATCTTTAAGTGGCTGCCATCTCGGTCCTGGGCGAGGTTGGAGTCTGAAATTTTGTGTGCCCGTTCCCAGTGCCAAGGGCTACCAGCTGTGAAAATTTGAAGGAAATCCGAGACAAAAAGTTTTTCCGCCCGAAAAAACGCCTGGGCTGTGTATTCGGGGTCGCTGAGTCCGAATTTGAAGTCAGAATTTGCGTATCTCCCCCGTAAAAAAAGTTACGGCGGTTTTTTCGGGCCATGAATTCTGAGCTCTATTCGATCTTTAAGTGGCTGCCATCTCGATCCTGGGCGAGGTTGGAGTCTGAAATTTTGTGTGCCCGTTCCCAGTGCCAAGGGCTACCAGCTGTGAAAATTTGAAGGAAATCCGAGACAAAAAGTTTTTCCGCCCGAAAAAACGCCTGGGCTATACATCAGGCGTTTTTGCCAAATTCGGCCAAAATCTAAGGTACCCTTTTTTCACACCTCTTTTGTGTATTCGGGGTCGCTGAGTCCGAATTTGAAGTCGGAATTTGCGTATCTCCCCCGTGAAAAAAGTTACGGCGTTTTTTTTTTCGGGCCATGAATTCTGAGCTCTATTCGATCTTTAAGTGGCTGCCATCTCGGTCCTGGGCGAGGTTGGAGTCTGAAATTTTGTGTGCCCGTTCCCAGTGCCAAGGGCTACCAGCTGTGAAAATTTGAAGGAAATCCGAGACAAAAAGTTTTTCCGCTCGAAAAAACGCCTGGGCTATACATCAGGCGTTTTTGCCAAATTCGGCCAAAATCTAAGGTACCCTTTTTTCACACCTCTTTTGTGTATTCGGGGTCGCTGAGTCCGAATTTGAAGTCGGAATTTGCGTATCTCCCCCGTGAAAAAAGTTACGGCGGTTTTTTCGGGCCATGAATTCTGAGCTCTATTCGATCTTTAAGTGGCTGCCATCTCGGTCCTGGGCGAGGTTGGAGTCTGAAATTTTGTGTGCCCGTTCCCAGTGCCAAGGGCTACCAGCCGTGAAAATTTGAAGGAAATCCGAGACAAAAAGTTTTTCCGCCCGAAAAAACGCCTGGGCTATACATCAGGCGTTTTTGCCAAATTCGGCCAAAATCTAAGGTACCCTTTTTTCACACCTCTTTTGTGTATTCGGGGTCGCTGAGTCCGAATTTGAAGTCGGAATTTGCGTATCTCCCCCGTGAAAAAAGTTACGGCGGTTTTTTGGGCCATGAATTCTGAGCTCTATTTGATCTTTAAGTGGCTGCCATCTCGGTCCTGGGCGAGGTTGGAGTCTGAAATTTTGTGTGAGCGTTCCCAGTGCCAAGGGCTACCAGCTGTGAAAATTTGAAGGAAATCCGAGACAAAAAGTTTTTCCGCCCGAAAAAACGCCTGGGCTATATATATATACATCACGCGTTTTTGCCAAATTCGGCCAAAATCTAAGGTACCCTTTTTTCACACCTCTTTTGTGTATTCGGGGTCGCTGAGTCCGAATTTGAAGTCGGAATTTGCGTATCTCCCCCGTGAAAAAAGTTACGGTGGTTTTTTCGGGCCATGAATTCTGAGCTCTATTCGATCTTTAAGTGGCTGCCATCTCGGTCCTGGGCGAGGTTGGAGTCTGAAATTTTGTGTGCCCGTTCCCAGTGCCAAGGGCTACCAGCTGTGAAAATTTGAAGGAAATCCGAGACAAAAAGTTTTTCCGCCCGAAAAAACGCCTGGGCTATACATCAGGCGTTTTTGCCAAATTCGGCCAAAATCTAAGGTACCCTTTTTTCACACCTCTTTTGTGTATTCGGGGTCGATGAGTCCGAATTTGAAGTCGGAATTTGCGTATCTCCCCCGTGAATAAAGTTACGGCGTTTTTTTTCGGGCCATGAATTCTGAGCTCTATTCGATCTTTAAGTGGCTGCCATCTCGGTCCTGGGCGAGGTTGGAGTCTGACATTTTGTGTGCCCGTTCCCAGTGCCAATGGCTACCAGCTGTGAAAATTTGAAGGAAATCCGAGACAAAAAGTTTTTCCGCCCGAAAAAACGCCTGGGCTATACATCAGGCGTTTTTGCCAAATTCGGCCAAAATCTAAGGTACCCTTTTTTCACACCTCTTTTGTGTATTCGGGGTCGCTGAGTCCGAATTTGAAGTCGGAATTTGCGTATCTCCCCCGTGAAAAAAGTTACGGCGGTTTTTTCGGGCCATGAATTCTGAGCTCTATTCGATCTTTAAGTGGCTGCCATCTCGGTCCTGGGCGAGGTTGGAGTCTGAAATTTTGTGTGCGCATTCCCAGTGCCAAGGGCTACCAGCTGTGAAAATTTGAAGGAAATCCGAGACAAAAAGTTTTTCCGCCCGAAAAAACGCCTGGGCTATATATATATACATCAGGCGTTTTTGCCAAATTCGGCCAAAATCTAAGGTACCCTTTTTTCACTCCTCTTTTGTGTATACGGGGTCGCTGAGTCCGAATTTGAAGTCGGAATTTGCGTATCTCCCCCGTGAAAAAAGTTACGGCGGTTTTTTCGGGCCATGAATTCTGAGCTCTATTCGATCTTTAAGTGGCTGCCATCTCGGTCCTGGGCGAGGTTGGAGTCTGAAATTTTGTGTGCCCGTTCCCAGTGCCAAGGGCTACCAGCTGTGAAAATTTGAAGGAAATCCGAGACAAAAAGTTTTTCCGCCCGAAAAAACGCCTGGGCTATACATCAGGCGTTTTTGCCAAATTCGGCCAAAATCTAAGGTACCCTTTTTTCACACCTCTTTTTGTATTCGGGGTCGCTGAGTCCGAATTTGAAGTCGGAATTTGCGTATCTCCCCCGTGAAAAAAGTTACGGCGGTTTTTTTGGGCCATGAATTCTGAGCTCTATTCGATCTTTAAGTGGCTGCCATCTCGGTCCTGGGCGAGGTTGGAGTCTGAAATTTTGTGTGCGCGTTCCCAGTGCCAAGGGCTACCAGCTGTGAAAATTTGAAGGAAATCCGAGACAAAAAGTTTTTCCGCCCGAAAAAACGCCTGGGCTATACATCAGGCGTTTTTGCCAAATTCGGCCAAAATCTAAGGTACCCTTTTTTCACACCTCTTTTGTGTATTCGGGGTCGCTGAGTCCGAATTTGAAGTCAGAATTTGCGTATCTCCCCCGTGAAAAAAGTTACGGCGGTTTTTTCGGGCCATGAATTCTGAGCTCTATTCGATCTTTAAGTGGCTGCCATCTCGGTCCTGGGCGAGGTTGGAGTCTGAAATTTTGTGTGCCCGTTCCCAGTGCCAAGGGCTACCAGCTGTGAAAATTTGAAGGAAATCCGAGACAAAAAGTTTTTCCGCCCGAAAAAACGCCTGGGCTATACATCAGGCGTTTTTGCCAAATTCGGCCAAAATCTAAGGTACCGTTTTTTCACACCTCTTTTGTGTATTCGGGGTCGCTGAGTCCGAATTTGAAGTCGGAATTTGCGTATCTCCCCCGTGAAAAAAGTTACGGCGGTTTTTTCGGGCCATGAATTCTGAGCTCTATTCTATCTTTAAGTGGCTGCCATCTCGGTCCTGGGCGAGGTTGGAGTCTGAAATTTTGTGTGCCCGTTCCCAGTGCCAAGGGCTACCAGCTGTGAAAATTTGAAGGAAATCCGAGACAAAAAGTTTTTCCGCCCGAAAAAACGCCTGGGCTATACATCAGGCATTTTTGCCAAATTCGGCCAAAATCTAAGGTACCCTTTTTTCACACCTCTTTTGTGTATTCGGGGTCGCTTAGTCCGAATTTGAAGTCGGAATTTGCGTATCTCCCCCGTGAAAAAAGTTACGGCGGTTTTTTCGGGCCATGAATTCTGAGCTCTATTCGATCTTTAAGTGGCTGCCATCTCGGTCCTGGGCGAGGTTGGAGTCTGAAATTTTGTGTGCCCGTTCCCAGTGCCAAGGGCTACCAGCTGTGAAAATTTGAAGGAAATCCGAGACAAAAAGTTTTTCCGCCCGAAAAAATTTATACATCAGGCGTTTTTGCCAAATTCGGCCAAAATCTAAGGTACCCTTTTTTCACACCTCTTTTGTGTATTTGGGGTCGCTGAGTCCGAATTTGAAGTCAGAATTTGCGTATCTCCCCCGTGAAAAAAGTTACGGCGGTTTTTTCGGGCCATGAATTCTGAGCTCTATTCGATCTTTAAGTGGCTGCCATCTCGGTCCTGGGCGAGGTTGGAGTCTGAAATTTTGTGTGCCCGTTCCCAGTGCCAAGGGCTACCAGCTGTGAAAATTTGAAGGAAATCCGAGACAAAAAGTTTTTCCGCCCGAAAAAACGCCTGGGCTATACATCAGGCGTTTTTGCCAAATTCGGCCAAAATCTAAGGTACCCTTTTTTCACACCTCTCTTTGTATTCGGGGTCGCTGAGTCCGAATTTGAAGTCGGAATTTGCGTATCTCCCCCGTGAAAAAAGTTACGGCGGTTTTTTCGGGCCATGAATTCTGAACTCTATTCGATCTTTAAGTGGCTGCCATCTCGATCCTGGGCGAGGTTGGAGTCTGAAATTTTGTGTGCGCGTTCCCAGTGCCAAGGGCTACCAGCTGTGAAAATTTGAAGGAAATCCGAGACAAGAAGTTTTTCCGCCCGAAAAAATTTATACATCAGGCGTTTTTGCCAAATTCGGCCAAAATCTAAGGTACCCTTTTTTCACACCTCTTTTGTGTATTCGGGGTCGCTGAGTCCGAATTTGAAGTTGGAATTTGCGTATCTCCCCCGTGAAAAAAGTTACGGCGGTTTTTTCGGGCCATGAATTCTGAGCTCTATTCGATCTTTAAGTGGCTGCCATCTCGGTCCTGGGCGAGGTTGGAGTCTGAAATTTTGTGTGCGCGTTCCCAGTGCCAAGGGCTACCAGCTGTGAAAATTTGAAGGAAATCCGAGACAAAAAGTTTTTCCGCCCGAAAAAACGCCTGGGTTATACATCAGGCGTTTTTGCCAAATTCGGCCAAAATCTAAGGTATCCTTTTTTCCACACCTCTTTTGTGTATTCGGGGTCGCTGAGTCCGAATTTGAAGTCGGAATTTGCGTATCTCCATCGTGAAAAAAGTTACGGCGGTTTTTTCGGGCCATGAATTCTGAGCTCTATTCGATCTTTAAGTGGCTGCCATCTCGGTCCTGGGCGAGGTTGGAGTCTGAAATTTTGTGTGCGCGTTCCCAGTGCCAAGGGCTACCAGCTGTGAAAATTTGAAGGAAATCCGAGACAAAAAGTTTTTCCGCCCGAAAAAACGCCTGGGCTATACATCAGGCGTTTTTGCCAAATTCGGCCAAAATCTAAGGTACCCTTTTTTCACACCTCTTTTGTGTATTCGGGGTCGCTGAGTCCGAATTTGAAGCCGGAATTTGCGTATCTCCCCCGTGAAAAAAGTTACGGCGGTTTTTTCGGGCCATGAATTCTGAGCTCTATTCGATTTTTAAGTGGCTGCCATCTCGGTCCTGGGCGAGGTTGGAGTCTGAAATTTTGTGTGCCCGTTCCCAGTGCCAAGGGCTACCAGCTGTGAAAATTTGAAGGAAATCCGAGACAAAAAGTTTTTTCCGCCCGAAAAAACGCCTGGGCTATACACCAGGCGTTTTTGCCAAATTCGGCCAAAATCTAAGGTACCCTTTTTTCACACCTCTTTTGTGTATTCGGGGTCGCTGAGTCCGAATTTGAAGTCGGAATTTTGCGTATCTCCCCCGTGAAAAAAGTTACGGCGGTTTTTTCGGGCCATAAATTCTGAGCTCTATTCGATCTTTAAGTGGCTGCCATCTCGGTCCTGGGCGAGGTTGGAGTCTGAAATTTTGTGTGCGCGTTCCCAGTGCCAAGGGCTACCAGCTGTGAAAATTTGAAGGAAATCCGAGACAAAAAGTTTTTCCGCCCGAAAAAACGCCTGGGCTATACATCAGGCGTTTTTGCCAAATTCGGCCAAAATCTAAGGTACCCTTTTTTCACACCTCTTTTGTGTATTCGGGGTCGCTGAGTCCGAATTTGAAGTCAGAATTTGCGTATCTCCCCCATGAAAAAAGTTACGGCGGTTTTTTCGGGCCATGAATTCTGAGCTCTATTCCATCTTCAAGTGGCTGCCATCTCGGTCCTGGGAGAGGTTGGAGTCTGAAATTTTGTGTGCGCGTTCCCAGTGCCAAGGGCTACCAGCTGTGAAAATTTGAAGGAAATCCGAGACAAAAAGTTTTTCCGCCCGAAAAAACGCCTGGTACCCTTTTTTCACACCTCTTTTGTGTATTCGGGGTCGCTGAGTCCGAATTTAAAGTCGGAATTGGCGTATCTCCCCCATGAAAAAAGTTACGGCGGTTTTTTCGGGCCATGAATTCTGAGCTCTATTCGATCTTTAAGCCATCTCGGTCCTGGGCGAGGTTGGAGTCTGAAATTTTGTGTGCGTGTTCCCAGTGCCAAGGGCTACCAGCTGTGAAAATTTGAAGGAAATCCGAGGCAAAAAGTTTTTCCGCCCGAAAAAACGCCAAATTCGGCCAAAATCTAAGGTACCCTTTTTTCACACCTCTTTTGTGTATTCGGGGTCGCTGAGTCCGAATTTGAAGTCGGAATTTGCGTATCTCCCCCGTGAAAAAAGTTACGGCGGTTTTTTCGGGCCATGAATTCTGAGCTCTATTCGATCTTTAAGTGGCTGCCATCTCGGTCCTGGGCGAGGTTGGAGTCTGAAATTTTGTGTGCCCGTTCCCAGTGCCAAGGGCTACCAGCTGTGAAAATTTGAAGGAAATCCGAGACAAAAAGTTTTTCCGCCCGAAAAAACGCCTGGGTTAGGGTTAGGGTTAGGGTTAGGGTTAGGGTTAGGGTTAGGGTTAGGGTTAGGGTTAGGGTTAGGGTTTTTTAGCCAGAAGGCTCGTCACGAAAGGCCTCAATATCACAAAAGGACTTGGTCGGAGGCCTTTTTTGTGCCGTAGGGCCGTGTGGAAGGCTTTTTATACGGTCATAGGACTTCAGGGGTCGGTCCTTTAGACCAAAATGGCCAAAACCGCTCGGTCATCAAATACTTAGTAACTCCGATGTACGAAACCCATTGGGCGTTTGGAAATTGTTCTCCGGGGGCCCTCAAGTTTCCTTCCAGGTCCGCGCTCATCTGCCCAAAAGTTGTTTACCAAAGGCCCTCAATCAATACTTAGAGTGATGTCCCCTTAGTTTTGGGTAACGTTTGGGAATTTGTTCACCGGAGGCTCTGTAAGATTTGCCTCCCCTGAAAAGGGGAGGTAAAACCCACACCGCCCAAAACTGCCCAAAATTGGGATTTTGTTTTCCAAAGGCCCTTAACTGTATGCCAAAGGCCCCGTATCGTTTAGATTTTTCGTAATAAGTGTCTCTTAACAAGAAGGAGACAATTTTCGTTTCATTTCACCATTCAATTAATCGTTTTTGACCTTATTCTGATCACTCCCACGAACAGACACACGGAGAGAGAAAATTAAAGTATACCATTTTCGCCATATCAATGTCTCTGCATGAGGATCCAAAATTAATCAAGTTTGAAAATCATTAGAGATACGACATTTTGGCATCTCCTGCAGACAGAGAGACAGCCGGACAGAAACACCAACACGTAGTATCTGCTTGCTAGACATATACAGACGACAGCTGTATAGTTTTTATTTATGAATATTTCTAGAGGTAGGGGATCAATCCTGTAAAAATATTCTCCAAGTCATTTTCAACAAGGGCCTTTCGGTAAGGATGGAGCCTTTCGGTAAGGATGGAGCCTTTCGTAGAGCCTATGGGCAAGAAGCTATACAGATACGGAGGATAAATAGGGGATATAGGTGAGATATAGTGGAGATACAGGAGGAGATAAAGAAGGAGATATAGGAGGAGATATAGAGGGGATATATTTGTGATATAGGGGAGATACAGGAGGAGATATATGTGGAGATATATAGGAGATATACGGAAGGTTTAGGAGAGATTTAGGAGAAGATATAGAAGATATTGGAAGAGATACAGGACAGTGTCAATAAAACTGTACTCAATAACCCTAGGAACACGCGACACCATATTATTTCGTGTCAATGGATAGCACAAGAAGTGACACGCTTTTATGCCTATGGATTATTACTTTATCTTATCCGTGTCTCAACGGAAAAAGAGCTTGATATCTTACCTTAGGGCCTTTGGTACAGTGTCAATAAAACTGTTCTCAATAACCCTCGGAACACGTGACACCATATTATTTCGTGTCAATGGATAGCACAAGAAGTGACACGCTTTTATGCCTATGGATTATTACTTTATCTTATCCGTGTCTCACCGGAAAAAGAGCTTGATATCTTACCTTAGGGCCTTTGGTACAGTGTCAATAAAACTGTTCTCAATAACCCCAGGAACACGTGACACCATATTATTTCGTGTCAATGGATAGCACAAGAAGTGACACGCTTTTATGCCTATGGATTATTACTTTCTTTATCTTATCCGTGTCTCACCGGAAAAAGAGCTTGATATCTTACCTTAGGGCCTTTGGTACAGTGTCAATAAAACTGTTCTCAATAACCCTAGGAACACGTGACACCATATTATTTCGTGTCAATGGATAGCACAAGAAGTGACACGCTTTTATGCCTATGGATTATTACTTTCTTTATCTTATCCGTGTCTCACCGGAAAAAGAGCTTGATATCTTACCTTAGGGCCTTTGGTACAGTGTCAATAAAACTGTTCTCAATAACCCTAGGAACACGTGACACCATATTATTTCGTGTCAATGGATAGCACAAGAAGTGACACGCTTTTATGCCTATGGATTATTACTTTCTTTATCTTATCCGTGTCTCACCGGAAAAAGAGCTTGATATCTTACCTTAGGGCCTTTGGTACAGTGTCAATAAAACTGTTCTCAATAACCCTAGGAACACGTGACACCATATTATTTCGTGTCAATGGATAGCACAAGAAGTGACACGCTTTTATGCCTATGGATTATTACTTTCTTTATCTTATCCGTGTCTCACCGGAAAAAGAGCTTGATATCTTACCTTAGGGCCTTTGGTACAGTATCAATAAAACTGTTCTCAATAACCCTAGGAACACGCGACACCATATTATTTCGTGTCAATGGATAGCACAAGAAGTGACACGCTTTTATGCCTATGGATTATTACTTTCTTTATCTTATCCGTGTCTCACCGGAAAAAGAGCTTGATATCTTACCTTAGGGCCTTTGGTACAGTATCAATAAAACTGTTCTCAATAACCCTAGGAACACGCGACACCATATTATTTCGTGTCAATGGATAGCACAAGAAGTGACACGCTTTTATGCCTATGGATTATTACTTTCTTTATCTTATCCGTGTCTCACCGGAAAAAGAGCTTGATATCTTACCTTAGGGCCTTTGGTACAGTGTCAATAAAACTGTTCTCAATAACCCTAGGAACACGTGACACCATATTATTTCGTGTCAATGGATAGCACAAGAAGTGACACGCTTTTATGCCTATGGATTATTACTTTCTTTATCTTATCCGTGTCTCACCGGAAAAAGAGCTTGATATCTTACCTTAGGGCCTTTGGTACAGTGTCAATAAAACTGTTCTCAATAACCCTAGGAACACGCGACACCATATTATTTCGTGTCAATGGATAGCACAAGAAGTGACACGCTTTTATGCCTATGGATTATTACTTTTTTTTATCTTATCCGTGTCTCACCGGAAAAAGAGCTTGATATCTTACCTTAGGGCCTTTGGTACAGTGTCAATAAAACTGTTCTCAATAACCCTAGGAACACGTGACACCATATTATTTCGTGTCAATGGATAGCACAAGAAGTGACACGCTTTTATGCCTATGGATTATTACTTTCTTTATCTTATCCGTGTCTCACCGGAAAAAGAGCTTGATATCTTACCTTAGGGCCTTTGGTACAGTGTCAATAAAACTGTTCTCAATAACCCTAGGAACACGCGACACCATATTATTTCCTGTCAATGGATAGCACAAGAAGTGACACGCTTTTATGCCTATGGATTATTACTTTCTTTATCTTATCCGTGTCTCACCGGAAAAAGAGCTTGATATCTTACCTTAGGGCCTTTGGTACAGTGTCAATAAAACTGTTCTCAATAACCCTAGGAACACGTGACACCATATTATTTCGTGTCAATGGATAGCACAAGAAGTGACACGCTTTTATGCCTATGGATTATTACTTTCTTTATCTTATCCGTGTCTCACCGGAAAAAGAGCTTGATATCTTACCTTAGGGCCTTTGGTACAGTGTCAATAAAACTGTTCTCAATAACCCTAGGAACACGTGACACCATATTATTTCGTGTCAATGGATAGCACAAGAAATGACACGCTTTTATGCCTATGGATTATTACTTTCTTTATCTTATCCGTGTCTCACCGGAAAAAGAGCTTGATATCTTACCTTAGGGCCTTTGGTACAGTGTCAATAAAACTGTTCTCAATAACCCTAGGAACACGTGACACCATATTATTTCGTGTCAATGGATAGCACAAGAAGTGACACGCTTTTATGCCTATGGATTATTACTTTCTTTATCTTATCCGTGTCTCACCGGAAAAAGAGCTTGATATCTTACCTTAGGGCCTTTGGTACAGTGTCAATAAAACTGTTCTCAATAACCCTAGGAACACGTGACACCATATTATTTCGTGTCAATGGATAGCACAAGAAGTGACACGCTTTTATGCCTATGGATTATTACTTTCTTTATCTTATCCGTGTCTCACCGGAAAAAGAGCTTGATATCTTACCTTAGGGCCTTTGGTACAGTGTCAATAAAACTGTTCTCAATAACCCTAGGAACACGTGACACCATATTATTTCGTGTCAATGGATAGCACAAGAAGTGACACGCTTTTATGCCTATGGATTATTACTTTCTTTATCTTATCCGTGTCTCACCGGAAAAAGAGCTTGATATCTTACCTTAGGGCCTTTGGTACAGTGTCAATAAAACTGTTCTCAATAACCCTAGGAACACGTGACACCATATTATTTCGTGTCAATGGATAGCACAAGAAGTGACACGCTTTTATGACTATGGATTATTACTTTATCTTATCCGCGTCACCGGAAAAAGAGCTTGATATCTTACCTTAGGGCCTTTGGTGAAGCTTACCTTAGGGCCTTTGGTACAGTGTCAATAAAACTGTTCTCAATAACCCTAGGAACACGTGACACCATATTATTTCGTGTCAATGGATAGCACAAGAAGTGACACGCTTTTATGCCTATGGATTATTACTTTCTTTATCTTATCCGTGTCTCACCGGAAAAAGAGCTTGATATCTTACCTTAGGGCCTTTGGTACAGTGTCAATAAAACTGTTCTGAATAACCCTAGGAACACGTGACACCATATTATTTCGTGTCAATGGATAGCACAAGAAGTGACACGCTTTTATGCCTATGGATTATTACTTTCTTTATCTTATCCGTGTCTCACCGGAAAAAGAGCTTGATATCTTACCTTAGGGCCTTTGGTACAGTGTCAATAAAACTGTTCTCAATAACCCTAGGAACACGTGACACCATATTATTTCGTGTCAATGGATAGCACAAGAAGTGACACGCTTTTATGCCTATAGATTATTACTTTATCGTATCCGCGTCCGAAAAAGAGCTTGATATCTTACCTTAGGGCCTTTGGTGAAGCTTACTTTAGGGCCTTTGGTACAGTGTCAATAAAACTGTTCTCAATAACCCTAGGAACACGTGACACCATATTATTTCGTGTCAATGGATAGCACAAGAAGTGACACGCTTTTATGCCTATGGATTATTACTTTATCTTATCCGCGTCACCGGAAAAAGAGCTTGATATCTTACCTTAGGGCCTTTGGTGAAGCTTACCTTAGGGCCTTTGGTACAGTGTCAATAAAACTGTTCTCAATAACCCTAGGAACACGTGACACCATATTATTTCGTGTCAATGGATAGCACAAGAAGTGACACGCTTTTATGCCTGTGGATTATTACTTTCTTTATCTTATCCGTGTCTCACCGGAAAAAGAGCTTGATATCTTACCTTAGGGCCTTTGGTACAGTGTCAATAAAACTGTTCTCAATAACCCTAGGAACACGTGACACCATATTATTTCGTGTCAATGGATAGCACAAGAAGTGACACGCTTTTATGCCTATGGATTATTACTTTCTTTATCTTATCCGTGTCTCACCGGAAAAAGAGCTTGATATCTTACCTTAGGGCCTTTGGTACAGTGTCAATAAAACTGTTCTCAATAACCCTAGGAACACGTGACACCATATTATTTCGTGTCAATGGATAGCACAAGAAGTGACACGCTTTTATGCCTATGGATTATTACCTTCTTTATCTTATCCGTGTCTCACCGGAAAAAGAGCTTGATATCTTACCTTAGGGCCTTTGGTACAGTGTCAATAAAACTGTTCTCAATAACCCTAGGAACACGTGACACCATATTATTTCGTGTCAATGGATAGCACAAGAAGTGACACGCTTTTATGCCTATGGATTATTACTTTCTTTATCTTATCCGTGTCTCACCGGAAAAAGAGCTTGATATCTTACCTTAGGGCCTTTGGTACAGTGTCAATAAAACTGTTCTCAATAACCCTAGGAACACGTGACACCATATTATTTCGTGTCAATGGATAGCACAAGAAGTGACACGCTTTTATGCCTATGGATTATTACTTTCTTTATCTTATCCGTGTCTCACCGGAAAAAGAGCTTGATATCTTACCTTAGGGCCTTTGGTACAGTGTCAATAAAACTGTTCTCAATAACCCTAGGAACACGTGACACCATATTATTTCGTGTCAATGGATAGCACAAGAAGTGACACGCTTTTATGCCTATGGATTATTACTTTCTTTATCTTATCCGTGTCTCACCGGAAAAAGAGCTTGATATCTTACCTTAGGGCCTTTGGTACAGTGTCAATAAAACTGTTCTCAATAACCCTAGGAACACGTGACACCATATTATTTCGTGTCAATGGATAGCACAAGAAGTGACACGCTTTTATGCCTATGGATTATTACTTTCTTTATCTTATCCGTGTCTCACCGGAAAAAGAGCTTGATATCTTACCTTAGGGCCTTTGGTACAGTGTCAATAAAACTGTTCTCAATAACCCTAGGAACACGCGACACCATATTATTTCGTGTCAATGGATAGCACAAGAAGTGACACGCTTTTATGCCTATGGATTATTACTTTCTTTATCTTATCCGTGTCTCACCGGAAAAAGAGCTTGATATCTTACCTTAGGGCCTTTGGTACAGTGTCAATAAAACTGTTCTCAATAACCCTAGGAACACGTGACACCATATTATTTCGTGTCAATGGATAGCACAAGAAGTGACACGCTTTTATGCCTATGGATTATTACTTTCTTTATCTTATCCGTGTCTCACTGGAAAAAGAGCTTGATATCTTACCTTAGGGCCTTTGGTACAGTGTCAATAAAACTGTTCTCAATAACCCTAGGAACACGCGACACCATATTATTTCGTGTCAATGGATAGCACAAGAAGTGACACGCTTTTATGCCTATGGATTATTACTTTCTTTATCTTATCCGTGTCTCACCGGAAAAAGAGCTTGATATCTTACCTTAGGGCCTTTGGTACAGTGTCAATAAAACTGTTCTCAATAACCCTAGGAACACGTGACACCATATTATTTCGTGTCAATGGATAGCACAAGAAGTGACACGCTTTTATGCCTATGGATTATTACTTTCTTTATCTTATCCGTGTCTCACCGGAAAAAGAGCTTGATATCTTACCTTAGGGCCTTTGGTACAGTGTCAATAAAACTGTTCTCAATAACCCTAGGAACACGCGACACCATATTATTTCGTGTCAATGGATAGCACAAGAAGTGACACGCTTTTATGCCTATGGATTATTACTTTTTTTTATCTTATCCGTGTCTCACCGGAAAAAGAGCTTGATATCTTACCTTAGGGCCTTTGGTACAGTGTCAATAAAACTGTTCTCAATAACCCTAGGAACACGTGATACCATATTATTTCGTGTCAATGGATAGCACAAGAAGTGACACGCTTTTATGCCTATGGATTATTACTTTCTTTATCTTATCCGTGTCTCACCGGAAAAAGAGCTTGATATCTTACCTTAGGGCCTTTGGTACAGTGTCAATAAAACTGTTCTCAATAACCCTAGGAACACGTGACACCATATTATTTCGTGTCAATGGATAGCACAAGAAGTGACACGCTTTTATGCCTATGGATTATTACTTTATCTTATCCGTGTCACCGGAATAGGAGCTTGATACCTTAGGGCCTTTGGTGCAGTATACTTTAGGGCCTTTGGTTCAGTGTCAATAAAACTATTCTCAATAACCCTAGGAACACGTGACACCATATTATTTCGTGTCAATGGATAGCACAAGAAGTGACACGCTTTTATGCCTATGGATTATTACTTTCTTTATCTTATCCGTGTCTCACCGGAAAAAGAGCTTGATATCTTACCTTAGGGCCTTTGGTACAGTGTCAATAAAACTGTTCTCAATAACCCTAGGAACACGTGACACCATATTATTTCGTGTCAATGGATAGCACAAGAAGTGACACGCTTTTATGCCTATGGATTATTACTTTCTTTATCTTATCCGTGTCTCACCGGAAAAAGAGCTTGATATCTTACCTTAGGGCCTTTGGTACAGTGTCAATAAAACTGTTCTCAATAACCCTAGGAACACGTGACACCATATTATTTCGTGTCAATGGATAGCACAAGAAGTGACACGCTTTTATGCCTATGGATTATTACTTTCTTTATCTTATCCGTGTCTCACCGGAAAAAGAGCTTGATATCTTACCTTAGGGCCTTTGGTACAGTGTCAATAAAACTGTTCTCAATAACCCTAGGAACACGTGACACCATATTATTTCGTGTCAATGGATAGCACAAGAAGTGACACGCTTTTATGCCTATGGATTATTACTTTCTTTATCTTATCCGTGTCTCACCGGAAAAAGAGCTTGATATCTTACCTTAGGGCCTTTGGTACAGTGTCAATAAAACTGTTCTCAATAACCCTAGGAACACGTGACACCATATTATTTCGTGTCAATGGATAGCACAAGAAGTGACACGCTTTTATGCCTATGGATTATTACTTTATCTTATCCGTGTCACCGGAATAGGAGCTTGATACCTTAGGGCCTTTGGTTCAGTATACTTTAGGGCCTTTGGTTCAGTGTCAATAAAACTGTTCTCAATAACCCTAGGAACACGTGACACCATATTATTTCGTGTCAATGGATAGCACAAGAAGTGACACGCTTTTATGCCTATGGATTATTACTTTCTTTATCTTATCCGTGTCTCACCGGAAAAAGAGCTTGATATCTTACCTTAGGGCCTTTGGTACAGTGTCAATAAAACTGTTCTCAATAACCCTAGGAACACGTGACACCATATTATTTCGTGTCAATGGATAGCACAAGAAGTGACACGCTTTTATGCCTATGGATTATTACTTTCTTTATCTTATCCGTGTCTCACCGGAAAAAGAGCTTGATATCTTACCTTAGGGCCTTTGGTACAGTGTCAATAAAACTGTTCTCAATAACCCTAGGAACACGCGACACCATATTATTTCGTGTCAATGGATAGCACAAGAAGTGACACGCTTTTATGCCTATGGATTATTACTTTCTTTATCTTATCCGTGTCTCACCGGAAAAAGAGCTTGGTATCTTACCTTAGGGCCTTTGGTACAGTGTCAATAAAACTGTTCTCAATAACCCTAGGAACACGTGACACCATATTATTTCGTGTCAATGGATAGCACAAGAAGTGACACGCTTTTATGCCTATGGATTATTACTTTCTTTATCTTATCCGTGTCTCACCGGAAAAAGAGCTTGATATCTTACCTTAGGGCCTTTGGTACAGTGTCAATAAAACTGTTCTCAATAACCCTAGGAACACGTGACACCATATTATTTCGTGTCAATGGATAGCACAAGAAGTGACACGCTTTTATGCCTATGGATTATTACTTTCTTTATCTTATCCGTGTCTCACCGGAAAAAGAGCTTGATATCTTACCTTAGGGCCTTTGGTACAGTGTCAATAAAACTGTTCTCAATAACCCTAGGAACACGTGACACCATATTATTTCGTGTCAATGGATAGCACAAGAAGTGACACGCTTTTATGCCTATGGATTATTACTTTCTTTATCTTATCCGTGTCTCACCGGAAAAAGAGCTTGATATCTTACCTTAGGGCCTTTGGTACAGTGTCAATAAAACTGTTCTCAATAACCCTAGGAACACGTGACACCATATTATTTCGTGTCAATGGATAGCACAAGAAGTGACACGCTTTTATGCCTATGGATTATTACTTTCTTTATCTTATCCGTGTCTCACCGGAAAAAGAGCTTGATATCTTACCTTAGGGCCTTTGGTACAGTGTCAATAAAACTGTTCTCAATAACCCTAGGAACACGTGACACCATATTATTTCGTGTCAATGGATAGCACAAGAAGTGACACGCTTTTATGCCTATGGATTATTACTTTATCTTATCCGTGTCACCGGAATAGGAGCTTGATACCTTAGGGCCTTTGGTGCAGTATACTTTAGGGCCTTTGGTTCAGTGTCAATAAAACTATTCTCAATAACCCTAGGAACACGTGACACCATATTATTTCGTGTCAATGGATAGCACAAGAAGTGACACGCTTTTATGCCTATGGATTATTACTTTCTTTATCTTATCCGTGTCTCACCGGAAAAAGAGCTTGATATCTTACCTTAGGGCCTTTGGTACAGTGTCAATAAAACTGTTCTCAATAACCCTAGGAACACGTGACACCATATTATTTCGTGTCAATGGATAGCACAAGAAGTGACACGCTTTTATGCCTATGGATTATTACTTTCTTTATCTTATCCGTGTCTCACCGGAAAAAGAGCTTGATATCTTACCTTAGGGCCTTTGGTACAGTGTCAATAAAACTGTTCTCAATAACCCTAGGAACACGTGACACCATATTATTTCGTGTCAATGGATAGCACAAGAAGTGACACGCTTTTATGCCTATGGATTATTACTTTCTTTATCTTATCCGTGTCTCACCGGAAAAAGAGCTTGATATCTTACCTTAGGGCCTTTGGTACAGTGTCAATAAAACTGTTCTCAATAACCCTAGGAACACGTGACACCATATTATTTCGTGTCAATGGATAGCACAAGAAGTGACACGCTTTTATGCCTATGGATTATTACTTTCTTTATCTTATCCGTGTCTCACCGGAAAAAGAGCTTGATATCTTACCTTAGGGCCTTTGGTACAGTGTCAATAAAACTGTTCTCAATAACCCTAGGAACACGTGACACCATATTATTTCGTGTCAATGGATAGCACAAGAAGTGACACGCTTTTATGCCTATGGATTATTACTTTCTTTATCTTATCCGTGTCTCACCGGAAAAAGAGCTTGATATCTTACCTTAGGGCCTTTGGTACAGTGTCAATAAAACTACTCAATGATCCTAAGTACACTTGACACCATATTATTTCGTGTCAATATATATCACAAGAAGTGACAGGCTTTTATGCCTATGGATTATTACTTTCTTTATCTTATCCGTGTCACCGGAAAAAGAGCTTGAGTCTACAAAAAGGACTACAATCTTGATAAATCACATGACCCAGTTAAGAGGATTGCAATTCTACATATTAGGAAGCTGTAGAACCCAAAAAGGCGAAAAAAGGTGGGAATAGCCTTTGGATGAAGAGCAATATGAATTCTGTGATGAGAGGATAATTAAGGTTTACAGACCCTAAAAAAATCACCACTTTCTAGCCATACGAAATGCATCAAATTACACACACTTGTATATAAACTTCAAATAAGTTGATTCACTGTGCCAGATTTCAAGATTATGCTTCAAGAAGAAAATAATTTACAAATATTATTTTACTCTTTATTCATATGCAAGGGAGGTAATTTGGAACATTTTTGTCAAATATTTCAACAAGTATGCATAAATTCAAAATTCTAAACCGTTCAAAATGCTTATGTTTGTATTTGGAATGGAAATGTAACACAGTTTCGGATTCATTGGCACTTTTCAAATTTCGCATCTAGGTCTTTGGTGCTTTTGAGGGGTTGGATACCTTAAACAATATCAGAACTTAAACTATTGTCAAGTCCTTAGGGTAAGACTTTTGGGTTACTAAGGGGAGATAAATTCATTATTGTCAAGTACTTCGGGTAAGGCTTTTGGGTAGCCAGTAAGGGAACTCAACTATTGTCAAGTCCTTAGGGTAAGACTTTTTGGTAACTAAGGCGAGATAAATTCATTATTTTTCAAGTCCTTCGGGTAAGGCTTTTGGGTAGCCAGTAATGGAGACGACTCGACTATTGTCAAGTCCTTAGGGTAAGACTTTTGGGTAACTAAGGGGAGATAAATTCATTATTTTTCAAGTCCTTCGGGTAAGGCTTTTGGGTAGCCACTAAGGGAGACGACTCAACTATTGTCAAGTCCTTAGGGTAAGACTTTTGGGTAACTAAGGGGAGATAAATTCATTTTTTTTCAAGTCCTTCGGGTTAGACTTTTGGGTAGCCACTAAGGGAGACGACTCAACTATTGTCAAGTCCTTAGGGTAAGACTTTTGGGTAACTAAGGGGAGATAAATTCATTATTTTTCAAGTCCTTCGGGTAAGGCTTTTGGGTAGCTAGGAAGGGAGACGACTCAACTATTGTCAAGTCCTTAGGGTAAGACTTTTGGGTAACTAAGGGGAGATAAATTCATTATTTTTCAAGTCCTTCGGGTAAGGCTTTTGGGTAGCCACTAAGGGAGACGACTCAACTATTGTCAAGTCCTTAGGGTAAGACTTTTGGGTAACTAAGGGGAGATAAATTCATTATTTTTCAAGTCCTTCGGGTAAGGCTTTTGGGTAGCCACTAAGGGAGACGACTCAACTATTGTCAAGTCCTTAGGGTAAGACTTTTGGGTAACTAAGGGGAGATAAATTCATTATTTTTCAAGTCCTTCGGGTAAGGCTTTTGGGTAGCCACTAAGGGAGACGACTCAACTATTGTCAAGTCCTTAGGGTAAGACTTTTGGGTAACTAAGGGGAGATAAATTCATTATTTTTCAAGTCCTTCGGGTAATTCTTTTGGGTAACCAATAAGGGAGATAACTCAACTAATGTCAAGTCCTTTGGGCAACGTATGACTGAGGCCTTTGGGTAAAATATTTGGGTTGTTTATAAGTGTTTACCATGGGAAGATAATTTAATGTCATTATAGATAGCCTCCCTTTAATGGCTTATCGGCTTGTAGTCAACAACCATTCCTTCAATCTTGAATCCTTATTTACCTCAACCTTTTTCTGAGCCTTTAAAATCATCCTTGTCATGGATTGAACCCTAGACGCTCGAAACTCCTCCTACAGTTTTGATCGGAATTTGATCAAACTTGCCACAATGAATCTCCATGGTGTCTAGTTGTGCATCCCGCTGACGGAATTTAATTAACTCTTTTCGTTCTTGAATTATCTGCCCTTGAATTAAAAAAAATGCCAATTTTCTTGTGTGCGCAACTCCTCCTACAGTTTTGATCAGAATTTGATTTAACTTGCCACAATGAATCTCCATGGTGTCTAGTTGTGCACACCGCTTACGGAATTTAGATAACTGATTTCGTTCTTGAATTATCTGCCCTTGAATTTAAGAAACAAGAGTGCCATCGTCACAATATACGCCGCCACTTATAAAACTTGAGACAACAAGATGTGTTTGTGAAACACAAATGCCCCCGAAATGGCAATTTTTCTGAAATGTTAAGTTTTCGTGGAGTAAAGGGTAAGTAAGTGTTCAGGGATGACCTTGAGGAAGGTCAAATTGCTTGGAACAGATAGATATCATGAAAAGGTAGTTGCATACCAAATATGAGCTTTGTATGTCAAATACTTTTGGAGAAAAGGCCAAGGTTAAGTTGTCGGAGTAAAAGGTTAAGTTTTCGTAGAGTAAAGGGCTGATAAGGGTTAAGGGATGACCTTGAGGACGGCCAAATTGCATGGAACAGATAGATATCATTGAAAGGAAGTTGCCTACAAAATTTGAGCATTGTATGTCAAATAAATTTGGAGAAAAGGCCAAGGTTAAGTTTTCGGACAGACGGACGGACAGACGGACAGACAGACAGACAGACATGAGTAAAACAATATGCCCCCGATCTCTCGATACGGGGGCATAAAAAAATGACATTGACAAGGATTGATGAATATTCACTGAAAAACCTGTAAAAAAATTGTGTTCACAAAAAGGTTTTTATAAAAATCCAGTGAAAAACCTGGAAGGAATTGCGTTCACGAGGCTAAAATATCATTAAGCCCCAGAGACTAAGATTCAAGGGGGCATAATTCAGGCAAAAATCAATGAACCATAAAATCCTTCCTTCATGCACATTTACCAATTGAGGTGATAACATTGACCAAGTTTCATTAAGATCCAGCCAGAAACTTAGGAGGAGTTGCGTTGACAAGGCTGCAATTTCAATAAGCCCCAGAGACTAAGTTTTTTAAGGGGCAAAACTCAGGCAAAAATCGACGAACCATAAAATCCGTCCTTCATGCACATTTACCAATTGAGGTGATAACATTGACCAAGTTTCATTAAGATCCAGCCAGAAACTTAGAAGGAGTTGCGTTGACAAGGCTGCAATTTCAATAAGCCCCAGAGACCAAGTTTCAAGAAGATCCAGCCAGAAACTTAGGAGGCGTTGCGTTGACCAGAAAAGTGGACGGACGTACGGACGGACGGACGGACGGACGGATGGACAGACGGATGGACGGACGGACGGACGGACGGACAGACGGAGAAGATGACGCCAATATACGTCCGCCTCCGGCGGCGTATAAAAATGCCCATTTTCTCAAAAATGTCCATTTTCTCCTGTGTGCAACTCCTATAGTTTCCACCAGAATTTAATCAAACTAGCCACAACGAATCTTTATGGTGTCTTGTTGTGCAAACAAAAGCTTTTGATAACGTTTCATGTTTGAATTAACTGCCCTTGAATCGAAAAAATGGCCAATTTTACTGACAGGCCCCTCTCGGGCGTATATGCGCCGCTTTGCGAAGCTCTTGTTTGCTTCGGGGTTATTCGGGGTTTTATGTGCTTTTTACTCCTCAGCCGCTATTAGGGAAAAGCTGGGAATATCCTGGTCCCTCAGGTGAAAAAAGGCCGAAAAGTATGCCCCTAAGGTAAAAAATGCATAACCGCACAATCCACCGAATTGAATTTCCTGTACATTCAGCCCATGGCTGGACGCATACGCTTCCAGTTCTGGAAAGTACTCCGGTTCGACCCACAAAATTGCCACGGGCGGCATTGTGTGACTGCACTTAGAATTGACGTCGACAGAGTTGGGAAATTGTGAAATGGCTTTTGTGTAACGAGTTAATGGCAAAAACTCCCTTAAATCTGCTATTTCCCAGATTTGGATCCGGGAAATGTTCACTTTCTAAGTTTTATATGACTCGATTAAACGATTAAGACAAACTATATTGAATCAACGACTCCTATTTTCGCAATTTGATACTAAATTCATGGAACGATGTCGAAAGTAGGTCAAAAACAGTAGGAAATGCTAATTTATTAAATGATGACGTCCTATTGAAATTCAAGTCTTAATCTCGTTATACGCCCGTAGAAGACGGGACGTATTATGGGAACACCCGTGGCGTCCGTTTTTCATACTTGAATCTTGTCCGGAGTATCTCTCTAAATGTATAATAGCTAGGATCATGAAACTTCATTGGTGTATAGATCTCATAAAGAACGAGTGCAGTGCAAAAGAACCCTAATTCTACCTGGCCTATTTTTTGAGTTATTGCCCTTTGTTGTTTTTCATACTTCATTTTTGTCCAGGGCATATCTCGAAAAGTATAATAGCTAGGACCATGAAACTGTTACCAACCTGCTGCCCCTGTCAACAAAAAGCAGTGCTACGGGCGTATCTTGTGACAGTTTGACACCCTGTTGGAATATTGGACTGCGCTGTATGCGCATGTGTTACAGTTTAAAAAGTAAATTAGTTCGTGTCGCAGAACATATAGACTTTGAAGGCAACGTGCCTTTCCTTTAATTTGGATATAACGAGTGTAGCCTCTGCACTTTTGAAGAAAGCAAATCCTACGTCCGTCAACAGGCTTACTTCTCGGACCTCCATCCGTTGTCCATAAACAAAACTGGACAACTCCCCGTGAACCTCACCGTCACTGACAAATACAAGAGTTTGTGGGCGAATAATGTTGCTTCCCGATGCCATGTTTCTCTCGCGAAATTAGATAGGCGAATGGCAAGGTTACCAATAGAGAGTTTTTATATCCGTTTTTGTAAACCACGCCTCTTAAATAAATCGACCAATCAAATCATGTCATGTGACACGTTCTGGCCTGATAGGGAGAGCCTTGGTTTGGCCCCATTTCGGAGTGCATATAATGGAATTGTGGGAATCAACCTGTTGTACGGAGTCTTCTTTAGGGCGCTAGCCCGTGCGAGTTGTCTAGATGTCTATTAAAATGTAGACTATAAGATCAACGCCTCTTTCTCTCATTTGGGTAATTGCTGTAACAGCCTCTGCATATTGATAAAATGCAAATCCAAGATCTCCCAAAATCATAATATCATGGACATCGAATGCTCTTTCGCTAACATAACTAGACAACTCCGCAAACGTGACATCGTCCCGTGCTAACAGCAGTGCCTCTGCATCTCTGAAATCAATTATGGTGGCCATATTGATAGCAACAACTTTTAAGTTATCTAAGGATCGAATGATTGGAATGCAGTTTACCAACGTTTATCTGTCTACCTGTCAACCACGCCCCTTTATATACATCGACCAATTAAATTGTGTGATATGAATTTTAATGCGTTGCTATCGAAATGTAAACCTTTTAAGCTTTATATGACCATAAAAAAAGTAGGTCAAAAACAGTAGGACATGCGACTTTCTGAAATGACGTCACCACACACATGGTGACGTCATATTGACAAGAGGGCCAAGATGGCCCTGCATCGCGCACCTCAGCGGACTTTGAAACAAACCGCTTGCAAACTGCAAACTCGCATGACCCTACTTTTGAATGATGAATTTCCTTTTTTTAGTGTTATTTTTATAGGATGAATGGTTGGATGAAGATTAATATGAATTCTGTGATGAGAGCATAATTAAACAATATCCTGGAGGTATGTTATATAGTTGGTTATTGTGTAGATCATCTACAGGAAAATGATTATATACATCAGTCCTACATAGGTGATAGCTTGAACTGAAAGGTAACAGGTTAGAAGATGAGGGCGTCGATCTAGAACTTTGTGTGAACAAAGCACCATAAAAAATATAGATTTATATCTATGTATGAATGAGTTGAAGACATGGATTACGGTATATTGCGAAGAACACTTGACAACATGAAGCGATGATCAACTGAATGATTGTTTCAATAGAACAGAGGAAGATTGGATGATGATCAATATAAATTATGTGATGAGAGCATAATTAAACAATATCCTGGAGGTATGTTATACAGTTAGTTATTGTGTAGATCATCTACAGGAAAATGATTATATACATCAGTCCTACATAGCTGGGTGCTGGTTGCATGAAGAGCAATATGAATTCTGTGATGAGAGCATAATTAAACAATATCCTGGAGGTATGTTATATAGTTAGTTATTGTGTAGATCATCTTCAGGAAAATGATTATATACATCAGTCCTACATAGCTGGGTGTTGGTTGGATAAAGAGCAATATGAATTCTGTGATGAGAGCATAATTAAACAATATCCTGGAGGTATGTTATAGAGTTAGTTATTGTGTAGATCATCTACAGGAAAATGATTATATACATCAGTCCTACATAGCTGGGTGCTGGTTGCATGAAGAGCAATATGAATTCTGTGATGAGAGCATAATTAAACAATATCCTGGAGGTATGTTATATAATAGTTATTGTGTAGATCATCTTCAGGAAAATGATTATATACATCAGTCCTACATAGCTGGGTGTTGGTTGGATAAAGAGCAATATGAATTCTGTGATGAGAGCATAATTAAACAATATCCTGGAGGTATGTTATATAGTTAGTTATTGTGTAGATCATCTACAGGAAAATGATTATATACATCACAGGAAAATGATTATATACATCAGTCCTACATAGCTGGGTGTTGGTTGGATGAAGAGCAATATGAATTCTGTGATGAGAGCATAATTAAACAATATCCTGGAGGTATGTTATAGAGTTAGTTATTGTGTAGATCATCTACAGGAAAATGATTATATACATCAGTCCTACATAGCTGGGTGTTGGTTGGATAAAGAGCAATATGAATTCTGTGATGAGAGCATAATTAAACAATATCCTGGAGGTATGTTATAGAGTTAGTTATTGTGTAGATCATCTACAGGAAAATGATTATATACATCAGTCCTACATAGCTGGGTGCTGGTTGCATGAAGAGCAATATGAATTCTGTGATGAGAGCATAATTAAACAATATCCTGGAGGTATGTTATAGAGTTAGTTATTGTGTAGATCATCTACAGGAAAATGATTATATACATCAGTCCTACATAGCTGGGTGCTGGTTGCATGAAGAGCAATATGAATTCTGTGATGAGAGCATAATTAAACACTATCCTGGAGGTATGTTATATAATAGTTATTGTGTAGATCATGTTCAGGAAAATGATTATATACATCAGTCCTACATAGCTGGGTGTTGGTTGGATAAAGAGCAATATGAATTCTGTGATGAGAGCATAATTAAACAATATCCTGGAGGTATGTTATATAGTTAGTTATTGTGTAGATCATCTACAGGAAAATGATTATATACATCAGTCCTACATAGCTGGGTGTTGGTTGGATGAAGAGCAATATGAATTCTGTGATGAGAGCATAATTAAACAATATCCTGGAGGTATGTTATAGAGTTAGTTATTGTGTAGATCATCTACAGGAAAATGATTATATACATCAGTCCTACATAGCTGGGTGTTGGTTGGATAAAGAGCAATATGAATTCTGTGATGAGAGCATAATTAAACAATATCCTGGAGGTATGTTATAGAGTTAGTTATTGTGTAGATCATCTACAGGAAAATGATTATATACATCAGTCCTACATAGCTGGGTGTTGGTTGGATGAAGAGCAATATGAATTCTGTGATGAGAGCATAATTAAACAATATCCTGGAGGTATGTTATAGAGTTAGTTATTGTGTAGATCATCTACAGGAAAATGATTATATACATCAGTCCGACATAGGTGACTGCTGGAACTGAAAGGTAACAGGTTAGAAGATGAGGGCGTCGATCTAGAACTTTGTGTGAACAAAGCACCATAAAAAATATAGATTTATATCTATGTATGAATGAGTTGAAGACATGGATTACGGTATATTGCGAAGAACACTTGACAACATGAAGCGATGATCACCTGAATGATTGTTTCAATAGAACAGATTGGATGATGATCAATATAAATTATGTGATGAGAGCATAATTAAACAATATCCTGGAGGTATGTTATACAGTTAGTTATTGTGTAGATCATCTACAGGAAAATGATTATATACATCAGTCCTACATAGCTGGGTGCTGGTTGCATGAAGAGCAATATGAATTCTGTGATGAGAGCATAATTAAACAATATCCTGGAGGTATGTTATACAGTTAGTTATTGTGTAGATCATCTACAGGAAAATGATTATATACATCAGTCCTACATAGCTTGAAGAAGGCTTTCAGAATGAAGGAACTGAGAACGTAAAAAAAAAATATGCTGATTCGAGTAGTTTATCAAAGGATCAGGGGATATACGCAAATTATGTTGCTATATTTTTACAGAGTACAATTTGTCCAGATATGTTCCTTGCGGAATCCTTTTCAAGATTTTGCAGTTCGACGTTTACAATTAACCACGAGATCCTTTACTTTAGCCAGTGGAGCGATTCAGGCCTTCTTGCGCCCGTGGTTTTGGTAAAGCTTTAAAATCGAACTACAATCTTGATAAATCATATGACCCAGTTAAGAGGATTGCAATTCTACATATTAGGAAGCCAAAGAACCTGAAAATTCGAAGAAAGGCGAAGGTTGGAAATGTCTTGGGAAAAGGCCCAAACAGGATGGCTGAATGTAAAAGCTGTACTATGGAAAGAGCAGTTTTTCGAGGAACATGGTCCGTCTCCGGAGCAAAACAGATGAAGATAACATAACAGACTCTCAAAGAAAAGATGAAAGGAAATCCATAAGGCAGCAATTTCAACAATTCAAAGGTTCGCCATTTTGGAAGAAATTGATTCCAGAATCAAGAATATCGGCCCATAGTAAAGAAAATGATGTAGAGAGTAGAAAGCAGCCCCTCCCAGGTATGTTCTGAATGGAATACGAGCTAAAGATGAGATATGTTTTAATGGATATTGAGTAAAAGTTAACGAATTCTGCCCATATTCTATTGTTGCTGGTGTCAAAATGTAGTTATTATTTTATCTTTCAGGTGTTGTTTAAGCTTTGTTAGAATCAGAAGAAATGATTTTGCATTTTCATCTTTAGACGTTTAACTCTCAGAAAAATGATACATGGAACGTTTTCCGAACGTACGTCCGTCTGATTATTTTATCTTTCAGGTAAGTATGGCTCTCTCTCAGGGTAAACAAATTGAAACCTGTATTGGAGGCATGTAAACACCAAAACTCTCTGAGACTGGCTACGCGACATACTATGTATGTTTCGCACGTGGCGAGGCACCCTACGGGTTAGGGCAGTCGAGCGTGGTTGCCCAGACATTTTGTTTAAAACGTATTTGACTCGATCCATCCGGTTGTGAAAAAACAGCGAAGATTGTCAGATTTGCTAATAAAAGACCGAAATAATGATAGTGCTACCACTGGTTCATAGGCAGAAGTCGAACGTTGGTGGTGAAATAAATTTCAATCCTTAGAGTAAATGTATACGACAGCCAGAATGAAGCAACGGATGAAGAAAAAGAGGAAGATGTCGTATCCATAGTACGGGTCATATCATACCGATGACTGATCTAAATCTTAAAATTTTTTAGTGTTATTGGTGTCAAAATGTAGTTATTATTTTTTCTTTCAGGTTACCTTTTTGCGCGTCATACGGCTTTCATCAAGTTCATCAGAAAACAGGTCTTTAAGATTTTGGGCGTCAAGTATGGCTCTCTCTCTCAGGATATACAAACTGAAACCTGTATTTGAGGCAATAAAACATCAAAACTCTCTTAGACTGGCTACGCGACATACTATGTATGTTTCTCAGGTGGCGAGGCACCGTAAGGGTAAGGGCAGTCCAAAATGTAGTTATTATTTTATCTTTCAGGTAAGTATGGCTCTCTCTCTCAGGGTAAAGAAAGTGAAACATGGATTGCAGGCAGTAAGATATCAGAACTGTCTACGTCTGGCTACGCGACATACTATGTATCTCTGCGGCGAAGGGCTCCCTGGCATGCTCCCACACGATGGAGATCGAGAGACCTTCCACCGTCCAAGAGGTCGAGGAGATGACTTCGGGTAACTACGCCTAGGGCGGGCACGAGCTCTTCTTTCTGACGTTTCCAAATTTATAGAGAGAAAAAAAAGGTACAAGAGGAGGGCCTAGATAGCTCCACTGGCTGAAGTAAAAGAATTATATCGTGATTTTCTTGTACTGCTTTGCCAGGTCTTGAAAAGGATCACCCAAGGAACTTTCCAATTCCGATAAGCCCTGCACACTCACATTTAAAGACAATTCAAAATTCCACTAACAATGTTAGTAAGGGACCAACCAAGGAACATTACTGCGAAAATAGGTCTACATTGGCCCATTGGTTGATTCGATAAGAATTATTTTACGACTTGACAAATTCTGAAAAGCCCCACCCTTCCAAGCCCACAGTTATGGACCAATCAAAACTTCACAAACAATACAAGGTGTCAAACTGTAACAAAAATCGAACGGAACGTTAGGCTGGACACTCAGAGTAGGTTTTGCGACCAGAGGTCTGGAAAATAACAATGGATTGACAGTCCCGAACGGGGAATATATTACCGATGACCCTGACGGCCCGCTTTGATTCTCTTAACGCTTGGCTACGCGACATGCTATGTATGTTTCGCAGGTGGCGAGGCATTTTGTTTAAAACCGATTGGATATATTTGTGTAAGAAGTAATTTTGAATGAATTTAAATTTCTTTTTTTATTTATTTATTTTTTTCTTTTTTTTTTTTTTTTTTTTTTGCCTAGTAGAAAAATAATTGCCGGTGGTCAAGGGCCGGAACAGCTGCCTCTTCCGTGCGGGCAATCGGAACAAAATTCCAATTTGTGTCGGTAACACGGAAATTAAGAAGAGATGGAAGCAACACCTCCCAAGAAAATAAAGTTATGTTATTCACCTCCCAAGAAAATAAAGTTATGTTATTCGATGAAGAAAGAAGAATTACGGAGATTGATCTCGATTAATCTGCATGGGAGGTTAGTGCCATGGATGAAATTTTACGGACCTTTATCAAGAACCGGGCGAATATAAATAGTATTGAAAGATAAAATTGAGCTACCAAGCTACCGTCGACTACTAAGCTCATATTGGGCGCAACACTTCGAGAGAGAATGCTGATCATCGGACCGACATTCCAGTTTCCGTCTGTACCACGGATAGCCCGATTTCATGTGTTAGCGTTGAAGGAAATTGAAAAGCGTGTTTTTTTATTATTATTTTTTTTAATTTATTTTGTTTTTTGTGTCAAATAGTAGGTATTTCTATCTTTCAGGTGAGAATGAAGCAACCGATGAACGTATTTCTGAACTGAGGCATTCGGGTTATGGGTTAGTAACCCAGCGAAAAAGATTTAAATACTATTACTCGCAAATAATTGTTAAATACTATTACTTGCGAATAATTGTTAAATACTATTACTCGCGAATAATTGTTAAATACTATTACTTGCGAATAAGGGTTAGAGAATGCGGCTGCTCTCTGCAAAAGACGTAGAGCAACTGATTGAAAACCGTACTGTCGGCGTTCACTTTATTTCCGTATTACTAAGTTGAGTAAGTCAGAAAAAGACAACGGATATAGAGGAACCCGCCAGACCCTAACATACATACATACATACATACATACATACATACAGACAGACAGACAGACAGACAGACAGACAGGTTGATTCCAGTATACCCCCTAAAACATTCGTTTTGCGGGGGTATAAAAAAGACGTGTGATTTTTTCCAGCATTAGGGAGCAACTGAATTTCAACCCGTACTTTGATTGAAGAAGGCTTTCAGAATGAAGGAACTGAGAACGTAAAAAAAAAATATGCTGATTCGAGTAGTTTATCAAAGGATCAGGGGACATACGCAAATTATGTTGCTATATTTTTACAGAGTACAATTTGTCCAGATATGTTCCTTGCGGAATCCGTTTCAAGATTTTGCAGTTCGACGTTTACAATAAACCACGAGATCCTTTACTTTAGCCAGTGGAGCGATTCAGGCCTTCTTGCGCCCGTGGTTTTGGTAAAGCTTTAAAATCGAACTACAATCTTGATAAATCATATGACCCAGTTAAGAGGATTGCAATTCTACATATTAGGAAGCCAAAGAACCTGAAAAGGCGAAGAAAGGCGAAGGTTGGAAATGCCTTGGGCAAAGGCCCAACAGGATGGCTGAATGTAAAAGCTGTACTATGGAAAGAGCAGTTTTTCGAGGAACATGGTCCGTCTCCGGAGCAAAACAGATGAAGATAACATGACAGACTCTCAAAGAAAAGATCAAAGGAAATCCATAAGGCAGCAATTTCAACAATTCAAAGGTTCGCCAGTTTGGAAGAAATTGATTCCAGAATCAAGAATATCGGCCCATAGTAAAGTAAATGATGTAGAGAGTAGAAAGCAGCCCCTCCCAGGTATGTTCTGAATGGAATACGAGCTCAAGATGAGATATGTTTTAATGGATATTGAGTACAAATTAACGAATTCTGCCCATATTCTATTGTTGCTGGTGTCAAAATGTAGTTATTATTTTATCTTTCAGGTGTTGTTTAAGCTTTGTTAGATTCATAAATGATATTGCATTTTCATCTTTAGACCTTTAACTCTCAGCCGAAGACGGTCGCCGACCCGAGTATCTCGGCCAATGTAAAGTTGAGTAAGTCAGAAAAACACAACGGATATAGAGGAAAATAATTGACCCGCCAGATGAGGTTTTGAAAGGGATCAGAGAATGGGACACAGGGGTTAAACAATCTCGATACGTGGGGTGTCAGTAATTCGTATCTTTGCGGAAGACGGTCGCCGACCCGAGTAGCTCGGCCAATGTAACTAAGTTGAGTAAGTCAGAAAAACACAACGGATATAGAGGAAAAAAATTGACCCGCCAGATGATGTTTTGAATGGGATCAGAGAATGGGATCCAGGGGTTAAACAATCTCGATACGTGGGGTGTCAGTAATTCGTATCTTTGCGGAAGACGGTCGCCGACCCGAGTAGCTCGGCCAATGTAACTAAGTTGAGTAAGTCAGAAAAACACAACGGATATAGAGGAAAATAATTGACCCACCAGACGAGGTTTTGATCAGAGAATGGGACCCAGGGGTTAAACAATCTCGATACAGATGCAAGATTCAAAAAATGCAGATTCGAGTAGTTTCTCCAAGGATGAGAAAATGTCTATTCGGACTATTGGAGTCACTAATAGGTTAACAGAATCATAATGAAGATCTCCCTTACAGAAGATTTTCCACTGTCCAATGGGTTAGGGCATTTCTGTTGCATTCAGCAAGGTGCAATTTTTGATGCGTTAGTCCGCATCACTCGATGTTGTCGTACCACGTGTTCAAGATGGATTGTAGTCAAACAGCATCAAGAGATACGTCGCGAAATTGTATGGAAGTAATCTTACGGACATTCGCCAAGAATCGGACGAAGGACTTATGAATGGTAATGAAGGAGAAACTACTCCCCCCTCCCCAAACAAAAAAGGTACTTTTCAACACAGAGGAGTACAGCCGAGTACGATCGAGGACTGCAGATGTTCGGAATATCTTTTGGTGATTACGGAACAATACCCATTTATTGCCTTCCTGTTAAGGAGAAAGCCCCTGAAGCGCTGGGTATGCGAACTTGAACCTCGAAATAAGCCGAACGTTAGTGTGGAAATAAATTTCAATCCATAGAGTAAATGAATAAGACAGTCAGAATGAAGCAACGGATGAAGAAAAAGAGAAAGATGTCGTATCCAGAGTACGGGTCATATCATACGGATGACTGATCTAAATCTTTACCGTTTTTAGTGTTATTGGTGTCAAGATGTAGTTATTGTTTTATCTTTCAGGTTACCTTTTTGCGCGTCATACGGCTTTTATCAAGTTCATCAGAAATCAGGTCTTTAAGATTTTCGGTGTCAAGTATGGCTCTCTCTCTCTCAGGGAAAACAAACTGAAACCTGTATTGGAGGCGTTAAAACATCAGAACTGTCTAAGCCTGGCTACGCGACATACTATGTATGTTTCGCAGGTGGCGAGGCACCCTACGGGTAAGGGCAGTCGAGCGTTGTTGCCCAGACATTTTGTTTAAAACGTATTTGACTCGATCCATCCGGTAGTGAAAAAGCAGCGAAGATTGTCAGATTTGCTATTAATAGACAGAAATAATGATAGTGATACCACTGTTTCAAAGGCAGAAGCCGAAGATTAGTGTTGAAATAAATTTCAATCCGTAGAGTAAATGAATACGACACGTATCAAGAAAAATATCATACAAGAAAAATCAAGAAAAAGAGAAGGAGCTGGATATCCAGAGTACGGGTCATATCATACCGATGACATTAAATGGGCTGCTCTGCGGCGAAGGGCTCCCTCGCATGCTCCCAGACGAGGGAGATCGAGAGTCCTTCCACCGCACACGAGGTCTAGGAGATGACTTCGGGTGTAAAAGCATGGTAAAACTCAATCATGTCAATCTGCAAACATAATACACTGCACAGGCTGACACAAAGGTCTATTTCTTGTTTTATATTTTTTTTTCTACTTTTTAATCGTAATGTTCCATAACTTGTCCCTAATTCTTAACGGGTCATAATCTACAAACTTTGATTTCACTATCTTCCGTTTTATTAATGGCATTGAAACCTTTTTGCGCGTCATACGGCTTTCATCAAGTTCATCAGAAAACAGGTCTTTAAGATCTTCGGTCTCAATCTCGGACCAACAAGTCCGGGACGAGGAAGAAGAAGAGCTCTGAGGTTGAGGCAGCCCCGCCACCCACTCCGAGGTCCTGTCCGGGCACACCTCCGGACTCTTGTCAGGCCAAACAACAGAAGTGCCAGACGTAGAGGGTAGAATCTTGTCAGGCCGAACAACAGAAGTGCCAGACGTACGGGGCAGACTTTTGTCAGGCCGAACAACAGAAGAGTGACAGGGGGAATATCTTACCGATGACCCTGATGGCCCGCTTTGATTCTCTTAACGCTTGGCTACGCGTCATACTATGTATGTTTCGCAGGTGGCGAGGCATTTTGTTTAAAACCGATTGGATATATTTATGTAAGAAGTAGTTTTAAATGAATTTACATTTCTTTTTTTATTTATTTATTTTATTGTTTTTTATTGCCTAGTTGAAAAATAATTGCCGGTTAGGTTAGTGACATGGATTAAAGTTACAAACTACCCACATCGGAAGATTCTGTAGACGACTGTCTGGGGCCCTGGAAGAAGCAAGGACAAAGAAAATGTGTCCCCGTCCGTGCGCTGTGGCACAGTTGCCGAGAGGTATTAGAGGCGTTGCTCGGATCATACAGAGGCGCCAGGGTTGCCAACGAGTTAAAGTACAGCCTAAGTTTCCCAACCTAGCGCGGAAGCCCGTGTTATGCCAGACGGCATTAAACATTTTCGACACGTTTGTTGACTTCTAAGGACAAAATGAATGAATGAATAAATGAATGAATAGTGTTTTAAGGCCCGTCGACTACTAAGCTCATATTGGGCGCAACACTTCGAGAGAGAGAGAGAGAGAGAGAGAGAGAGAGAGAGAGAGAGAGAGAGAGAGAGAGAGAGAGAGAGAGAGAGAGAGAGAGAGAGAGAGAGAGACCGCGTGTCATGCTGACCATCGGACCGACATTCCAGTTTCTGGTTTTTTTTTTTTTTTTTTTTTTTTTTTTTTTTTGCGTAGGGAAACAATATCCGTTTCTAGTGTTTTTGGTGAACCTCGAAAGATCACGGTCATTTCCTCGATTGCGCTTAGGATCAAAGGATTATTCGACCATACAGCAATATCCATTTTTTTCAATTTGTGATTTGTTAATAAATATCAATCCGTAGAGTAAATGAATACGTCAGTGATAATGAAACAAATGATGAAGAGAAATACAGAGAGAGCTGGATATCTGTACCATCACGATTTGCGCGAGGACAGTGAGAATGAAAAAGGGAAGAAGACATACAGTGAGAGAACTGGATATCCCTGCCATCACGATTTGCGCGAGCACGTGCTCTCCTTGCCGACTGGCGCAAGTTTAGCAAATACTGCCGGTGGTCCACAGCCGGAAAAGCTGCCTCTAACCTGCGTGCCATCGGAACGACAGTCCAGTCCCTCTCGGTGACCCTGGGTCAAAGGGGGCAAAGTTCTTTGAGTATCAACATATCTGCTGCGTCAGAACCCGTCAGAAAGATGACCATCGGGGCGACATTCCTGTTTCTGTCTGTAACACGGATAGCCCGATTTCATGTGTTAGCGTAGAAGGAAATTGAAAAGCGTGTTGTGTTTCTTTCTTTTTTTTTTTTTTTTTTTTTTTTTTTTTTTACAAAAACAGCTCGCACTCTAAACAATGTTAGTTGCTCACTAATCCAAACAAGATAAACCTTTCTTGACACAGATTATTCTGGCACTATTCGCAATCAGACGAGCAGTACGTTATCACGACCTTGACATGTTTAGCCTTTCAATCAGTATTCTTCACAGAATATACGAGTCAGTGAAAGACTCGTTGAAAAAGATGACTAAAATAATCATATATTATCAAACGTGTTTTATTTATTTAATTTTTTCATGTTTTTTTTCCGTTATTAAAAGAAAATTATAGGTATCTCAAAGGATCAGAAATTGTCTATGCGGACTCCGTGAGCTCTCTTCTAACGTGAGGGAACAAATGAATTTCATCCGGTCGAGTCATTGAAGACGAGAGTCAGAATGAAGACACAGAGAATGCTAAAAATACTGCCAATTCTGGTAGTATCTCAAAGGATCACAAAATGTATGTGCGGACTACCTGTAAACGAATTACAATGTTGTAAATGTCTGGAAACTAACAATGAAGGGACAGTCCCGTACGCACGAGATCCGTTCAATCGGGGCAGTCAATCGTAGTTGCCCAGAAAAGCACATTATTTTAAAGGATAAAATATGTAGTTATAACAGGGTCTGTTAGCCACACAATAGTGTTCACCCCCGCGCCCCGATGAGGCCAAACAGGTAAAAAAGCGACTTAAAAACTATAGGTCACCAAGCGACTCGAAAAGTTACTGGATTTCAAGGGAGACTACAAATTTTTGTTCTAAAATTACAAAAATGAGGTGTCACTTAAATAAGCACAAAAAAGGTGTTGGAAATGACTAGGATTACATAAATAAGTCTTTATTGTGTTCAATATAAGTTGCGTAGTAACAACTGGAGGATCTGTCCTTAAGAGAGTTAAATTAAACTAAACGCAACAAACATTTCCATTTTCCTTCTTAAACAAGAAAATCAAAATAGTTAGACATTGTGAACAGGCGATGGCGTTCTCGACAGAGGCCGCGTTGGACGTCGACGATTAACATTAATTGGGCTGCCCTCAGCAGAAGAGCTTCCAGTGGACGGAGTGCGAGAGACGGCCCGTGGGCTCGAGGCAGCTGCTCCGGGTCAGAACGTCTTTCGCGTGCACGGGCCCTTCTTTCCGACGCCCTTAAATTCCGAAAGAAATCCCTGTGGTCTATCTCCGGAACAGCGGCCTCGTCCCTGCGTGTCACTGGAACGACACTCCAGTCTTTCTCAGTCACCCGAATTGCGTTCTTAGATTCAATTAAGGCTTGTGCGCGTGTCATGCTGTGGACCTCTCTAAGGTGCCGGGCGACCCTTCCAATTATGTGGTGCATTCATATCGAGAGCCCCCTAAGGTCTCGATGTGACATCTCACAATCTGAGGCGTGATTCTTTTTAACACGTCCCCTCAGACTGGGCATGGATAGGAATTCCTATACTGAGCCATGAACAAAACCTCTGGAAGAAGGAAGTGTGGTGCCTTACACAGCAAGGACAAAGAGCAAGAAGAAGAATAACTGAAATTTAGGCCGTACTTGCAGCGTTAGAAAGTTCACCTAAGTAGGTCGTACTGCAAGCGTGTCAATAACTGGAACACTGCCCTACATGATGGACTCATTTTTTCCTATCGTACAGAGTAATCCCTTATCGACAAATTAAGATATTAAAAAAAAAAGATACATCACCATGTAGGGAAAGAATGAGGGCCGTCTCAAAACCAGTACTGAAATGGCTATTCTTATCATAGACGCCAATGGGAATGAATGAATGGTGTTTTAAGGCCCGTCGACTACCAAGGTCATATTGGGCGCACCACATATCTGGATGTATACAAATTTACTGGTATGTAGATAGTTACATAAACATCCAGGAAGGTAAAATATAATGAAAAATATCTAACTCAAAGTAGATAATATTACCTCGTAAATATCAAATTAATACTATAATAATAAACACGAAACAAAACAACCATGCACCATGAATAATCCAGTGTGAGGACGAATAGACATGGGCTCCTCCAAGATCAGAGAACACCCATGTCCGAGTCCACCCGATCGGAAAATCCACAGAACATATAACTATATAGAAAATTAAACGTAACTAAAATATCACAGATCAGCTAAATCTTTTTAAAGAGATTACTCTCTTTAAGAAAGTTAAAAATTGATTCAGGCCTCATAGTATCAAATAATAATTTTAAACTGTAAGCGCTGAAGTGCCTGTTTCTAATGATGGCCAAGTCTATACATTCAATTAGGAGGTGCTGGACAGTCAACTCCTCGTTACAAGGAATACACCGAGGTTTCTCCTCACCCTTTACTAGGTACGAATGGGTCAGGTGGGTGTGACCAATTCGCAGTCGGGCCAAAACTAACTCCTCGCGGCGGTCAGGTCGAAGAAGTTTTAAATACGCCCAGCGCAATACGTAAACCTTGATTATGAATGGAATCAAGGTTGCGCAAGTAGGATTGACGGGCGGATCCGTAGACAACACAACCATAGTCTAATTTTGATCTCACAAGAGATCTATATAGGCGTAATAAAACTTTCTTGTCTGCTCCCCAGTCCATACTGGAGACGACACGTAAAAAATTAAGAGCTTTCTTACATTTATTGCTCAAATATTCCATGTGGGGGATGAATGACAATTTAGAGTCAAATAAAAGTCCCAAGAACTTAAATTCAATGGGGAATTTGAATATTTGGACAATATATACTGGTTAACAGTGTTTGGAATTGAGTTGAAGGAACGGGAAGACAATGAACGAGGACCTACTGGATAACACAGTACTGGTTAACAGTGTTTGTAATTGACTTGAAAGAACTGGGAGACAATCAACGAGGACCTTCTGGATAACACAGTACAGCTTCTAGGTCTCATGAAGCTAACATTATTTTAGACCTACTTTACAGTACTGTTCGAACGTCTGGGATCCATTCCATGACAAGGAAGAGTTTAAAGGCTCTTAAAAAGGTTGAGGTAAATAACGATTCAAGATTGAAGGAATGTTTATTATCCACGAGCTCTAAGGCAGGACAGGGTTCATCAAGTGATGAAGACATATTATACTGCCCACCTAAAAAAACGCAACACTCATTCAATATCAAATATCTCAAGAATTATCAATAAATCTAAGGATAATTTTGTTTGGACATCATAAGTAATATTTCACTAAACAGTGAAATAACAAAGGGGTGTAATTCTGGCTAAGTAATTTAAGTATTCTATTAAAGATAACTAACATAAACCTTCCGTGCAAACTGTAGAAAGTACCATTTCAGATCCTGGTTTGTTTGAAAGAGAATTATTGAAAATTGAAAATGTTTGCTTTAATTTATGTGGTAAGTGTATACTGCCTAACTCCCCTTTCGGGTATTACTGGCAGGTGCGCGTCTGTGCTGGAATAAAAACTGTTAATCATAGGTGATGTTGTCATTTAAATATATTGCGAGTGTTAGATTAAAAGATCCGATAAAACATTATTCGTGGACGGCTCAATATATGAAAAGAATCGAGAGTTTTTTTTTAAACGCTGCAATGACAGATTGCTGTACTGTTGATTCTGGTTGGCTGTTGCAAAGTATCACTGTGTAATCGGGCTTGTGTTTAAGTTTTGAAGAATTCCCTATGTGGGTTGTCAGATAAATCTGTTTAGTTTTACTAGCTCGCACGAGGGACACAACGCCATGACAATAGCTCCCTGGCCTTCAGCGAGTGGAGCTGAAAACTGCCTCACAGAAACAAAATGCGAATCAACAACCTTGTGAAGTATCTAATCATTGCCGACCCGAATAAAATGATTATCAAGACATCGGACACCAATAAGATTGTTCTAAAGACAATCACAGTGGACAGAAAAAAAACTATCACTTGTTCTTAAACCCTGCATAAGCAACCACTTACTGTTGTTAACCAAGCTACATATCTTGGTGTCTAAATATCGTCAAATCTCTCTTGGTCCCCCCATATTGACGACATTTCTGGTAAAGCGTGCCAAAGTTCCTTAAGCGAAACCCGCAATCGTCTAAGAGCCAAACCCAAGAAGCAGCATATAACGCTATCGTAAGACCTACTTTACAGTACTGTTCTAGCGTCTGGGATCCATTCAATGAAAAGGCAATCGAGGCAAGGACATTGAGAAAACGAAGCAGTGGACGTGTAACCGCCTCGACAAGATTGAAGGAATGGTTGTTGACCACAAGCTCTCTGGCAGGACAGGGATACTGGTAAACACGATTCATGTAAGCGAAACCCGCAATCATCTAAGAGCCAAACCAAAGCAGCAGCATATAACGCTGTCGTAAGACCTACTTTAGAGTACTGTTCTAGCGTCTGGGATCCATTCCATGAAAAGGCAATCGAGGCAAGGACATTGAGAAAACGAAGCAGTGGACGTGTAACCGCCTCGACAAGATTGAAAGAATGGTTGTTGACCACAAGCTCTCTGGCAGGACAGGGATACTGGTAAACACGATTCATCTGGAAGAAATTCATTTCTGGAATCCTTATTTACCTCAAACCCCCATATAAACGAAATTTCTAGTAAAGCATGCCAAAGTTTAGGATTCCTTAACGATCTTGAACCCTAATAGACACTTTTGAAAATACCAAAAGTATCGTTAGGTATTATTTCTATGATATAAGAGGGAGGTAAAATTATACTTAAAACAATTTTTTACCGATATGTTGGAATTTTATATATTTTTTTAGTTATTGACCCCCTTTTACAAAAAAGGGCGGGAAAAAGGGAAGCACTAACTCGTACTAATCTCATATTTTTTTTCCAGAAGATGATATCTGACATTTTTCAGCTTGTATGCTACAACATGGATGAATTTGACATAGATAGGCTTAACACAAAACTATGAAATACATAATTGAGAAAAAAACACTTGATTATACATATGGTTTATGATTTTGCGACTGTATTTTTTCCATGTTGAAGAAAAATGAACATTTTTCTTTGATATGTATTTTTTGTAATATTGACTGGCAGGGTATGAGACCTACATCAAAATTATCTCTTATCTATACGTGCGCAAATAAAACAAGAATGGGGAAAAGTTACCGTTAAAATTTGTTTTTTTTATGAATTCAAACTTAGTAGGGGCGCATAAAACAAGGGCAAAATTATCCAAAATGGATCATTCAATTCGCATCAAATACTGTAAGGTCACATGTAACAACACCTTATTTTTTATAGTAACTCATATAAAGATCTTATTTGGATTAGGACATTGCGAAAAATCAGTGTTGTTAGATGTATACAATGATATGTTTCACTTTGTTTCATGAAACAAAGTAAGAGCTAAAAAGAGGCTCAGAACTGGTGAATTCTTACCAAATACTCATCAAGTGATGAAGACAGCCACCGAGGACAGTTTATACTACTGAACACAGTACAGCTTTCAGATACATCGTTTCTGAGAGTCTAATGTCTAAATATGGTAATGGAATTGTCTCATGAAGCTAACATTATCTTAAAGGACAAAAAAAAAAAGTTATAAATGGGTCTGTTGGCCACCCAATGGTGTTCACCCCCGCGCCCCGTTGAGGCCAAACCCGATACGGGGGGTAAATCACGTATATTTACAGTAGAATTCATTCGTAAATAAATAGAATCGGTGCTATTTACATTGATTGAACAGTGGAATGATTATGAAAACTGATGATGAATTTAGATGATGGACTATTTACATATTTACACTGACAGGTGGATGGAAGTAATGAAAGTGACACTTACAATGGAAGACGGTGAGATTAAAAGAACGACTATTTACATGTTTTCCAAAAGATGAAATGATATTTACACTGAATGGTGGATAAATGAATGAATAAAGATGTCGACAATGAATGGTGTACATTTCAATGAAAAATGGTGAATCTCCGTGCATAACTATTTACATATTTACACTGAAGGGTGGATGGAAGCAATGAAAGTGATATTTGCAATGCAAGGCGGTGAAATTAAATGAATGACTATTTACATGTTTTCCTAAAATGCACAATGATATTTACACTGAAAGGTGGATAAATGAATGAATAATGATGTATGTTGACAATGATTCGATGAAAAATGTTGAATCTCCATGCATAACTATTTCCATATTTACGAGTGATTTCAATCGATATTTACAATGATCTTGAAGAATGAGGGATGGATGAATGAATGAATGATAAATCTTACACTGACATTGACAAAGAATTCCTGAAAGGATTGATAAATTAACCATTTCCCAAACGACACAATTTTAAGGTGATCCACTTCAAATACTGATACAAAAGACAAATTGAATGTTTAAAAGATAGGATTTGTGTAAAATATGGCCAAGAAAATATAGAGACAAAAGGAGACACTGCTGGTTATCAGCAGTTTCTTCTTTTGTTTCAATGTTTTCCCAAGCCTTTTCTAGTAGGGACGTCAAAACCAGGTCTTGTTTGGGAAAGGGTTAATGGAAAAGTACAGTGATATTGACGCAGAAAAACTATTTACATATCAACATCACTAGACAGGCCTGGCGGTATGGACGCGCTCCACAGGCCCGATTGGTTGTCTCGTTGAATGCGAGCTTCAGGCTGCACAAACAAGCAAGCTGAACATTTCAAGCGAGTATACTCCGTAAATATTGACCCGAACCCGTTGAATATGTAATGAGTAACTGTGATGCGAACTAACCAATACACGCCTGCACTCCTCACTGTCCAGCAGAGTCGATAGTTTCCATAAGCATTGGAACTTTGTATTCTGCACTCGCTCCTCGCGTCAATATACGTCGAAGGGTGATTATTTCGCATCACAGTTACTCCTTACATATTCAATAGGTTCGGGTCAATATTTACGGAGTATAAGATCTTGTGGTCAGTAAAATTCTGTGACAATCGTTGTATCGATTAAGTAATAGTAACGGTTGTAAGAGTGAAATTAAAGCCGAAAATGGCAATTTTAGCTCCACTGGCCTTTCACTTTTGTTGAATGAGAATGAGAACGAATGATATGCCGGGACAAAAAACGAACGCAACTTACCTTTACTTATTCATTCTTACCCAGGGAAAATGAAAATAATTATAAAAAAAATAATGCAACGCCTTTAAAGCAATAACATTTCACCGTTGTAAAGTTCACGAAATAATTCCGAGAATCGGAAAACACTCAGTTTGCACCAGACGTCAACACAAACTGACAAAGAAAGTGTCTGAAGGTCGAAAACACGACATTAAGGGTTAGGATTAGGGTTGGTTTCATTTTAAATGTCATTATGCTTATGTATAAAAATGTAATTCCTGTCCAATCATAATGACACGTAAAGCTCGTTCTAACGAGACTTTGTCGCGAGGAAAAGTCATTTCCTATGTCGAGGTAAAAGGTCCGAATGAAAATCCTTAGCAGGAGGTATCAAAGTATATGAGATAACAGCCAGGTTAAAGTTTTTAAAAAGTAGGTCAAACTCCAAGGACATGGTCAAACGTTAACGGATTTGGTAGGAGGTGAAATAATTATCAAGGTCGTACGTGTAAAAGGGCATGAGATACAGTCCATGCTAATTTATTTTTTAAATTGGTCATAGTCTTGGGCCGAGGTCTTAAGGTCCAAGGCCATTGTCAAATGAGGACGATGTTGGTAGTAGGTTTCTATGCGCGAAATATTAAGGCTGCATGTGAAAAAGTGCCTGAGATATAGACCAGGTTAAAGTTGTTTAAAAGAAGGCCAAGGATGAAAGTTCAAAGTCAACATTGAAAGGTCGTGGTAGGAGTTGGCCATGCGTGAAATATCTGTATGTGCCATTGGGAATGAGATACAGGCCAGGTTATTTTCTCTTCTAAAAGTAGGTTTAACTCCAATGGCAAGGTCACGAGGTAAAAGTTGATGGACTCGAATGAAAGGTCTTGGTTAGAGGTACCCACACGTGAAATGTGAATGATGTATCTCTCATAGGGCATGAGATATGGGCCAGGTTAACAACAGCTCTTCCTAAACGATTGTCCCGAAGGAATGAATGATTAGTGTTTTAAGGCCCGTCGACTACTACGGTCATATTGGGCGCAGTAGCAACACAAACCTGGATGTACACAAAATTACTGATACCTATGTATAGTAACATAAACATCCAGAAAGGTAAATTATAGTGACTATATATCTAATTCAAGAATAGATAAAGCTACCTTGTTTACAAATTAATCAGTACTATTATCCTAACACGATATTAAAAACTGGACAAAAACGACCATGAACCACGAATAATCCGATGTGAGGACGAATAGACATGGGCTCCTACCATTGTCCCGGTCGAGCCGAAAAAATATGTTTTGGAAAATAATAAGTTGCGTTCATTCTTTGTCCTAGTATTGTGTTTACAGATTGACATGATTGAGCGTTACCTGTAAAAGCATGGTAAAACTCAATCATGTCAATCTGCAAACATAATACACTGCACAGGCTGACACAAAGGTCTATTTCTTGTTTTATAATTTTTTTTCTAATTGAATCGTAATGTTCCATAACTTGTCCCTAATTCTTAACGGGTCATAATCTACAAACTTTGATTTCACTATCTTCCTTTTTATTAAAGGCATTGAAACCTTTTTGCGCGTCATACGGCTTTCATCAATTTCATCAGAAAACAGGTCTTTAAGATCTTCGGTCTCAATCTCGGACCAACAAGTCCGGGACGAGGAAGAAGAAGAGCTCTGAGGTTGAGGCAGCCTCGCCACCCACTCCGAGGTCGTGTCCGGGCACACCTCCGGACTCTTGTCAGGCCCAACAACAGAAGTGCCAGACGTACGGGGCAGACTCTTGTCAGGCAGAACAACAGAAGTGCCCGACGTAGAGGGCACAGGTGTAGCAGTTAACAATTCCGACGGCCGATCAGCATTTTGACTTCGCAGCTCCTCGCTGCGTCTTTGCCCATAAAACGTGAAAGATGCCACTGTGTTGGCCGCCTGCGTCGCCCCATGGGCTAGGTTGTAGTAGGACCTCTCCGTCTGTGTGCTGTGGCACAGTTGGCGAGATGTATTAGCGGCGTTGTTTGGATCATACTGATGCGCGAGGGTGGCCAACCTCTTGCGATTTAAAGTCGAGTTGAATTTTCCGTACCTAGCTAAAAAGCCAGTCTTATGCCACACCGTGTTAAACATTTTCGACACGTGTGTTGATTTTAACGTCGTTCCTTTCTCTGTACAGAAGACGTTTGTCGACCCTAGTAACTCGGCTATTGAAACTAGGTTGACTAAGGCCGAATACGTGAAGGGATCAACAGATAAATAGGCTACCCCGGAGAGTGAGGTCTTATGGCTCGCGATTTGGATCACTTTCCTTGGGCCGGATTCTAACTGTACCTCCTCTGCGCCTAGGACCTCTTCGCACTGTAAATTGGCTATTGCCCCTGCCCGGGCGCCAGACTCAACCATTAACACGGAGGCAAGGAATTTGCTCAAATTAATCATCCTCTTGGGATGCGTGTCATTTACGGTCATTTCCTGGATTGCGCTTATGATCAACGGATTATTCGACCATTCAGCAATATCCATTTTTTCGATTTGTGATTTGTTAGTCCTCATGACTTTATGTTGTCGGACCACGCGTTCCCGATGGAATGTCTTTTGAATTCCGACAATTTCCAGGGACACGTCGCGGAACTGTGCGGACGAAATTTTACGGACCTTTACCAGGAACCGGGCGAATGACTTGTAAATGGTAATGAAACCTAATATTGAGCCAGGCTGTTGCCCCTTGTCCTTAAGTTCGTCTACATATGTGCATAGAATTTCGGCATTCAAGTACTTTCTGAATTGGGCAAATGTCCCCAAATAAATCAGGTACTTTTCTATCCTTAGGGCATACTCCCTGGCCCTGTAAAGGGGGTAGAGACCTCCTGCCGATGACTGCAAATGTTGGGAATATCGTTTGGTAATTACGGACCGATAACCGTCGATTGTCTTCCTGTCAAGGGGAAAGCCCCCGAAGCGTTTAGTCTTGGGACTCGAACACCGTCGTCTGGCAACAGGCGAGGGAGTCCTCGACAGTGGCCTTACTTGACGTTTGTTTCTACGAATCAAAGGGCTGCCCTGATCTGCAGAACTCCCTCGACTACTCCCAGGCGACGGAGTTCGGTGGGGAGATGGAGTGTCATGCGGTCGAGGCACCCGCACGCGAGCACGAGCTCTCCTATATGACCGTCGAAGGTTTCTGAAATACTGCCGGTGGTCCACACCCGGAGGATCTGCCTCGACCCTGCGGCGGGCCCTCGGAAACACGGTCCAGGCCCTCTCTGTGACCCTGTAGGCGCGCTTTGACTCTCTTAATGACTGGGCAGTAGTCATGCTATGTCGTTCTCTTAGGTGACGAGGCACCCGGCCAATGATGGAGGGACAGTCCCGCACTGGGCAGATTTTGGCGATCACGCCAGAGAGCCGTTTATTAGGGGGCAGTCGAGCGTAATTGCCAAATAGGCGACAATGATAACTGCTCCCGCCCAGATCGTCAATATGACTTGTTAATATGTGGGGTGTAATACGTTTGATCCAGGCCCCGCAAACGGGGCACTGGAACGTATTTCTGAACTGAGGCATTCGGGTTAGTAACCCAGCGAAAAAAGATTTAAATACTATTACTCGCGAATAGTTGCTAAATACTATTACTTGCGAATAATTGTTAAATACTATTACTCGCGAATAATTGTTAAATACTATTACTTGCGAATAAGGGTTAGAGAATGCGGCTGCTCTCTGCAAAAGACGTAGAGCAACTGATTGAAAACCGTACTGTAGGCGTTCAATTTATTTCCGTATGACGTATGTACTGACCCAAATCTTCTTACCGGTGACGTAATCACTATTCACCCAAAATTTCTTACCTAGAGGATCTATGTCGTAACCTTTCACGATAATTTACGAAATTCTGCACCGATTCTATTCCTGTTGGTGTCAAAATGTAGTTATTGAGTGTGGCCTTCATTTTAGTATGGCTTTTTGAGAATTGGCAACATTTTTAATTATTACATGGCGATTTCTGCAAGGATTTAGAAACTTTCATACTCGAGTACATATTCAGCTTTCGAACCATGTGCATTTGGTTAGTTAGCGTACCAAGATCGAAGAGCGCCGGAAGAACGCATCTAATAGGAAATTCCAACGATTAAAAAGTAACGTTTTATTCCGTAAAAAATAGCTTGTCAGAGTGTCTAATACGAGAGGCCTTATAAATGTCCTCTCTGTGGAAACTAAAGATGAGGTTCTCGTCTGCTAATCTTATCTATTCGGTGGTGCTATTGTTCCTAAATTCGTTTTAAGGGACGATAACGACCGATCACACGTGGTTAGAATTGCGACTGAGTTTGTTAGAGAGAGAGAGAAATGTAACTTAAGCAATGGACAACACGCTCTGCTCGCGTGAATCCTGTTTGGTAAAATGTTTGGGACTATCGTTACAGAAAGGATCTCTACTCATAATGTACCAAAACTGATGCTGGAAGCTCTTAAACGGGGTATGGTAGATTCATAGTGTAAATCCCTCATCCAGGGTCCATGAAGTTAATTTTTAACTTCTACTTTTCTTGTATCGAGTTACAAGAGTTTCAAGCTCTAGAGTCAAACTGGCTGAACGTGTGATTTTTTAAAAGAAAGTCCTGAGGAAAAGGGGCTTTTTTGAAAGTTGCTATCCCACCCACTGCCTGCAAGAACAAGCATTTTAAAGGGTAGTGTTATGTCATTTTCTCTAACAGTTTTAACTCGGGTTATTTTTCAATCGACTGATCATCTGATCAGGAAGAAAGGGTACGGATTATCATGCAACAAATCATAAATAGACTCATATAAGGAATCACGAGATATAGCACTTTGGATGTGTGGTCCTTAACTTTGTTTTTGAGGAGTATATTTATACTCATTAGAATAACCAATCTCGGCATCGAGACCTACTTTAAACTGGAAAGACCCGAAGGTCTCGAGTCGCTCCACAGGCCTGAATTTCTTCAAATCCAAGTTTTGACTACATTTTTGAATACCTGCGGTTCTTACAGCAGAAACAAAGCCAACAGCAGCAATCGTGTGGTGAATGCAAAAAGAAAGTAATTGATTGACTACTATTTTAGGGATGTTAGAGTGATAATAGAATTGAAAATTGTGATTTTGCCAACATTCAAGGACGCATTCTGTTCAAATTTTGTCTATATTAGTCACTATTCGTGGCTTCAAGAGTGGAAAAGGTGTTGAAAACTGAAATTTGGTCAATTTCAAGGGCAAATAACTCGGATTGTAACAGTGTGATCATGTTGAAACACGTGGAACACGTGTTGAAACGGCCCTAACCCTTATGTCAACGGAGTTGAACACCCCTAAAAAGGCCCTAAATTCTAACCCCAGTGCGGGGCTTCTGCCCCACCGAGCCGTCCGTGATCGGCTCGCTGGCCCTCTTGGAGCGGCCCTTACCTTAGCACCGTTGGTAGCTCTAGGGCTTGCATCGCCTCTCGAGGCGACCCTTACCCCAGAGACAGCCCTAACCCTATTGGCAACGGAGTTGACACCCCCCAAGTAAAAATTCTAGAATACGGTATAGAACATCTCGTTTATCAGAAGAGTACAAACTTTCATTAAATTCCGCCCATTGGATAAAGAGAAATTGGAGAAAATCTTATTTTTACATTAAGGCCCCTTTTTCCACGACGCAGCCTCAAATCAAGAAACGGAGAAAAAGGTCTATAGGGGTTTTCCCTGGCAGTTCACATGTGAAGTTTGGTTGAATTTGGTCCAAGGGTTGCTGAGATATGGCTGTATACGGACGGACGGACGGAAAGGATTATTCTCCTTTTCCCACAATTTTTGTATTTCTCAAAATATGCCTATATTTTAGTGCTCATCTTGTTCTTCTCTTCGAGCTATTCTTAATAGAACGTCCCGATTGGACGTCAACTAAGAAAGAGCTGACCATTTAAAGATCAAGCTCGTTTTATTCAAAAACCCTGTAAATGGACCTTTTCTTCCAAAGCAGTTACGTGTTTATAGCAAATAAAGCTTTAAATTCTAATAACCTTACCTTATATACCTAATTTATATTTATTTTAATCGTGTAACCGGGAATGAAAGGGGCCATAATTCAGAAGATGCCTTAATAATTGTCAATCAAGCCAGTAATTGCCTAAACCCGCTAAAAGTGAACATTGAAAACGTGGGCCGAATACACCAACACTATGAAGGTGCGTTACTGAACGTTTTAATCGAGTGCCAACAGACGAAGACAGAATGCACGTTTCCGCCTTCATTTCTGCGAATTTCTGTGCTAAGGCATGCCAGAAACTCGAGCGAAAAACAAGTAATTAATTATCAAAATGATTCTCAGTCAATTAGCGTGACAAGATGGCGGACGGCAAAAAGTCTAAGTAGGTCAGAGGAATCTAGGTCACGCGGAATTGAAAATCGGACTGTAAGGCCATTTCTGTCTTCATTTCTGCACATTTTTGTGCTGAGGCACGCGAGAAACTAAAGCGAAAAAGAATTAAATCATTCTCAACGCGATTGAAAGGGTTACTGCTGCGTTAAATGGTTAAGATCGTATATGGGTCGAGCTAATTTGTCTATTGCAAGCGATGAGCCGAAGTGATTCGGCGATTTCCGTGATGGCCGAATGAATTACCGCAGATTCTAAAAATAGTGTGTGTTTTCGCTGTCATCGGATTCAATTCGTAAATAATGGACTTAAATGGGATAATTTGCCAAAAAGGTTAGTGGCTCTACATTATATAGTGTGTTTATCGCCCTATTGCATCGATGATCGCCATAAAAAACGCATTGATTGTTCTAAAAACGGCTACGAAGTGTCCATCATGCTTCGAACGCCTCGTCTGCAGGCTGATGCTGATTTCGGCTACTCTGGCATAAAACAACGAAAGACCGTCACGGTTTTTTGTGGACAGCATCGACATTACGATAATTATAAACCTTGAGGCAGTGGGTAACGCCAAAATGGCAAAAAAGACGTCGAAAATTTGTTGAGACTGGTCAAAATAGAGGCGGAGCTAATGACGTCACATCACGTGGGTCGGATCTATCCCAAACAAACCAGCATTGAGAAAATGTGAAGAATGCATTATGTGAATCAATCCGTTTATCTAATCACAATGATTTGGCCACGCCCATTAATTTAAAAATGGGAAGAATTATGAGAAAATGTGAAACTGTTTGTGGTCTTACAAATAATGAATTATTTTTAACTTTTAGGTTAGGGTAGAAATAAATATATAATTATAATTTCCATTTCAGAGATGGTAAAGTAGAATTGACCCGGTCGGCACAATTCTTTCAGCCAATCAAAAACGTCGTCAGCGGACCTGCACTCATTCGATGGAGGTGAAAGCTTCGGTCTTTTTCTTTGAAGCATAACCAACTTTCAGCATTAATATCTCGACGACTACGCCTGATTATTAAAAATGCGTTGGTAGTTAGAAAGTTTAAATCACATTCTTTAAAGAAAGAGTTTTGTTTATGAATTTTAACGATGGATTTTTGAAATAATCTGCCTCAAAGTTGGTATCCCGTAACGATAAAGACCGAGGTTGTACCCTCGATGAAAAAATGAAAGTGAGGCTATGACGTCATCCCGACTGATTCTATATTTCTACAAATTGATTTTACCCGCAGGTTGTTGGTACTGTTGCGTTAACATAATTAGAATATAAAGGTTAATTTATAATATAAACTTTCTGTATGTTGTAGGTACTCAATGAGCAATGTTCTTTTAGGAAAAAGCCCACAGAACCAATGAAATTTAGGGAAAAGAAGAGGATTGATATATATCTTGTGAATTCTGGATCAAATCAACGAGAAAGAAGATGAAATTCTACTCCACCGAAAACGCCCACCAGTCCACGAGAGCTTCCGAAGAACGGGCCGACCTGAACTGGGTAACAATCGGTGCATGCAGATTTAAAAATTGCTGCCTGTATCTTTTGTTATCCTATTTACAAGCCCAAATCAACTCAGCATGTGCCAGAATCAAGATCAACAATGATGTTTAAATTTTGTCGGTGGCCTGACAATCAACAATCAAATTATACAGCATTTTGGATTGATTTCGGGGGGAAAAGAATACTTTGGTGAACGAACGGAGTATCCAAATCATTGAATATGGATTGAAACTTTAACCTAGCCGCCCGATGAATGTCACAGTGCAACAGAAAACGTTCCGTCCAGTCAGCGACCCTACACCTCGGACAAGAATATACTGACCGACACTCCCCGGCAAAAGATTATAATCTAGTCTTAAACGCGTTATGTTTTTATCCAATCTTTTATCAGACGAATAAGAACACGGCGTTTTAAAACCCACTGTATGACAAAGTAGGGGCTGTCCGGTTTGGGAAACCGGCAGGCTTTTAGACCATTTTTGTTTAATTTGACTGCGAATTAGGGAATTAATTTTTATGTTTTTTTCTTTTGTTTTGGCAACCTTGTCTTAACCCTTTCCCAAACGGCAAACATTTTAGGGTGATCCGCTTCAAGCACTGCCACAAATGACAAAATGGAAGTTATTAAAGATAGGATTAGAGTAAAATATGGTATAGAAAATATTGAGACAAATGGAGAAACTGCTGATTATCAGCAGTTTCTTCTTATGTTTCAATGTTTTCCCAAGCCTTTTCTAATAGGGACGTCAAAACCAGGTCTTGTTTGGGAAAGGGTTAAGTAATTGGACACAGCAAATCACGCCGACATGGGCGGGACGCCACACATACGTAACCTCGGATCCATTCGGAAGGCACTGATCATTTAGGGCCATGATGTTTTCCACTAGATCAGGCCGGGAGTCACTGTTCCCGTTATGTTTTGATTGTAGGGAGGAGAGAGAACAGCAGATAGAACAGCAACTTTTGGTGGTTGATTCATTATTATCCGATTAGCTCTGCAGTATATCGTTGGTGGGGAGTCAGAACCTCGTAACTACAGCTTAAATTACCTGGAGTTACGATGTTTTGACTTCCCACCGACGATATATTGACAAATTATCACTGAGTCTTTTTGATATTTTGACTTTTTTTGCAGGTATAACCATTGCTGCAGAGACGGCCTGATTTTCATCTTTAATCCGTATAAATTTGGAGTTGCTCAGTGTAGTATGGGTTAGGGTTAGGGATATGGGTATGGAATTTCATATAGAGACAAAGAAGGAAATCTTGTACAATCTTTTTCTTGACGTGTTCAACGGGCTTGAAACCAGCATTTTCTCCATTTCTCTCGACGTTTTCTCTGTCAGAATCGCCTGAGCCCCATTTATACCAGCTTGAATTATGCCGGGGGTATGAGAGCATCGAAACAAATACGACATACTGCGCTTCGAGCACGGAAAACATCGAGAGAAAGGGAGAAAATGCTGAGAATCAGCATTTTCTTCCTTTCTCTTCGATGTTTTCGCTGAAAAACACATCGAAAATCGATGTGGAGAGACTTGCTCGCACCTCAGTCTCGTAGAGGGAGGATTCCCGGTCATTTTGGTGTCTAGAACGTCCGTCTCCGCCGAATATTGGCGGAGATAAGTGCGAACGTTCCACCGTTCTCAGCATTTTCTTCCTTTTCCTTCGAGGTTTTCAAACACATCGAAAATCGTTGTGGAGAAACAAAGAAGGAAATCTTGTACAATCTTTTTCTTCTCAACCGTTTGGCCTAGAGCTTTGAAATTTTGTACGCAGCATCGTCTCAAGACCCTTTTACCAAAAAACTTCACATTATTTTGACACAAGGAAAATTGGCCCTATGTTGTTGGTATCACATTTCATATATAGAGACAAAGAAGGAAATCTTGTACAATCATTTTCTCCCGAACCGTTTGGCCTAGAGCTTTGAAATTTTGTATGTAGCATCGTCTCAAGACCCTTTACCGAGAAAATTCAAATTATTGTGATACAATGAAAATTGACACTATGTTGTTGGTATTGAATTTCATATAGAAACAATGAAGGAAATCTTGTACATTTTTTTTCTTCTCAACCGTTTGGCCTAGAGCTTTGAAATTTTGTATGTAGCATCGTCTCAAGACCCTTTACCAAAAAACTTCACATTATTTTGATACAAGGAAAATTGACCCTATGTTGTGGGTATTTAATTTCATATAGAGACAAAGAAGGAAATCTTGTACAACCTTCTCCCTCTGAACCGTTTGGCCTAGAGCTTTGAAATTTTGTGTGTAGATTCATCTCAAGGCCCTCTACTTAAATACTTCACGTTATTGTGATACAAGGAAAATTGACCCTATGTTGTGGGTATTGAATTTCATATAGAAACAAAGAAGGAAATCTTGTACGACCTTTTTCACACTGAACCGTTTGGCCTAGAGCTTTGAAATTTTGTATGTAGCATCGTCTCAAGACCCTTTACCAAAAAACTTCACATTATTTTGAGACAAGGAAAATTGACCCTATGTTGTGGGTATTTAATTTCATATAGAGACAAAGAAGGAAATCTTGTTCAACCTTCTCCCTCTGAACCGTTTGGCCTAGAGCTTTGAAATTTTGTGTGTAGATTCATCTCAAGGCCCTCTACTTAAATACTTCACGTTATTGTGATACAAGGAAAATTGACCCTATGTTGTGGGTATTCAATTTCATATAGAAACAAAGAAGGAAATCTTGTACGACCTTTTTCACACTGAACCGTTTGGCCTAGAGCTTTGAAATTTTGTATGTAGCATCGTCTCAAGACCCTTTACCAAAAAACTTCACATTATTTTGATACAAGGAAAATTGACCCTATGTTGTGGGTATTTAATTTCATATAGAGACAAAGAAGGAAATCTTGTACAACCTTCTCCCTCTGAACCGTTTGGCCTAGAGCTTTGAAATTTTGTGTGTAGATTCATCTCAAGGCCCTCTACTTAAATACTTCACGTTATTGTGATACAAGGAAAATTGACCCTATGTTGTGGGTATTGAATTTCATATAGAAACAAAGAAGGAAATCTTGTACAACCTTTTTCACACTGAACCGTTTGGCCTAGAGCTTTGAAATTTTGTATGTAGCATCGTCTCAAGACCCTTTACCACAAAAAACTTCACATTATTTTGGTACAAGGAAAATTAACCCTACGTTGTGGGTATCAAATTTCATATAGAGACAAAGAAGGAAATCTTGTACAACCTTCTCCCTCTGAACCGTTTGGCCTAGAGCTTTGAAATTTTGTGTGTAGATTCATCTCAAGGCCCTCTACTTAAATACTTCACATTATTGTGATACAAGGAAAATTGACCCTATGTTGTTGGTATCACATTTCATATAGAAACAAAGAAGGAAATCTTGTACAATCTTTTTCTTCTCAACCGTCTGGCCTAGAGCTTTGAAATTTTGTATGTAGCATCGTCCCAAGACCCTTTACCAAGAAAATTCAAATTATTGTGATACAATGAAAATTGACACTATGTTGTTGGTATTAAATTTCATATAGAAACAATGAAGGAAATCTTGTACATTTTTTTTCTTCTCAACCGTTTGGCCTAGAGCTTTGAAATTTTGTATGTAGCATCGTCTCAAGACCCTTTACCAAAAAATTTCACATTATTTTGGTGCAAGGAAAATTGGCCCTATGTTGTGGGTATCACATTTCATATATAGAGACAAAGAAGGAAATCTTGTACAATCTTTTTCTCCTGAACTGTTTGGCCTTGAGCTTTGGAATTTTGTTTGTAGAATGATCTAAAGGCCCTCTACCAAAAAAAATCTAATTATTGTGATACAAGGAAAATTGACCCTATGTTGTGGGTATTGAATTTCATATAGAAACAAAGAAGGAAATCTTGTACAATCTTTTTCTTCTCAACCGTCTGGCCTAGAGCTTTGAAATTTTGTATGTAGCATCGTCTCAAGACCCTTTACCAAGAAAATTCAAATTATTGTGATACAATGAAAATTGACACTATGTTGTTGGTATTAAATTTCATATAGAAACAATGAAGGAAATCTTGTACATTTTTTTTCTTCTCAACCGTTTGGCCTAGAGCTTTGAAATTTTGTATGTAGCATCGTCTCAAGACCCTTTACCAAAAAATTTCACATTATTTTGGTGCAAGGAAAATTGGCCCTATGTTGTGGGTATCACATTTCATATATAGAGACAAAGAAGGAAATCTTGTACAATCTTTTTCTCCTGAACTGTTTGGCCTTGAGCTTTGGAATTTTGTTTGTAGAATGATCTAAAGGCCCTCTACCAAAAAAAATCTAATTATTGTGATACAAGGAAAATTGACCCTATGTTGTGGGTATTGAATTTCATATAGAAACAAAGAAGGAAATCTTGTACAATCTTTTTCTTCTCAACCGTCTGGCCTAGAGCTTTGAAATTTTGTATGTAGCATCGTCTCAAGACCCTTTACCAAGAAAATTCAAATTATTGTGATACAATGAAAATTGACACTATGTTGTTGGTATTAAATTTCATATAGAAACAATGAAGGAAATCTTGTACATTTTTTTTCTTCTCAACCGTTTGGCCTAGAGCTTTGAAATTTTGTATGTAGCATCGTCTCAAGACCCTTTACCAAAAAACTTCACATTATTTTGATACAAGGAAAATTGACCCTATGTTGTGGGTATTTAATTTCATATAGAGACAAAGAAGGAAATCTTGTACAACCTTCTCCCTCTGAACCGTTTGGCCTAGAGCTTTGAAATTTTGTGTGTAGATTCATCTCAAGGCCCTCTACTTAAATACTTCACGTTATTGTGATACAAGGAAAATTGACCCTATGTTGTGGGTATTGAATTTCATATAGAAACAAAGAAGGAAATCTTGTACAACCTTTTTCACACTGAACCGTTTGGCCTAGAGCTTTGAAATTTTGTATGTAGCATCGTCTCAAGACCCTTTACCACAAAAAACTTCACATTATTTTGGTACAAGGAAAATTAACCCTACGTTGTGGGTATCAAATTTCATATAGAGACAAAGAAGGAAATCTTGTACAACCTTCTCCCTCTGAACCGTTTGGCCTAGAGCTTTGAAATTTTGTGTGTAGATTCATCTCAAGGCCCTCTACTTAAATACTTCACATTATTGTGATACAAGGAAAATTGACCCTATGTTGTTGGTATCACATTTCATATAGAAACAAAGAAGGAAATCTTGTACAATCTTTTTCTTCTCAACCGTCTGGCCTAGAGCTTTGAAATTTTGTATGTAGCATCGTCCCAAGACCCTTTACCAAGAAAATTCAAATTATTGTGATACAATGAAAATTGACACTATGTTGTTGGTATTAAATTTCATATAGAAACAATGAAGGAAATCTTGTACATTTTTTTTCTTCTCAACCGTTTGGCCTAGAGCTTTGAAATTTTGTATGTAGCATCGTCTCAAGACCCTTTACCAAAAAATTTCACATTATTTTGGTGCAAGGAAAATTGGCCCTATGTTGTGGGTATCACATTTCATATATAGAGACAAAGAAGGAAATCTTGTACAATCTTTTTCTCCTGAACTGTTTGGCCTTGAGCTTTGGAATTTTGTTTGTAGAATGATCTAAAGGCCCTCTACCAAAAAAAATCTAATTATTGTGATACAAGGAAAATTGACCCTATGTTGTGGGTATTGAATTTCATATAGAAACAAAGAAGGAAATCTTGTACAATCTTTTTCTTCTCAACCGTCTGGCCTAGAGCTTTGAAATTTTGTATGTAGCATCGTCTCAAGACCCTTTACCAAGAAAATTCAAATTATTGTGATACAATGAAAATTGACACTATGTTGTTGGTATTAAATTTCATATAGAAACAATGAAGGAAATCTTGTACATTTTTTTTCTTCTCAACCGTTTGGCCTAGAGCTTTGAAATTTTGTATGTAGCATCGTCTCAAGACCCTTTACCAAAAAATTTCACATTATTTTGGTGCAAGGAAAATTGGCCCTATGTTGTGGGTATCACATTTCATATATAGAGACAAAGAAGGAAATCTTGTACAATCTTTTTCTCCTGAACTGTTTGGCCTTGAGCTTTGGAATTTTGTTTGTAGAATGATCTAAAGGCCCTCTACCAAAAAAAATCTAATTATTGTGATACAAGGAAAATTGACCCTATGTTGTGGGTATTGAATTTCATATAGAAACAAAGAAGGAAATCTTGTACAATCTTTTTCTTCTCAACCGTCTGGCCTAGAGCTTTGAAATTTTGTATGTAGCATCGTCTCAAGACCCTTTACCAAGAAAATTCAAATTATTGTGATACAATGAAAATTGACACTATGTTGTTGGTATTAAATTTCATATAGAAACAATGAAGGAAATCTTGTACATTTTTTTTTCTTCTCAACCGTTTGGCCTAGAGCTTTGAAATTTTGTATGTAGCATCGTCTCAAGACCCTTTACCAAAAAATTTCACATTATTTTGGTGCAAGGAAAATTGGCCCTATGTTGTGGGTATCACATTTCATATATAGAGACAAAGAGGGAAATCTTGTACAATCTTTTTCTCCTGAACTGTTTGGCCTTGAGCTTTGGAATTTTGTTTGTAGAATGATCTAAAGGCCCTCTACCAAAAAAAAATCTAATTATTGTGATACAAGGAAAATTGACACTATGTTGTTGGTATTTTCATATAGAAACAATGAAGGAAATCTTGTACAATCTTTTAAATGCCTGTAACCATCCCAATTCTGAATATTAAGGAATAAAAAGTAGGTGACTTTAACCTTCATATACACAAGGAGTAGAAACAAGGTTTTGGTGATCGTCCGTACGTGTGTCTGGCTCCAGTTAGTGCCAAAAGGACGTAATTTTGGAGGTTTTTTTTTTTTAATTGGATAAAGGGCCATAGCGATCTTTTTAATGAAAACTAAGGAATAAAAAGTCAATGAATCTAGAGTATAGATAGACAGCTATTAGAAAATGTGGCATTATCGTTCGTTCGTCCGTCTGTCTTGTTACAATTAACGCTAAAATGACGTATCTGGGACCCTTTGAGCAGCCTGGACAAAATTCAAATGAAAATTGTAGTCGTACCACCTATCTTTGAGGAATAAAAAGTATCCAGCTGTCTTCCTCGAACAGGTAGGGAACAAATATTAAGCTTTGGGGGGTGTACGTCTGTCTGTCTGCCTCCAGGAGATGCCAAAATGTCGTAATTCTGCTATTTCTAACCAATTGTTCCTCCCCCGCCTCTATTAACAGCCCATAACTTTTTTATTTACCATTACTAAGGAACTAAAAGTATCCAGCTGTCTTCTCTATATGTTTATGCAACACATATTACGTTTTGGTGTCTGTACGTCTATCTGTCTGTCTCCAGTTGATGCCAGAAGGTCGTAGCTCTGACTAAGATACACTGATTTCTTACCCACTGCCTTGTATAACTTTCCTAAAATCGATTTTTTATTAACTACAACTATCCAGCTGGCTTCTTTATATGTCTAAAGAGCACATACTACGTTTTGGTGTCTGTCTGTCTGTCTGTCTGTGGTCAGTGGGTGCTAAAAGGCCGTAACTCGAGAATTTGCGACCTTAAAAAAGGGTAATTTCTTCAAAATTCAAACTTAATTTTCTGTTTTTCAAACAATGTAAGAATCGTAAATGATTTTGTATTTTCCTCTCTAGACCTTTAACTCTCAGGAAAATGATACATGGAACCTTTTCCGAACTAGGGTAGTATGTGTTACCGATAGGCCTTTAATATGCCGAAAGGCTTGAAATTGTTCTTTATCCACTTGCCAAGTACAGCTATTTTCGGGCCTTTCGGTAAGACTTTTTGGGTTACTTATAAGTCATAAGCAAGGGGAGATAATTCGAGATTTCCTTTTCCAACGTAGTGTTCCTTTAATGGACTCTCGATTTCAGTTCCGTTTGTACACCGGAATGCAAATGTAAGGATACCATAGCTTTCCAAAGAAATGGGAAATTTTCAAATTTGAAGTTTTTCAGGAAGGTGACAGATTCGTGTCAAGGGTAAACCTTTCTTTTGTTCCCATGGGAAAGCACTTGTTCAGGAATTAAAAGTGAGACCGTTTTTCCTTGATTAGCATCCGGGTCGTACGAGTTATTCCGTGCCCAAATGTGTTACCGATAAGCCTTTAATATGCCGAGAGGCTTTCGTCTGAAATCAATATTCAAGCACAAGCAGCCACAGATGAATATTTTTAGGTCCTTTGGAATCGACTTTTCGGTTGCTGATAAATCTTTACTAAGAAGAGTTAACTCGAGATAACTTTTCCGGATGAAGTCTCCCTGTATCGGTCTATCGATCTCAACTCCGTTTGTATACCTGGATTCAAGGGTGAGGGTACACGTTTTTTGCAAACATAATAGGACATTTAGTCGAGAATTTCTCAGCCGGCAGAAAAGTCAAATGCCTTTAAATTCTCTAATATTCGATACTAACGAATAAAACCTATATGACTGCCTTCTTAGTTTATTAAATGGACAGGAAAGTTGACTCTATTGATTGTACGTCTGTCTGTTCGGGTCCTGTACGTGCTAGAATGACCTAACTATGAATCATTTTGACAATTTTCGGTCGTTTATCAGACCATAGCATTTCTACCACCTGTAAATAGGGATTAAAACGTATCTGGATTTAATCTTTGTATATAGGTCTGGGAGAAACTAGAAGTTGAGATTCGTGCGTCTGTTCATCTGGCTCCAGTAAGTCCTAAAACGTCCTAAATGAGACCGATTTTCGCCCAAATCACTGTCCGGGGCTCCATTAAATGCCTGTAACCGTCCCAATTCTGAATATTAAGGAATAAAAAGTATGTGACTTTAACCTTCATATACACAAGGAGTAGAAACGAGGTTTTGGTGATCGTCCGTACGTGTGTCTGGCTCCAGTTAGTGCCAAAAGGACGTAATTTTTTCAATTTTCACCTTGAACGAAGGAAAAATTCAAACTTAATTTTCTGTTTTTCAAACAATGTTAGAATCGTAAATGATTTTGCATTTTCCTCTGTAGACCTTTAACTCTCAGGAAAATGATACATGGAACCTTTTCCGAACGTCCGTACGTTTGTAGGCTGCCTCGCAAATAGGGTAGTATGTGTTACCGATAGGCCTTTAATATGCCGAAAGGCTTGAAATTGTTCTTTATCCACTTGCCAAGTACAGCTATTTTCGGGCCTTTCGGTAAGACTTTTTGGGTTACTTATAAGTCAAAAGCAAGGGGAGATAATTCGAGATTTCCTTTTCCAACGTAGTGTTCCTTTAATGGACTCTCGATTTCAGTTCCGTTTGTACACCGGAATGCAAATGTAAGGATACCATAGCTTTCCAAAGAAATGGGAAATTTTCAAATTTGAAGTTTTTCAGGAAGGTGACAGATTCGTGTCAAGGGTAAACCTTTATTTTTCTCCCATGGGAAAACCCTTGTTCAGGAATTAAAAGTGAGACCGTTTTTTCTTGATTAGCATCCGGGTCGTACGAGTTATTCCGGGCCCAAATGTGTTACCGATAAGCCTTTAATATGCCGAAAGGCTTTCGTCCGAAATCCATCTTTAGTCAAGTAAAAGCTGCCAAAGATGAATATTTTCAGGTCCTTTGGAATCGACTTTTGAGTTGCTGATAAATCTTTACTAAGAAGAGTTAACTCGAGATAACTTTTCCGGATGAAGTCTCCCTGTAATGGTCTATCGATCTCAACTCCGTTTGTATACCTGAATTCAAGGGTGAGGGTACACGTTTTTTGCAAACATAATAGGACATTTAGTCGAGAATTTCGCGGCCGGCAGAAAAGTCAAATGCCTTTAAATTCTCTAATATTCGATACTAACGAATAAAACCTATATGACTGCCTTCTTAGTTTATTAAATGGACAGGAAAGTTGACTCTATTGATTGTACGTCTGTCTGTTCGGGTCCTGTACGTGCTAGAATGACCTAACTATGAATCATTTTGACAATTTTCGGTCGTTTATCAGACCATAGCATTTCTACCACCTGTAAATAGGGATTAAAACGTATCTGGATTTAATCTTTGTATATAGGTCTGGGAGAAACTAGAAGTTGAGATTCGTGCGTCTGTTCATCTGGCTCCAGTAAGTCCTAAAACGTCCTAAATGAGACCGATTTTCGCCCAAATCACTGTCCGGGGCTCCATTAAATGCCTGTAACCATCCCATTTCTGAATATTAAGGAATAAAAAGTATGTGACTTTAACCTTCATATACACAAGGAGTAGAAACGAGGTTTTGGTGATCGTCCGTACGTGTGTCTGGCTCCAGTTAGTGCCAAAAGGACGTAATTTTTTCAATTTTCACCTTGAACGAAGGAAAAATTCAAACTTAATTTTCTGTTTTTCAAACGATGTTAGAATCGTAAATGATTTTGCATTTTCCTCTGTAGACCTTTAACTCTCAGGAAAATGATACATGGAACCTTTTCCGAACGTCCGTACGTTGGTAGGCTGCCTCGCAAATAGGGTAGTATGTGTTACCGATAGGCCTTTAATATGCCGAAAGGCTTGAAATTGTTCTTTATCCACTTGCCAAGTACAGCTATTTTCGGGCCTTTCGGTAAGACTTTTTGGGTTACTTATAAGTCAAAAGCAAGGGGAGATAATTCGAGATTTCCTTTTCCAACGTAGTGTTCCTTTAATGGACTCTCGATTTCAGTTCCGTTTGTACACCGGAATGCAAATGTAAGGATACCATAGCTTTCCAAAGAAATGGGAAATTTTCAAATTTGAAGTTTTTCAGGAAGGTGACAGATTCGTGTCAAGGGTAAACCTTTATTTTTCTCCCATGGGAAAACCCTTGTTCAGGAATTAAAAGTGAGACCGTTTTTTCTGGATTAGCATCCGGGTCGTACGAGTTATTCCGGGCCCAAATGCGTTACCGATAAGCCTTTAATATGCCGAAAGGCTTTCGTCCGAAATCCATCTTTAGTCAAGTAAAAGCTGCCAAAGATGAATATTTTCAGGTCCTTTGGAATCGACTTTTGAGTTGCTGATAAATCTTTACTAAGAAGAGTTAACTCGAGATAACTTTTCCGGATGAAGTCTCCCTGTAATGGTCTATCGATCTCAACTCCGTTTGTATACCTGAATTCAAGGGTGAGGGTACACGTTTTTTGCAAACATAATAGGACATTTAGTCGAGAATTTCGCGGCCGGCAGAAAAGTCAAATGCCTTTAAATTCTCTAATATTCGATACTAACGAATAAAACCTATATGACTGCCTTCTTAGTTTATTAAATGGACAGGAAAGTTGACTCTATTGATTGTACGTCTGTCTGTTCGGGTCCTGTACGTGCTAGAATGACCTAACTATGAATCATTTTGACAATTTTCGGTCGTTTATCAGACCATAGCATTTCTACCACCTGTAAATAGGGATTAAAACGTATCTGGATTTAATCTTTGTATATAGGTCTGGGAGAAACTAGAAGTTGAGATTCGTGCGTCTGTTCATCTGGCTCCAGTAAGTCCTAAAACGTCCTAAATGAGACCGATTTTCGCCCAAATCACTGTCCGGGGCTCCATTAAATGCCTGTAACCATCCCATTTCTGAATATTAAGGAATAAAAAGTATGTGACTTTAACCTTCATATACACAAGGAGTAGAAACGAGGTTTTGGTGATCGTCCGTACGTGTGTCTGGCTCCAGTTAGTGCCAAAAGGACGTAATTTTTTCAATTTTCACCTTGAACGAAGGAAAAATTCAAACTTAATTTTCTGTTTTTCAAACGATGTTAGAATCGTAAATGATTTTGCATTTTCCTCTGTAGACCTTTAACTCTCAGGAAAATGATACATGGAACCTTTTCCGAACGTCCGTACGTTTGTAGGCTGCCTCGCAAATAGGGTAGTATGTGTTACCGATAGGCCTTTAATATGCCGAAAGGCTTGAAATTGTTCTTTTATCCACTTGCCAAGTACAGCTATTTTCGGGCCTTTCGGTAAGACTTTTTGGGTTACTTATAAGTCAAAAGCAAGGGGAGATAATTCGAGATTTCCTTTTCCAACGTAGTGTTCCTTTAATGGACTCTCGATTTCAGTTCCGTTTGTACACCGGAATGCAAATGTAAGGATACCATAGCTTTCCAAAGAAATGGGAAATTTTCAAATTTGAAGTTTTTCAGGAAGGTGACAGATTCGTGTCAAGGGTAAACCTTTATTTTTCTCCCATGGGAAAACCCTTGTTCAGGAATTAAAAGTGAGACCGTTTTTTCTGGATTAGCATCCGGGTCGTACGAGTTATTCCGGGCCCAAATGCGTTACCGATAAGCCTTTAATATGCCGAAAGGCTTTCGTCCGAAATCCATCTTTAGTCAAGTAAAAGCTGCCAAAGATGAATATTTTCAGGTCCTTTGGAATCGACTTTTGAGTTGCTGATAAATCTTTACTAAGAAGAGTTAACTCGAGATAACTTTTCCGGATGAAGTCTCCCTGTAATGGTCTATCGATCTCAACTCCGTTTGTATACCTGAATTCAAGGGTGAGGGTACACGTTTTTTGCAAACATAATAGGACATTTAGTCGAGAATTTCGCGGCCGGCAGAAAAGTCAAATGCCTTTAAATTCTCTAATATTCGATACTAACGAATAAAACCTATATGACTGCCTTCTTAGTTTATTAAATGGACAGGAAAGTTGACTCTATTGATTGTACGTCTGTCTGTTCGGGTCCTGTACGTGCTAGAATGACCTAACTATGAATCATTTTGACAATTTTCGGTCGTTTATCAGACCATAGCATTTCTACCACCTGTAAATAGGGATTAAAACGTATCTGGATTTAATCTTTGTATATAGGTCTGGGAGAAACTAGAAGTTGAGATTCGTGCGTCTGTTCATCTGGCTCCAGTAAGTCCTAAAACGTCCTAAATGAGACCGATTTTCGCCCAAATCACTGTCCGGGGCTCCATTAAATGCCTGTAACCATCCCATTTCTGAATATTAAGGAATAAAAAGTATGTGACTTTAACCTTCATATACACAAGGAGTAGAAACGAGGTTTTGGTGATCGTCCGTACGTGTGTCTGGCTCCAGTTAGTGCCAAAAGGACGTAATTTTTTCAATTTTCACCTTGAACGAAGGAAAAATTCAAACTTAATTTTCTGTTTTTCAAACGATGTTAGAATCGTAAATGATTTTGCATTTTCCTCTGTAGACCTTTAACTCTCAGGAAAATGATACATGGAACCTTTTCCGAACGTCCGTACGTTGGTAGGCTGCCTCGCAAATAGGGTTGTATGTGTTACCGATAGGCCTTTAATATGCCGAAAGGCTTGAAATTGTTCTTTTATCCACTTGCCAAGTACAGCTATTTTCGGGCCTTTCGGTAAGACTTTTTGGGTTACTTATAAGTCAAAAGCAAGGGGAGATAATTCGAGATTTCCTTTTCCAACGTAGTGTTCCTTTAATGGACTCTCGATTTCAGTTCCGTTTGTACACCGGAATGCAAATGTAAGGATACCATAGCTTTCCAAAGAAATGGGAAATTTTCAAATTTGAAGTTTTTCAGGAAGGTGACAGATTCGTGTCAAGGGTAAACCTTTATTTTTCTCCCATGGGAAAACCCTTGTTCAGGAATTAAAAGTGAGACCGTTTTTTCTGGATTAGCATCCGGGTCGTACGAGTTATTCCGGGCCCAAATGTGTTACCGATAAGCCTTTAATATGCCGAAAGGCTTTCGTCCGAAATCCATCTTTAGTCAAGTAAAAGCTGCCAAAGATGAATATTTTCAGGTCCTTTGGAATCGACTTTTGAGTTGCTGATAAATCTTTACTAAGAAGAGTTAACTCGAGATAACTTTTCCGGATGAAGTCTCCCTGTAATGGTCTATCGATCTCAACTCCGTTTGTATACCTGAATTCAAGGGTGAGGGTACACTTTTTTTGCAAACATAATAGGACATTTAGTCGAGAATTTCGCGGCCGGCAGAAAAGTCAAATGCCTTTAAATTCTCTAATATTCGATACTAACGAATAAAACCTATATGACTGCCTTCTTAGTTTATTAAATGGACAGGAAAGTTGACTCTATTGATTGTACGTCTGTCTGTTCGGGTCCTGTACGTGCTAGAATGACCTAACTATGAATCATTTTGACAATTTTCGGTCGTTTATCAGACCATAGCATTTCTACCACCTGTAAATAGGGATTAAAACGTATCTGGATTTAATCTTTGTATATAGGTCTGGGAGAAACTAGAAGTTGAGATTCGTGCGTCTGTTCATCTGGCTCCAGTAAGTCCTAAAACGTCCTAAATGAGACCGATTTTCGCCCAAATCACTGTCCGGGGCTCCATTAAATGCCTGTAACCATCCCATTTCTGAATATTAAGGAATAAAAAGTATGTGACTTTAACCTTCATATACACAAGGAGTAGAAACGAGGTTTTGGTGATCGTCCGTACGTGTGTCTGGCTCCAGTTAGTGCCAAAAGGACGTAATTTTTTCAATTTTCACCTTGAACGAAGGAAAAATTCAAACTTAATTTTCTGTTTTTCAAACGATGTTAGAATCGTAAATGATTTTGCATTTTCCTCTGTAGACCTTTAACTCTCAGGAAAATGATACATGGAACCTTTTCCGAACGTCCGTACGTTGGTAGGCTGCCTCGCAAATAGGGTAGTATGTGTTACCGATAGGCCTTTAATATGCCGAAAGGCTTGAAATTGTTCTTTATCCACTTGCCAAGTACAGCTATTTTCGGGCCTTTCGGTAAGACTTTTTGGGTTACTTATAAGTCAAAAGCAAGGGGAGATAATTCGAGATTTCCTTTTCCAACGTAGTGTTCCTTTAATGGACTCTCGATTTCAGTTCCGTTTGTACACCGGAATGCAAATGTAAGGATACCATAGCTTTCCAAAGAAATGGGAAATTTTCAAATTTGAAGTTTTTCAGGAAGGTGACAGATTCGTGTCAAGGGTAAACCTTTATTTTTCTCCCATGGGAAAACCCTTGTTCAGGAATTAAAAGTGAGACCGTTTTTTCTGGATTAGCATCCGGGTCGTACGAGTTATTCCGGGCCCAAATGTGTTACCGATAAGCCTTTAATATGCCGAAAGGCTTTCGTCCGAAATCCATCTTTAGTCAAGTAAAAGCTGCCAAAGATGAATATTTTCAGGTCCTTTGGAATCGACTTTTGAGTTGCTGATAAATCTTTACTAAGAAGAGTTAACTCGAGATAACTTTTCCGGATGAAGTCTCCCTGTAATGGTCTATCGATCTCAACTCCGTTTGTATACCTGAATTCAAGGGTGAGGGTACACTTTTTTTGCAAACATAATAGGACATTTAGTCGAGAATTTCGCGGCCGGCAGAAAAGTCAAATGCCTTTAAATTCTCTAATATTCGATACTAACGAATAAAACCTATATGACTGCCTTCTTAGTTTATTAAATGGACAGGAAAGTTGACTCTATTGATTGTACGTCTGTCTGTTCGGGTCCTGTACGTGCTAGAATGACCTAACTATGAATCATTTTGACAATTTTCGGTCGTTTATCAGACCATAGCATTTCTACCACCTGTAAATAGGGATTAAAACGTATCTGGATTTAATCTTTGTATATAGGTCTGGGAGAAACTAGAAGTTGAGATTCGTGCGTCTGTTCATCTGGCTCCAGTAAGTCCTAAAACGTCCTAAATGAGACCGATTTTCGCCCAAATCACTGTCCGGGGCTCCATTAAATGCCTGTAACCATCCCAATTCTGAATATTAAGGAATAAAAAGTATGTGACTTTAACCTTCATATACACAAGGAGTAGAAACGAGGTTTTGGTGATCGTCCGTACGTGTGTCTGGCTCCAGTTAGTGCCAAAAGGACGTAATTTTTTCAATTTTCACCTTGAACGAAGGAAAAATTCAAACTTAATTTTCTGTTTTTCAAACAATGTTAGAATCGTAAATGATTTTGCATTTTCCTCTGTAGACCTTTAACTCTCAGGAAAATGATACATGGAACCTTTTCCGAACGTCCGTACGTTTGTAGGCTGCCTCGCAAATAGGGTAGTATGTGTTACCGATAGGCCTTTAATATGCCGAAAGGCTTTAGTAAGAAAATGTTCTTTATCCACTTGCCAAGTACAGCTATTTTCGGGCCTTTCGGTAAGACTTTTTGGGTTACTTATAAGTCAAAAGCAAGGGGAGATAATTCGAGATTTCCTTTTCCAACGTTAGGGTTAGGTACCATTCCGTTTTCACCTGACCTGGACAGACGAACTTAAAGGTTCCAGGTAGACTTATTCTGAGATTTCCGAAAGGTTCTGACCGGATCTGGTCGGTTCTGAAACCAGGTTAAACCAGTTTGAGACAGTTTAAACAGGTTCTGACTGGTTATTTGAAAATTTGAATCAACCGGTTCAACAGAATCGAACTGGTTCTGAAACCCTTTTAACCCAATGGGAACCAGTTAAAAATCGGTTTTGACAGGTACTTTGTAAACTGGAATCAACTGCTTTAAGCGTTCAAGCCGGTTCTTAAACCGGTTCGAGTACTCAAATAACCAGTCAGAAACGGTATAAACTAGTTCAGGTTCTGACTGCTTGTATGAAAACTGGAACATGTTCTGTTACCAGTTTTAATTAGTTGTATTTCTGACGAAAGCCTTTCTGCATATTGAAAGCCTCTCGGTAACATCCGAGGGCATGGAATAACTAGTACGACCCGGATGCTAGTGAAGAAAAAACGGTCTTACTTTTCATTCCTCAACAAGGGCTTTCCTATGGGAGACTAAAGCCGGCTTACCCTTCACATGGATCTGGCACCTCCCTGAGAAACTTCAGATTTGAAAATTTCTCGTTCTTTGGGAAAATATAGTATCCTAACTTTTTAAGTAAGGTAAGCAAATGGTAGTGGATTCCATAGATCATTAGATGAAGACTTCATTTGAAAGAGAAATCTCGAGTTATCTCCCCTTGGTAATAAGATTCAGGCTTGCCAAAAATTATTCTCCAAAGGACCTGAGAATTGATATATTTGGCAAACCGGGTGAGAGTTTTTGACAGGATATGGCAAAAAGTCCGTAAATAGGATAGTTATACCGTAAATTGGTTCGATTGGTGAAAGTTTGTTTAGAACCGATGTAATACCGGGTCTAAAAAGACCCAGATATTTCATCGGGCCTTAACTCATACTTAACGGTATGAGCTACGGTGGGCGTCTAACCCATACCTGGAATTCGATACTTCTGCTTCGAAGGAATGAAGCTGAAGCCCGAAATTCCAAATACGAGTAATAAGTGAACCCAGAATACCCGTCTATGAGTGTCTGGCTTACATCTGCCCTTTCAACATGTAGAAATTCTTCTAGCATGGAATATGCATGATGGTTTGGTACTAAAATAACATACCTCGCCATCTTCGCAACTTATGGAATAGCCAAGATATTTTTATACCTTTTCTTATGTGTACTATTGACTCGAAATATATCTTATTTTTCCGTATTATTTTTTTGCACGTCTGAGTAGATATGTACTTTATCTAAGCATTATATGATTTGTTTTTATAATTTATTCATAGGTAATCTTAAAAGAATTGAAACGAAAGAAATTTTTATCAAAATTTGAGTTGCTGCAATGATCTGTAGGAAGGGGAAGTAATTATTACACTACCCAAAGGTATTGTCCAAAGGACATTAAGAGTTTACTAGAAACCTGAACTTCAATAAGGAGTTGTCAGATAAAGGGCTATCGGCATATTGAAGCCCTGTCGGTAACACCCATGGGCACGGAATAACTCGTGTAATCACAGGCGTCATGCAAGTTGGAACGATGTCAAAGACCTCGGCATCAGTTACAAAAAAGCCCCTTCCTTCATTACCGCAAGTAGGTCAAAAATCTGTAATTCGATCGAAAGCGATTTTCAGATTAGAAAGACGGGTCGGATTAGTTTTGCATTAGCTCTTTGATTAATCGAGTTATACGAAATGCTTGAATTTATACAGAGTCTCTGGTGTACGTTTTTGGGTGCCTTCTAACTTTTGAACCCAGGGTTCAGATTTCTTTTTTTTTTTTTTTTTTTTTTTTTTTTTAGTTATCTGCTCTTAGAGCCCTATCGAATGGCGTCGAGATTTTTCAAGCTTGCATTATATTTATGGAGCGAAAACCGAACCGGAAGTACGTAGGAGGAGATTGATGTACCCAACTTTGTTCAAAAGCGCTTTTGTTCCTGTTCAAGATTTCAAGATGGTTTCAACATAATCTGTTCATTGAACAAAGATATACGAAATTCCTTATTTTTTTCAAGGGCCTCTGGTGCACGTTTTTGGGTGCCTTATAACTTTTGAACCAAGGGAGATAATCGTAAGTTGGTTTTTTTATAGTTATCTCCTCTTCGAGTCCTATCGAATGGCGTCGAGTTATTCCAAGCCTGCAGTCTAGTTATGGCGCGAAAACCGAACCGAAAGTGCGCAGGAGGAGAGTGATGTACCCAACTTCGTTCAAAAGCGCTTTGGTTTATGTTCAAGATTTCAAGAGGGTTTCAAGATAATCTGTTCAATGAACAAAGATATACGAAATTCTTTATTTTTTTCAAGGGCCTCTGGTGCACGTTTTTGGGTGCCTTGTAACTTTTGAACCAAGGGAGATAATCGTAAGATTTTTTTTAAGAGTTATCTGCTCGTCAAGCCCTATGGAATGGCGCCAAGATTTTTCAAGCTTGCAGTCCATTTATGGCGCGAAAACCAAACCGGAAGTGCGTCGGAGGAGAGTCACGTACCCAACTTTGTTCAAAAGCGCTTTGGTTTCTGTTCAAGATTTCAAGATGGTTTCAAGAGAATCTGTTAACTGAACAAAGATAAACGAGAAACACGTTTTTGTTCAGAGCCACTGGTTCACAAGTTTGGGGTTCGCATTTAAGCTTTACCAAGGGCAATAACTCGAATTTGTTTTCTGTTCTCAGTAGTCTTTCTTGATACAAATCGAATGGCGTCACGTTTTCCCGGGGCAACCTGGACCTTCGTATCGAAATATTGACATTTGCTTTCCGGGCCTTTGGCACACTTGTGGCAATGACATGAATTTCCTGCCCCGGGGGTCAGGCAATGGCACCCAGCCCGGAGGTCGGTTCTGGGTTAGCTAGCCCTCGTCAAGCCCTTTAATTCGATATATCGATCGAGCGTGTAGGTCCAGAAATGAAGGAGCTAGACGCGAAATTGCTGCCTTTTGAAAGGTAATGGGGAAAATCTTGAAAGTCGTTTCAAAGCAGGAGGTTCATAGCTTGTATCTGGTATACCCCCAGGACAGGACCCTCACCCCAGAAACCGTGCCTTTTACATCGGAAATGCGCAGGAGGAGAGTGATGTACCCAACTTTGTTAAAAAGCGCTTTTGTTCCTGTTCAAGATTTCAAGATGGTTTCAACATAATCTGTTCATTGAACAAAGATATACGAAATTCTCTATTTTTTTCAAGGGCCTCTGGTGCACGTTTTTGGGTGCTTATAACTTTTGAACCAAGGGAGATAATCGTAAGTTGTTTTTTTTTTATAGTTATCTCCTCTTCGAGTCCTATCGAATGGCGTCGAGTTATTCCAAGCCTGCAGTCTAGTTATGGCGCGAAAACCGAACCGGAAGTGCGCAGGAGGAGAGTGATGTACCCAACTTCGTTCAAAAGCGCTTTGTTTTATGTTCAAGATTTCAAGATGGTTTCAAGATAATCTGTTCAATGAACAAAGATATACGAAATTCTTTATTTATTGCAGGGCCTCTGGTGCACGTTTTGGGTGCCCTATAACTTTTGAACCAAGGGAGATAATCGTAAGATTTTTTTAAGAGTTATCTGCTCGTCAAGCCCTATGGAATGGCGCCAAGATTTTTCAAGCTTGCAGTCTAGTTATGGCGCGAAAACCAAACCGGAAGTGCGTAGGAGGAGAGTGACGTACCCAACTTTGTTCAAAAGCGCTTTGGTTTCTGTTCAAGATTTCAAGATGGTTTCAAGAGAATCTGTTAACTGAACAAAGATACACGAGAAACACGTTTTTGTTCAGAGCCACTGGTTCACAAGTTTGGGGTTCGCATTTAAGCTTTACCAAGGGCAATAACTCGAATTTGTTTTCTGTTCTCAGTAGTCTTTCTTGATACAAATCGAATGGCGTCACGTTTTCTCGGGTCAACCTGGACATTCGTATCGAAATGTTGACATTTGCTTTCCGGGCCTTTGGCACACTTGTGGCAATGACATGAATTTCCTGCCCCGGGGGTCAGGCTTAGGTCAAGTCCTTTGGGTAAGACTTTGGGTAACCAAGGGGAGATAAGTCCATTATTCTCAGGTCCTATGGGTAAGGGTTTCTGTCCGAGCCTTTGGTTTACAAATTTGGGTAGCCCTCCAATTTTCATAATGCATTTGCTTACTACTCATCCTAGGCAGCACTTTTTTAGCACTGTTTGCATCAAACGAGAAAACTTAAAATGAGCTTTCAAGAAATATCGTCAGTGTGTAGATCCCTTACCTAGGACGTCGTAGAAATCGATGGAACGGAACGAAAATGTTTGTTTTTTTACTCTATTTTCAACTTTGGCAGCTCATAGCTCAGCCGTAACGTAACTTGTGGGGTCGATCTTGGTGTCAACTGAAAGCCCGATGTTTAGCCTTGAATCGATTTAAACCACTCGTTTGAGGAGGAACAATTCTACCCACCAGATGGCTTTGAAATAAAGTACCAATTTTCAAAAACTTGATTTTTCACGATTTTAAAAAGTTTACGAGCTTCGTACGACTCTGAGATGGCACCAACTTAGCTTATCTTGGCATCGAATAAAAGATTCATATCTTGGCTCTCGATCAGACCTATTCCGACCGAGAAGTTCAAGGTTGGGACAACACTAGGCGTCTCCAAAGTTGGAAGGTAATTTTTGAACAAAGGGCCTTTGGTTCACAAAATTGGGCTTCCAAAAAATCAATGATGAAAGGGAGGTAATTACAATTCCTCTCTTGTGAGTTATCTCCCCTTGGTGCTCTTTAATCTGACAAGAGGTTAGAGTATGAAAACTCAATGGTTCATCCGGTACGTCCACTCAAAAAAAAGCAACATTGTTCAAATTAGGTCAAAAATTTTTGCTCTGTTCAAAAGCGCTCTTGAAGTACTTAAAGCACACAAAATATTATCTTAAGTTTTATCTTGAAATCACAAAGATAACTTAGGATGAATATTTTTTTCAGGGCCTTTGGGACTTTTTTAGGGCCTTTGGGTAAGTTTTTTGGTCATGTTATATTTTTTGAACCAAGGGAGATAATCACAAAAAAATGAGTTACTTGTTATCTCCCCTTGATTCCCTATCGATTGGCGTAATGCAATTCGGAACGACGTCAAAGACCTATGCGTTACCTACAAAAAAGCCCATTCCTTTATTACCGGAAGTAGGTCAAAAATCTGTAATTCAATCGAAAGCGCTTTTCAGATTAGAAAGATGGGTCGGATTAGCTTTGGATTAGCTTTTAGATTAACCTAGTTATACGAAATTCTTTTATTTTTAAAGGGCCTCTGGTGCACGTTTTTGGGTGCCTTGTAACTTTTGAAACAAGGGAGATAATCGTAAAAATTTTTTTTTAGAGTTATCTGCTCTTCAAGCCCTATCGAATGGCGTAGAGATATTCCAAGCCTGCAGTGCAGTTTTGGCGCGAAAACTGGACCGGAAGTGCGTGGCAGGAGCGTGACGTAACCAACTTTGTTCAAAAGCGCTTTGGTTTCTGTTCAAGATTTCAAGATGGTTTCCAGATAATCTGTTCAATGATCAAAGATAAACGAGAAACGCGTTTTCGTTCAAAGCCACTGGTTCACAAGTTTGGGGTTCGAATTTAAGCTTTACCAAGGGCAATAACTCGAATTTGTTTTCTGTTCTCAGTAGTCTCCCTTGATACAAATCAAATGGCGTCACGTTTTTTCGGGGCAACCTTGACCTTCGTATCGAAATGTTGACATTTGCTCTCCGGGCCTTTGAACCACATCTTGCAAAAACGTGAATTTCCGGCCCCAGGGGTCAGGCAATGGCACACAGCCCGGAGGTCGGTTCTGGGCTAGCTAGCTCTCGGTCAGCCCTTTAATTTGACATATTGATCGAGCATGTAGGTCCAGGAATAAAGGAGCTAGACGCAAAAAGGCTGCTTATTGGAAACTTTTGTGAAAAATTTGAAAATTGCCTGAAATCAGGGGGTCCATGACATGTACCCGGTTTACCCCCGGGACAGGACCCTCACCCCTGAAATCGTGCCAAAGAATTTTGGGCAGATGGGGTACGGACAGGGTATTTTAGGGTTAAAAATAGAATTTCCCTAACGCCCTAACCCCGAAAAAAAATTTGCCCCACCCACTTCTACCAACTTATAATAGACGAAAAACCTCGATTTTTGGAAAAAACGTGGATTTTTCTGTTCAGGCCGTTATAGCTAACCCTACGAAAATAGGGCGAGATTTGCATTTAGCCTATTGTATAGACAGACCATTTAGGTAAAAAATGGCGCCAAATTTAAAGCTTTACCTCAACCCCAGGGTTAACTGTGACCCTCGGAGTGAGGGTACCCCCCCCCTTTTTGGGCGTGCGTAAGGAGCCGATTTTCAGGGCGGCTGGCACAATGTTTCAAAAACTTGCCCAAAAACGGGATCCTAATTAGGGTTAGGGTTAGGGTTAGGGTTAGGGTTAGGGTTAGGGTTAGGGTTAGGGTTAGGGTTAGGGTTAGGGTTAGGGTTAGGGTTAGGGTTAGGGTTAGGGTTAGGGTTAGGGTTAGGGTTAGGGTTAGGGTTAGGGTTAGGGTTAGGGTTAGGGTTAGGGTTAGGGTTAGGGTTAGGGTTAGGGTTAGGGTTAGGGTTAGGGTTAGGGTTAGGGTTAGGGTTAGGGTTAGGGTTAGGGTTAGGGTTAGGGTTAGGGTTAGGGTTAGGGTTAGGGTTAGGGTTAGGGTTAGGGTTAGGGTTAGGGTTAGGGTTAGGGTTAGGGTTAGGGTTAGGGTTAGGGTTAGGGTTAGGGTTAGGGTTAGGGTTAGGGTTAGGGTTAGGGTTAGGGTTAGGGTTAGGGTTAGGGTTAGGGTTAGGGTTAGGGTTAGGGTTAGGGTTAGGGTTAGGGTTAGGGTTAGGGTTAGGGTTAGGGTTAGGGTTAGGGTTAGGGTTAGGGTTAGGGTTAGGGTTAGGGTTAGGGTTAGGGTTAGGGTTAGGGTTAGGGTTAGGGTTAGGGTTAGGGTTAGGGTTAGGGTTAGGGTTAGGGTTAGGGTTAGGGTTAGGGTTAGGGTTAGGGTTAGGGTTAGGGTTAGGGTTAGGGTTAGGGTTAGGGTTAGGGTTAGGGTTAGGGTTAGGGTTAGGGTTAGGGTTAGGGTTAGGGTTAGGGTTAGGGTTAGGGTTAGGGTTAGGGTTAGGGTTAGGGTTAGGGTTAGGGTTAGGGTTAGGGTTAGGGTTAGGGTTAGGGTTAGGGTTAGGGTTAGGGTTAGGGTTAGGGTTAGGGTTAGGGTTAGGGTTAGGGTTAGGGTTAGGGTTAGGGTTAGGGTTAGGGTTAGGGTTAGGGTTAGGGTTAGGGTTAGGGTTAGGGTTAGGGTTAGGGTTAGGGTTAGGGTTAGGGTTAGGGTTAGGGTTAGGGTTAGGGTTAGGGTTAGGGTTAGGGTTAGGGTTAGGGTTAGGGTTAGGGTTAGGGTTAGGGTTAGGGTTAGGGTTAGGGTTAGGGTTAGGGTTAGGGTTAGGGTTAGGGTTAGGGTTAGGGTTAGGGTTAGGGTTAGGGTTAGGGTTAGGGTTAGGGTTAGGGTTAGGGTTAGGGTTAGGGTTAGGGTTAGGGTTAGGGTTAGGGTTAGGGTTAGGGTTAGGGTTAGGGTTAGGGTTAGGGTTAGGGTTAGGGTTAGGGTTAGGGTTAGGGTTAGGGTTAGGGTTAGGGTTAGGGTTAGGGTTAGGGTTAGGGTTAGGGTTAGGGTTAGGGTTAGGGTTAGGGTTAGGGTTAGGGTTAGGGTTAGGGTTAGGGTTAGGGTTAGGGTTAGGGTTAGGGTTAGGGTTAGGGTTAGGGTTAGGGTTAGGGTTAGGGTTAGGGTTAGGGTTAGGGTTAGGGTTAGGGTTAGGGTTAGGGTTAGGGTTAGGGTTAGGGTTAGGGTTAGGGTTAGGGTTAGGGTTAGGGTTAGGGTTAGGGTTAGGGTTAGGGTTAGGGTTAGGGTTAGGGTTAGGGTTAGGGTTAGGGTTAGGGTTAGGGTTAGGGTTAGGGTTAGGGTTAGGGTTAGGGTTAGGGTTAGGGTTAGGGTTAGGGTTAGGGTTAGGGTTAGGGTTAGGGTTAGGGTTAGGGTTAGGGTTAGGGTTAGGGTTAGGGTTAGGGTTAGGGTTAGGGTTAGGGTTAGGGTTAGGGTTAGGGTTAGGGTTAGGGTTAGGGTTAGGGTTAGGGTTAGGGTTAGGGTTAGGGTTAGGGTTAGGGTTAGGGTTAGGGTTAGGGTTAGGGTTAGGGTTAGGGTTAGGGTTAGGGTTAGGGTTAGGGTTAGGGTTAGGGTTAGGGTTAGGGTTAGGGTTAGGGTTAGGGTTAGGGTTAGGGTTAGGGTTAGGGTTAGGGTTAGGGTTAGGGTTAGGGTTAGGGTTAGGGTTAGGGTTAGGGTTAGGGTTAGGGTTAGGGTTAGGGTTAGGGTTAGGGTTAGGGTTAGGGTTAGGGTTAGGGTTAGGGTTAGGGTTAGGGTTAGGGTTAGGGTTAGGGTTAGGGTTAGGGTTAGGGTTAGGGTTAGGGTTAGGGTTAGGGTTAGGGTTAGGGTTAGGGTTAGGGTTAGGGTTAGGGTTAGGGTTAGGGTTAGGGTTAGGGTTAGGGTTAGGGTTAGGGTTAGGGTTAGGGTTAGGGTTAGGGTTAGGGTTAGGGTTAGGGTTAGGGTTAGGGTTAGGGTTAGGGTTAGGGTTAGGGTTAGGGTTAGGGTTAGGGTTAGGGTTAGGGTTAGGGTTAGGGTTAGGGTTAGGGTTAGGGTTAGGGTTAGGGTTAGGGTTAGGGTTAGGGTTAGGGTTAGGGTTAGGGTTAGGGTTAGGGTTAGGGTTAGGGTTAGGGTTAGGGTTAGGGTTAGGGTTAGGGTTAGGGTTAGGGTTAGGGTTAGGGTTAGGGTTAGGGTTAGGGTTAGGGTTAGGGTTAGGGTTAGGGTTAGGGTTAGGGTTAGGGTTAGGGTTAGGGTTAGGGTTAGGGTTAGGGTTAGGGTTAGGGTTAGGGTTAGGGTTAGGGTTAGGGTTAGGGTTAGGGTTAGGGTTAGGGTTAGGGTTAGGGTTAGGGTTAGGGTTAGGGTTAGGGTTAGGGTTAGGGTTAGGGTTAGGGTTAGGGTTAGGGTTAGGGTTAGGGTTAGGGTTAGGGTTAGGGTTAGGGTTAGGGTTATAGTTTTTGGTAGATTATGGCACCCAAGTGGTAGATTATGGCACCCAAATTTCAACATTGGTAGATTATGGCACCCAAATGGTAGATTATGGCACCCAATTGGTAGATTATGGCACTTTGTGGTAGATTATGGCACTTTGGTCGATTATTTGTTTAATTGAGTACCTACAACATTGGGTTTTGGTTTATTTGGTAGCGTAGGTTGCCCTCTTTATATGGTTATAACCATCTGGGTTAGAGTTGGGAAAAAAAAATTTTGTCTTGGGCTAAGTTGGGTTTGGGTTATACCCTGGTCAAAATTTTTTTTATCTAAACTAAGACACGAAACTAATAAATTTCATTCAAAAGGGATGTATTACATCGCATTTTGCCCAAATATGGGCATTAAAGTCGATATCTTGGAAAATTGGGTTTGGGTTTGGGTGCCATAATCTACCACTTTTGCAAGTTGGTCCCATATACCCCCTATATGGTTTTTCATTGTAAAAAGAGTTATTTGGACGCTTTAATGGACATTTTAGTTACAAAATACAAAAAAAAAATATCTTTATATCATGTCCATATAAGGAGTTACGACCTTTTGAACTTTGGCCCCCTAACCGAGTAAAGTCCGAAAATAGGACGAATATGACCAATCCGTCATAAGGTTTCAGGGACAGAAAAAAGGACCTAGAACCATAAAATAAGCTGTTAACGTTAGTTGTATATCTCATTATAGATATCCAAACAACAAATTGAGTCTAATATTGACACAAAAGGAGAAATTTCAATTTCCCATAACCCTATCTGAAGGCCTAATATTTGCCGATTTACGATCTTTTGGCGTCCACTGAAGCCAGACACACGCACGTACATCCATGAAATCGATATATTTTATCGTTACACAACCGCTGGATACTTTTTATTCCTAAGAAATAGGCTATAGGACTTTAATTTTCATTTGAATTTTGGTCTGGCACCTCAAA